>CM053752.1:84896670-84947710 GCA_028658305.1 Pachyuromys duprasi
AGGCATGAAAGGCAGTGTCTTTCTTCAGTATAAGAACACAGAAGGTTGTACTGAGGCGAAACTAACTGCTGCTTTATAGAAAGGTGCCTCAACGTTGGATTGCCAAGGGCTGAATTTTACCATGTCAGGTTAGGAAACCTGGGCATATTCTCATTGGTAGTTGGTGTAAGTGTGCCAGTACAAGTCTAATAATGAGTTTTTTGGTGGTCTTGTTTTGAGATCAAGACAATGCTGACAGCATGAATCTGATCAATACTTTGGGTCTTTCTTTCTTTCTTTCTTTTTTTCTTTCTTTCTTTCCTTCTTTCTTTCCTTCCTTCCTTTAAAAGAAGAAGCACGGGTACATTTAGAGTAGGTGTCATACTACAGGTCACATTAAGGACTCTGAAAAATTTTATTTTTTGAGAAAGGGTCTCATTCTATAGCCCTGGTCTTTCTGGTACTTGATATGTAGACCAACTTGGCCTCAAAGTCACAAAGATCTTCCTGCCCCTACTTCATGAATTCTGGGATTAGAAATGCATGCGTTACCACATCTGTCAAGAACTCATTTTTTCAATTAATTTATTTATTCACTTTACATTCCATTCATATCCCCCTCCCTCTTCTCCTGCTGTTCCCATCCTCCTCTCTCTCTTTTTTCTGTACTCACTTCCCTACCCTCAGGAAAGGTGAGCTCCCCCCAATCACAATACATCAAATCACATCAGGACTGAGTGCATCCTCTTCCTTTGTTCCCTGGCTTGGCAGCCCCACCAGGGAGAAGTGATCAAAAAAATCACGCAATGGAGTCCTTGTCAGAAATAGCCCCACTCCCCTTACTAGGGAACCCAGTTGAAGACAAAGCTGCCCATTGGGTACATCTGTGTAGGGAGCCTAGGTCTAGTCCATGCATACTTTAGTCTCCACCAGCCCCTCTGCACTCAGACTAGTTGGTTCTGATGGTCTTCTTGTGGAGTTCCTTTGCCTTCTGGTTCTGGGTCCTTCTATCCTTCTCCCCAGCTTTTCCACAATGCTCCCTGTGTTCCATCCAGTGTTTGACTGTGAGTCTGAGCTGTCCTCTGAGAGGCTCCACTTAGCAAGAACTAATTTTTTTTAATTAATCTTATTATTTGTGTGAATAGGTATTTTTGCCTGTGTGTATATTTGTGTACCACATGCATGCCTGGTGGTCGTAGAGGGCAGAAGATAGTTTTCGGATACCCTGAACTGAAGTTATAGACAATTGTAAACCACCATGTAGGTATTAGGAACCAAACCCAGTTCCTCTGGAAGAGCAGCCAGTACTTTTAACAACTTGGGCCCTTTTCCATCCCCTGGCAAGAACATTTATTTTTAAATGGAAAAGGTTGACAATTCAGTTTTATTAGAATTCCTCCTTCAAGGCTACGAATAACTTCTGATATTGGCATACAGCTCAGGGGTATCTACCATCAAGATAGACAGAGGTCTATGACATCCAAACTGAAATGCAGGAAATTATTCTCTAGAATAAAACCTTTTCCTCTTGCATCTTCTTCCCCAACAGCATTTTGAAAACAAAGGCTGTTTATACCAGTCAACTGTGAAAATTGTCTTCAAATGAGAAAGCCATCTCTTTTAAAATACAAAGTCCCTTTATGTATTAGGAGTTGCAACATTAGTTTACATTTTGGCTTTCAATGTTTTTTCTCTTCTACACTTGATATAAAATACAAATAAATACATTTGTAACCTCATACCATCTTTTCTTTTATCCATTTCATCATTGGATTTCTTTGTGGAACTGTTCCTTTGCGTTTCTGCACATTTTCAGAACATAATCATTAATAATCTTTCGTTCTTTCCTTCTTTTCTTTCTTTTTTTCCAGCCAGAGAAATCTTGCTACTAAACTCACATTCCAAATGATAAAGAAACCTCTACTGTAAGACCTGATGATCTTAGACATTCTAAAAGCAGCTTGGGGGAACTTGCCTAATGTTCAAAGAGAAATTTTACAAGAGAGAGAGAGAGAGAGAGAGAGAGAGAGAGAGAGAGAGAGAGAGAGAGAGAGAGAGAGAGAGAGAGAGAGAGAGAGAGAGAGAGAAATTTTGGAAAAGAGAAGATGATTTTCTGATCCACTCAGATTACAAGGTTTTAGACAAGGCTTGATTGGAATAATAAGCATGTCTCTGAACATCTTGTTCTCAGGAGTCATAATGATATGTAGCTATGACATTCCTAGATAGGTTCCAGGTTCCTGTGTCTTGGAAAGAGAGACAATTTGAGAGGAGATTCTCTACCACCAACAGGAGCTGGAACGCAGAAGAAATAGCTCCAACAGAATGTGGTATGGCGGCAGAAGCTTTTATACTACATTGTGTAGAGTTGGGTGCTCATTAGCACAATGAAGGCTTTCTCATACATGTTCTACCCATTACATACAACTTTATGCATCACGTGTCTCATTAGCATCCTAATTCTCTACTCAAGGGTGTGCACTTTGGTATTGTAACAAACTACAACTCATCTGCAGATACCCTGGAGTGGGTCTCAGTACCAGTGGCTCTGGCCAGTTCTAATAAGCCTCAGCTTTGGGACGTATACCGATTCTCTTCCAGTAGGTTTTTCTAATAAACTAGTTTTGCAGCCTTTGTGTAACAGCCTCCAAGACCTCACTCTCCTACACTATCCTTCCACCTTAACTCCCACCTGTGAGCTGTGGTTCCATGCATTTTTTTGGAGAGAAGTGAAAGATAATGACTCATCTCCTTATAATCAGTTCCTTCTGTTGCGGGATGCAGACAAAACCTCTCCCTGTCTGTCCATCACTTGGAAAGGAAGATCTGTAGTAGGAGTTGGCTGAAATCCCTCATTACAAGTTTAATTTGGAATCCTTGTTTCCTGAAAGAACTCTTAACCTAAAGGTTAGCTAAGGTAGCTACAGGCACAACCCTTTTCATTGCTGATATTTCTTTTTGGCTGACGGTGCCAATTTCACCTCCTCCATATTTCCTGCTTATGTTTTTTTATGTTTGTCAAAAAGTAGGTCCTGTGCCTGGAGAAACAAAGGGAGAAGCAGAAGCAATCTTAAAGAATTAGAATTTGTCTACTTCTACAGTTTGCAACTCAAACATATGGACTCCATGTGACGTATCAAACTAAAATATAGTTAGGCTTCAAACAAAAAAGAACACCCTAATTTGGATGGGACTTTATAATTTAAGGTGAGAAAAAGCAGACAAATTCACTAGCATTTTAATACAGAGTACATACCCTTGAAGGATTTAACAGTGCTTGATTATAGCATGGAAGATGGTTTGCCTTCCGTATATCAAGCATATTCAGCGTTACTATTGCTCAGCATGTGTGTGATCTTAGACAAATAATTCATCCTCTAGCAGCTTAAGTTTCCTCATCTAAAATAAGATAGACTTCATGAGACAATTAAATGAGGTAAGTTTATGTTAAAGTTTCCTACTTTTTAAAACTATAGTGCCTGCCACAAGCCATCTGCTCACTAAGCACTAGCTATTATTGTAAGTAAGGAGAATGAGGGAGATGAAGCACATACTACCCTTAGAAGGGTTAAAAGCTAACTGTTGCCATGGAGGAGTGCAATGTAAGACTACGTAGAGGAAGCTTTAGCTTCTACAGCCTGGTAAGTTATGCAGGTTTTACAGTCCGTTATTCAGTGACAAAATATGTACTTACAGTGGTAATTAAAGCAACCTAAGGTACCAATGTAATACATCACAGCTACCTCTGCAAGGAAACACAATTGCTGTAGATAATTTCAGATGGTTAAGTTGTTATGAATATTTTAAGAGGTGAAACATCAGGAAGGTGGAGCTCCAACGTTTTCAAACACGCACCTCAGAAGTCTAAAACTAACCAGTAAGGTTCCTGCAAAGCTCTATGGTGAAGGAAGGCATCTTTCACTCTGTGACAGACTTCGATCTGAATGTGATGGTCCCTGGATGAGTGGTGTTTCGTAACACCAAGCATCAACAGCATCACTTTTAATGTTTAAAGGAAACCATGCAGCTGTTGGCTTTGTGTGTGCATCATGTCAGTGGCCATGCTGAAGGCACAGAAGGGCAGGTGGCTGTGAGGTGACATTAGTAAATATCGGTTTCCTTAAAGTTTATCGAGGGAGATGTTTAACAGAAGTCAGGTGCTTCCATGGACTATATCACCACAAGAGTGACTCGTGGTAGAAGACACTCTGAGCAGTAGGTTTGTTTCAAGTTGTGGTTAAAGCAGAGGAACTCAGCATCCTTTGAAATTAATGGTGGCTTTCAGTCTTGCTGGCAAGGCTCCTTTATCATTCATATGACTAAGCAGACAATCAATTTAGTGGCAATGTATGGAATGAAGGGAAGGAACAAATAAGCTATGAGTGATGAGAACAGAAAAATCAAAACCTCCCTTCCTTATTCTTTTTTAATGGCTAATACCAACAGGGACAAGACCAGTAAAAAGAGGTTAATGAATTGCCGAGATCCTTTAGAAAGTGATTGACTGGTATTGAAGCACAGTCAAATCAGTCATAAATATTTACTTTTATTAGCAACAGTGGGTTGCCTGTTATTTTTGATTGATTTTTAAAGCTGGCAAAAATTTACCATTGTGACTATTATCAAATGTTTCCAATTTTGTCAATATTTCTTTGCTCTAAACAATTCCAGAACACACAACCTTCTAAACCTCTATTTGAAATGTGTTTTTTTTTCAGCACCATTTCTAAATGATTACAAATGACAAGGTAAAGTGAAGTTCCCTATATAATTAAGAATAATTATAATCTTTTCATTTTGACATTTGTTCAAATGGATAGGATGGCAGCGATTGTAGGATTAATGTTCTTTGATAATCCATATTCCACTACCACTGAATTGCTAACCTGCAGTTGTGTTATTTGCTTTACCAATTGAAAATGAGGTATGATAGAAACCTCTGAAAAAATACCAGGCAGAATAGCAAAGGCTAGAAGAACCAGAGGAGTTAACAGGCAACACTGTTCCAACAATACTGCTGCTCATGTCATTGAATAAAATGCTGCTTTATTTTGGTAAAATGCAATTTGACATAGGGGTATTTCTTAAAATTTGTTGCCTAGGCCATCAAAAAGATGGAGATCGCTTTTAACACAGTGTATGTAACATTAAGATCCAATAATTCAAGTCGAAGGAACCTAACAAAAGGAATTTCCTTCAGATAACAACAAAGAGTTAACATTTCCCAGGGCAGACAAGTTTCCAATTCAATTAGTTTTAATGAACCTTCTGCTCACTGGTTACTGAACTAGAAAGAACAGCAATAAATGCCCAGAGGAAAGAGAGAGAGGATATTAAAGGAGGGTTAGTGTATAGTATATAAATTTCCAAGTTGACTAAAAGAGCAGCACTGATGTAGTTTTTGGGGCTAACGCCACAGAATCAGACCCGTTTGCTGAGTTTAATGCATAGGATAGCAAATCTCAGGCAGTGGTTCTGTGTGATGAAACAAAACAGCATTGTACAGCCTCTGTCTGATAAGACAATAGATGCTACTGCAAAACACTTCCTTAATTGAGAGAATAATATCCCTCAGAGAAACAGAGAATAAATTTTCTTACTGTCAGAAAAACAATATTGTAGTATATGTATGTCTAAACACACACATAAATACATAAATATGCATATATCTTTCAATGTTTTTAAACAAAAATCTTGATATTTTCAGTTTGCATATAATGGAAATCATATACATTTACCTCTGTAAGGAAAAGCAGAGATATAAATTATGAAAGCCAAAACGTGCCACACACAGCATTTTCCTATTTGGGATTCAGAAAATGAGTTTTACTCTAAGATTTTAATGAATTTCATATTTTTTATTTGATTCTGATGGTCACCTTAAACCTGTACTATAGCACAGCAAACTTATATTTGCAGGATCAAGCTGCAAGTCATAGTGTGGTTAAATATGATACCCTCACAGATAGGACTGTATAAATATACAAATGAACCCCATTTAAATATTTGAAATAAATGATAGAGCCAATCCAGAGCCTGTGTGTCTATTATTGTTTCCAGTCAGCATTGTCAGGCATTTTTCCGTTTCTTGAACTTTAAAGGGAATTTGGCTTTCCAGCTGCACTCTTACTATGCTGAACTACCCCTTTACGCTTAGTTGAATTCTAATTTCTAGCAATGCTTTAACTGGGTGCTGATGATGAAAAGTTCTCAATACACAGTAGGAAATACACCCTATGCATTCTGTATCATGTAGGAGCTACCTAGCCTTGAGGTGCTCTTTTCCTTAACTGCACAGACATTTTATGAAAGCGACCAGGAGCTTGCCTTTCCCAGTCAGTTTCCCAAGGAGTGCATATGAACATATACTTGCAGATATGATCAGCAGGTACAATTTTGATGATGCGTTATTTCCCCTCTGCAGGTGCATTTCTTTGACCGAATTGAAACTCAGGCATGGATGTCTTGTTTTGTCAGTGAGCACTTGGATTTAAAAATAAAGCATCTGGTTTGGTTTTTCTTTTCTTTTTTACTTTATAATCACACATTCTGCCATCACCAGAGCAAACTTAGGTTGATAGTGAAATAGAACTAAAATCAAATGCAAAGCTATGGCTGGACTGCACAAGTTGTCTTCACTAACCTTTAAAGGAGAATATAGCAAATAGTCAACAACAACCTTGAAAGGGGCCAGCATCCCTCTGCAGAGTTCATGCTCTGCTGTCTCACTTTAATCTTATCAGTTATTATTAAAATTTTGGTATTACTCAATGGCCTTTTATTTTTATTACTGCATTTTCAAATACAAAAGTATTCACTGCATAGCTTCTAAGGAATAGTTGCTTTAAATATGTAGAAATTAAGGCGAACAAGAAATAAATTGAAAAAGATGAAATATAGGACACTAATTTCTTGTATAAACCCTTTGTCTTGCAATTATCATTGCACTGTCCTCATATAAATTTATTGTATGTAGTCCTACAGAGTAAAGTGATTTTTCTCAACTAAAAAGGTACTATAATAGGGATTAGAATTTTGAAAATATAAATATTAATGTTGAACAAAACAGTTCAAAATTTTATTTCCGGCTTGGACACATGCTTTACTGACTCTTAAATTCATTTTAGGTCCTTGTGCATATGTGCTTGGTTGTGGTTTTAGGGCTTTGGAAAAGATTGTGAAGAATGAAATTCGGAATTACTTTTTTTGGCAGGAGTCTAAAAATTAAACCTTTAGGAAAAGAAGGGATTATTCATCAAATGATAACTGAAATATGAAGTGTGATTATGACTGTACATATTAGTGGAAGAGCTATCTACCTCTGAGTGTGTGGGACTCAAGATGGTGGAACTTGCCTCACTGCTGCACAGTGAACTACGCGGAGAGAGCTCCTTCCCCCGTGGACAGAGACTTCTGACCAGACAGGGGCAGTCATGGGCAGAAGAACAAGCTCTTACTTTTCGGGCATTTAATAAGCAAAAGGATATATCTAGTGAGTAATATACTAAAGATTCAGGTGCCTGGTTTTCTTAAAAAAGCAAAAGAAACTCTAGAACTTTGCCTCTAAGGTATTACAAGAACTTTGTCAGTTGCACATGAGAAAATAGAGCCCATAGCCATATAGTAAGCAAAAAAATTCTGTTTGAGTATTGACATGACAGTTTTTGAAAGTTCAAGCAGAAAACCAATTATAATGAGCACTGGAAAGCCTGGAGCCCTGCTGTTCAATAAATAAAAAGTACAACAAACTATTTTCCAAAAAGGTTCTAGAGAGTTTCTTCGTGTCCCACTACTTACAATCTGATTACATAAATAGTCTCTATTTGCTGTTGAATTGCCAGGCAGCTGTATTAAAGTACAAATCAAATCAAGTCAGGATTAGAAAGTAAAAGAGCATGGTTTAAAGTAATCTATCCCCCAGGAACTGTGCTCAGATTCATCAAACAGAGCTTAAAGTACAGTATATCTTATACCCTCGTGTTTCCATGCTGCATTGCTGCAAAACCAGTTATTATTTTTGAAATCCAGAGAATGTTGCTTCTTGCCGAAGAAGGCTCACTTGCTTATTTAAAGGTAGTATTCATATGTGCCACTTATTTATTACTTCTTTTGGTTAAGATTCATGCAATCTAAGTACTAAAGACTAGAAGATTTTTTTATTTTTTATTGATCCTATCTTATCTGCCTCAGCTGTGAATGGTCGTGCACACTTGCAGTAGGGAGAGGAATGATTAATATCGTCCAGATTTGGGTGTTGCTTAGTAGTGTGAATATTAAGGAAAATCCAGAAATCCTGAGATATCATTGGCTCAGAAAGAGTTGTGCATATCCGCCCTTGCAAATCCACTTCCATCCGGTTTTACTTGAGAAAGCAATTCTTTCATTCCAACCTATAATTGCTTCTGATAGAAAATTCTGTATATACTTGTCAATGTACATATCAGAGCCAACAATGTTTTGATATTTACAGAATTTATATCATCTTTGAGCAGAAGGAATAATGTGCAATCATTTTGTATCAAAGTATTATTGGTCATTTTTTATTTTCTATAGAACAATTAATTTAAATGCACAAATATAAGCTTGTATTTAACATATCCTTCATATTTATACAACATCAACAGTGTTATTAAAAATATATCTATAGCCATCATATTAAATATTAATATTCAAATTACATGAATGTAGCCTATGAAGACAGCTAGATATTGATTTATAGTGTTAAGTATGTATTTTGCATGTAACATGGAGAAGAAAACACTCAAAAACATTTTTATTTTATACCTGTGAGCTAGTTTTAACTAGGCAGCTCCATGCTCATTTTTCTATCCACATCTCTGAGCTTGGGAAGAAAAAGTCACCGGTTGCCATTAGTTAACATTTCTCATGTAAGTTGCTTTCCTTGCAAGCTATGCTGCATTAAAGCAAGCACCCAGAGTCATCAGTGTGCACCAAGAAGTAGGAACGGTGGTGCCTCTTCACGGCAGCGGGAAGATTTTCAGACCAATTTAATGTTTAGTTCTCTGCACTTTGCTAACCTGATCATTACCACTGACACAGATCACCTGTAGTGCAGTGTAGCCAGGCTTCTTGGGCATCTATGGGAAGAGACCTGTATTAGCACAGGAACCTTGTCACTTTCCCTATGTGGAGACACAGAATCCTGCTCGACTTGTTCAAAAAAGTGAAGATGGGAGGGGGGCTTATTAACCTTACCTTCATCATCCTCATCCAGATTTATAAGATTTTTCAGAATTGGAATTTACTACTTATAGCTCCTTTAAACCACACCTGTGGGTTTGCCATGGTGATAGCTGCATACCATGTCCCCCAGCCCGACTGTGTTTCTGGGGTGGCAGGTGCTCATGGAGCCATTTTGCCAGGAGTCAGAAAAGTTTCTAAGAAACTGTCTGCCAAATTATTCTGGATCTGTATTTGAAACAAACAATTTTTGAAAATCTTTTAATGAAATATTGATTTTTACAAAGCACATCAAACTAAAGGCAAATGTACCATGTGCCATGATTAAAAAATAACAATATATTATAGGTAAACTAAGATAAATGAGTTAAGTGCTCAGTTTGCAGTGCAAATTGAAACCATATATCACAACCTTTCATTACATTGCATTAGCTGCAGAGTGCAGAATATGGAAGTTGATTGAATGGGTAATATCAGATTAGTAGGGAGCTCTGCTTCAGCTGATGGTAGAATTTGGAACAAAAAGGAATCATTTTCATAAGAAAAGTTTCCTAAAAATATTTTTAAAGTGAGTGTGACTGATAACTGAGAAAGCCTATGGCACCCTGAAATTGCCCTTCCCATATCTCACATGAAGAAATGAAGGGATCTGTATTAATTTTAAACCTTCCTTTGATTGGGTGAACCTGTCTCCGTTTTCTATGACATTGTTGCCACAGGTCATTGCCTGGTGCGGTGTACCATGAAACAAACAAATAGAAAAAGCCACCTCTGGCACTTCAAGTCTCACTGCCATCTGACTGCTACCCTCGTGGCTCAGAATGATGAAACGCAGGGGCTTGGAGAAATCTTCCTATGGTTAGATGGGGAAAAAATGAGCATGATGATCACATGTAGTGGGAAGGGCAAGACAGACAGCCGGAGTCATCTCAGAACTCGCAAGAGGAAGGGGAAGACAAGAGGTCACAATTATATTCTGGTACCACACTCCCTTTCACAGAGATCTGATATATTCAGTTTGTTCTTGTACAGTGCTTAGGGAAGTTCTAATTAAGGAAAGGAAGAATTTTGACACATGTGAAGGAGAAATCAATATTTAGCACTATAATCAGCAATTCCTGATGGCTTGACAGTGTCGCTATACACATTGTAACTCTCCCAGCGAGGAGAGGCAGGCAGAGGCTAACGGGCTTACCGCAAGCCATCATGAATCACATAAAGCAGTGTCTCGCATGCTTCTGTTTGTCTTGCATTTTATCTTCATTCATCCTTATAAAGAAGGCTGCATGGCCACCAGCCCCGAATAGCCAACTTTCCTCGGAACTGCAACAATAGACAACAAAACTTACTCTTAGTCATTCCATACAACACACAATAGTTACTTTCCCAATAAAAGAAAGAAAGAAAAAAATAGAAAAGAAGAGGTGGCTGTTTAGTCTCTGAAGACACACATTGTAACCTGCATTTCTATTTAACCTACAGAGACTTTATTAGCCACTAGGAAAATATTAACTTAAAACACTTTGTGGTGAGGTTATCATTATAGTAAGAAACAGGTTTTGAATATATTGATTTTTTTCTGTTTCCCCCCCCCCCCGATTAACCAATGGTCTGCAATATAACAAAGAAAACTCTGCCACCTCAGGACTGAGCAAAGTGCCTAATTTTGGCTTGAGCCACAGGAAGGTGACAAGGTAACAGTTATACATTTTCATCTTCTAAGAGGTTTACTAAGCCCTGAGCTGAAATACAAAAGTTTAACTTTATAAGGCATAATGTCTACTTAGATTTTGCCTAAGAAGTATCTTATTAAAACACCTACTTGAATATAATTTTGTTTCTATATTTAATATGTATATGTTTTAATATCACAGTTTTGGCTGTTATTTTAGCATATTTAAAACCAAATCAAAGTAAAAATCAAATTCACTTGAATTTAAATAAAATGCAATCTATTTCCTTTTAAGAAATTTTAGAGCACTTATTATATCTTCTCCTAAAACTATTAAAAAATCACAGTAGGTCTAATAAATACAAAAGTTAATTTTCAGAAAAGAGATTTTAAGATTCATTTAATTTATTTTTGCATATTAGAATCTGTTTAAGCAGTATGTACGTGAATAACTTAAGGAAATAAACACTCTGTAAAATGTGATGGAATAATTTAACTCCAATTTACATAGGGAACATTATTTCCAACATTCCTCTTCTCCGTCGAGGACGTGCAGCTTGCGTTGTATGACTGTAGGTGGGAGCGGAGGACCTGGTGTCTCGCATTTCAAACTGTCAGCTGGTCCTCACGGCTCTGTTCCTGTTTAAGTGAGATGCTGACATAGGCTGCACACTGACTATCCCGAGTAGCACTAATTAAGGGCTGTCCAACTGTGCTTTCTGTTGAGCAGTTTGCTACAGTGGGTGACAGGAAACAGCCTGAGCTCTGTCTGCAGAATGACATAACAAAGCCTTTTTTTTTTTTTTTTTTTTTAACACACAGATCTAGAGGACGGGATACAAAGGCCTAAGAGAGATCTAAGTTGCCTATTTGTTTTCATTAATATGTAATTTTGAATTAAGAAAACTGCTAGGTCACTGTTTTCTGCAAGTTTACCAGGGCCCTTCTAGTCAGAATCAGTGATAGAGTAAAAGGTGACGCCTTTAATACAGACCCTCTTCCTGAAATATTAACATGAATCTCTTTATGAAAATGGTGGTCAGATGGATCAGATCATGATGATGTAAAAGCATTATTCGTAGTTTATAGATTCACCTTAAAAAGCAGACTTAAAAGGATTGCATCCCTTGGATATCACTGTGAATGTGTATCACTGGTGAACATATTGATCAAGAAAGTATTATAAAAATAATTTTATCGGAAGCAGAAGAAGACAGGGAACAGGACAGTAGCCTACCACAGATGGCTTCTGAAAGACTCTACTGATGGAGGTATCGAAGCAGAGGCTGAGACTCACAGCCAAACTTTGGACAGAGTGCAGGGATTCTAATGAAAGAAGGGAGGGATAGAAAGACCTGGAGGAGACAAGAGCTCCAAAAGGAGACCAACAGAGCCATAAAAACTGAGCCCTGGGGGGCCCCGAAGAGAATGGTACAATGCATAGAGAAGACCTTAAACCCTGGCTCAGATGTAATCCATAGACTCAGTGTCCAAGTGGGTCCCTAGTAAGGGCAGCAGGGACTTGGGCATGGATTTTCTCTGGCATCAACTTAACGGCAGGCTCTCTGATCACCTCCCCCTGGGGAGTGCAGCCTTGCCAGGCCACCAAGGAAGACAATGCAGCCAGTCCTGGTGTGACCTGATAAGCTAGGGTCAAATAGAATGGGAGGAGGACCTCACCTATCACTGGACTAGGGGAGGGACATGAAGGGAGAAGAAGGAGGGAGGGTGGGATTGGGAGGAGACAGGGGAGGGGGCCACAGCTGGGATACAAATTGAATAAATTGTAAGAAATGATAATAATAAAAATCATAAAAATAAAAAAAAGAGTAAGAAGAAAAAACCAAAACAATGCCGCCAAACTCAACCCAACCCCTGGTTTATACAAATTAGAATTTCAGCAGTGTAAGGTTAAGTTTGAATTCCATCATTTTCTTTAAAGCTCCGTTATTCTCTATAAAACTAACCCCACGTGTATGTGAGCCGTGGCTGCTTAGTAAACCAGGATGGACCTGTGATTGATATGAAAAGGAGATGCCTCGCCATGTGCTCTCAGCGCTTTCTGGGGATACAGTCACCACTTTCCTCATCTGCCAGAAGACATGGGACTTAGAACTCCAAGCGCAGAACAACTTCCTTGACAGAGCTAAGAGATAACGCCTGCTGGCTGCTGTAGTGTACTTGAGAAATTGGCCGGCGCACTACTGTCCTTTTACAATGGTTTCATTTAATTGTAATCCAAAGATCAAAGGTCTGTAACTCTTTAACCAAATTCCAATGTCTGCCAAATTCAATAGCTGTCATTATTATAGAAAAAGGCAGTGTAATATGTGTGTCTTGATCTAATTTTATAGAAAAAGACACAATTTACATACTGTTTATTTAGTTAAGTCCCTAAAATCAATACCTTTGTCTGTACCTCTTTTGTTTAAAATACATCATGACATGGCAAACAGCTATATAAATGAATTTTTCTAAACCACACACACTGCTAATGTTTCTCTCTCTTGCACATTCAAAAAAAAAGTATCAGAAATCATAGAATTTGATAGATCAACCTAAATGTATCTTAATATTAAATTACTAAAGAATGTTAAGTTTTACATTTCTAAAATTATAAATTTTCTTTGAAAAGGTCAGTCATTTTCCTGAGCCACATTTACCAATAGGAGGACATATTTCAACTATTGAAATGAAAGGAAAAGTGATTACATTCAATATTAAGAGAAAATAATTGTTAAAAATGTGGCTCTCCACCAAGCAAATAATGGTGAGCTCTTGTGAAGGTTTGTAGATGGAATAGTACTCTTCTCAAGGATGGAAAGCTCACTGAGGGCTGATAAAAGAAAAATCCCATTTAAATAGTCACCTTATAGATGATTCTAAAATTCATTACACTCAAGGAAGAAAATTATGGTCTATTTCAACTTCTATGGCTGTACTTCTTCACTGATATTTCATGGTTGCATTAAAATTTGTTTGTAATGTGAGCAATGAATAGTTCCAAACCTTTTGTCATATTGATGGCCTTGGCTATCATTAGTGGGTCACAGAACAAAAGGAAATGAGTATAGAAAGGGTTTTTTTTGGGAGGAGGAGTTGACAGTAGCTAGAGGGAGCTAAGGAAGAGTGGTGGGCTGATGAGAGTAGATACAGAATATGTATAAAATTATCAAAGAATGTTTAATAAAATCATATTAAAATTGTGATCAGATAACTGTGTAGAACAAAAATTTTAACTCTTCAGGAATAGCTACTTAGGTGTTAACTTTGCATTTTTAATGACATGTAGCTTTTATATTTTAATTTATTCCTTAGAAGAAATTTCTTCTTCTATTTCTTTGGGATTATAACTATAATCATCAAGGTTAAGTTGTATCAAGTGACAAATATTCCATGGTTGGAGTGGAGTATGTAAGGCCAAGTATATGGGAAGACACATGTTGTCACCTCTTTACTAACATTTTATAGTTTTATGTTTTAAAAAGCCAAAATTTGATGTTGTTTCCATTTTAATTCATCAGATATAAAGGGCCTATATGTTTTCATATATACTTTTTTTTACATTAAATATTGAATATTAAGTTTTCTAGCTTTCTTTTTGTAGGAAAACTGAAATATTTCAAATATGAAACATGAACCATGTTTGTCTTGCATTAGGTCAATTATTAAATTTAACTCTATCAGTGCTTTGTTCATAAGAGGCAAAAGACATGAAGACACTTGGTGAAGGGAGATCAAACACTGGGACCAAAATCAGAACCTCTCTCTCTGTCTCTCTTTTTCTCCTCCTCCTTTTCCTTCTTCTCTTTCTTCTTCTCCTCCTCCTCCCCCTCTCTCTTTTATTTTTTGTTGAGACTAGTTTTCTCTGTGTAGCACTGTTTGTCCTGGAACTTTTTCTCTAGACCAGGTTGGCCTTAAACTTAGAGATCTGCCTACCTCTGCCTTCAGAGTGCTGGGATCAAAGATGTGCACTACCACTGCCTGGTGGAAATAAGAATCTTCTTTCTCTTATATTTTTGGTTGTGAGCCTAACCTTTAACTGCTGAGCCATCTCTGACATGAACTGATTGGCCTGTTCTTTGATCACATCCCTCTGAGCGAGGAACAACCTTACCAGGCCGCAGAGGAAGACAATGTAGCCACTCCTGATGAGACCTGATAGACAAGGATCAGAAGGAAGGAAAGGAAGCCTTCCCCTATCAGTTGACTCGGGGGAGGGGCATGGGTGTAGAAGGGGGAGGGGGAGGGAGGGGAGGAGGGAGCTACAGGGGGGATACAAAGTAAATAAAATGTAATTAATAAAAATTAAAATTAAAAAAGAATCTCCTTTCTCTCTCACACACACAACATAGTTTATTGAATTTTTAAAACATTCAAGGTTATTGTGATTTTAAACATTGCTTTATATAATTCCCACAGTAACATTCATAGGAAGGTATCTTGCCTAGTTCATACACAGGAAACTGCAGCTTTTTAAGTTTAAAGAGCTAAGCAGCTGTTGAACTTAGAGGAATCTGAGTGTGAATTTCATCACTGTGCCCTGTCTCTAGTCAGTTCTCCTAACATTCCAGTTTGTCTACATCATATAGCTATGGGTCGTCAGATTTGTAAAGAAATTTTCCCTTATCTAACAGACAACAGTATAGATGTCCCTCAATCAAATTTGAATTTCTGATGGTACATTTATCCTTAGATTTTAATTGCCTCACAGTGCTTGAGCTCAGTAAGACTCCTCTTCTATGTTTTCACTGATTTGCATCGGTCCCACAGTATCTATATTCTGGCTTTAGATCTTGATATCTAGGTTTATACCTCAAATCTAGTCTGTTTGCTAATCTGGATAAGTCTTTTTATTTTTATTTTTAAAGATAAGATATTTCTAAGAACCCGTTATTACCACACAGCTCATCCTTGAATGTCCACTGGTCTATTCATCTTCCTATTGACAATATAGCTGATGTGTATTGACTATAGTCTCTCTATGCCAGGTATCAAGGCTGAAGACACCAAAGCTAAGGATTCTTGCTACAGAGAGGGAGGTAGTCATTAAAAAAAAAAAAACAAAACCAGCACAATGAGAACAACAACAAAACAATAACAACAAACCAAACCAAAACAACAACAAAAACAAAACAAAAAAGGGAAGAAAGAAAAAGAAAATGTAAGCCTATGTATTTCTAGGCCCGAGCATTTTTTCAGATGAGCTTAATTTTGATTAAGTTTTAGATCCAAGCAGAGGTTCTAGGTTATATCCATGCATGGTCCTTTGTTGGAGAAACAGTCTCATAGAAGACCCCTATGCCCTGATATATTTGGTCCTTGTGGAGCTCCTGTCCTCTCCAGGTCATACTAACACCTCCTTCTTTCATATGACTCCCTGCACTCTGCCCAAGGCTTCATTATAAGTCTCAGCATCTACTTTGATACACTGCTAGGTAGAGTCTTTCAGGGGCCCTCTGTGGTAGGTTCCTGTCCTGTTACTTGTTTTCTCCTACATCCAATGTCCATCCCATTTGTCTTTCTAAGTGAGGGTTGATCATCTTACCCTGGGTCCTCTTTCTTGTTTATCTTCTTTAGGTACAGAGATTTTAGTATGTTTATCCTATCTGATAGGTCTAGTACGCACTTATAAGTGAGTATATACCGTGGTGTGTGTCTTTCTGCTCCTGGGATACCTAACTCAGGATGATCTTTTCTAGGTACCACAATTTGCCTGCAAATTTCATGGTTTCCTTGTTTTTAATTGCTGAGTAGTGTTCCATTGTATGAAAGTACCACAATTTCTGTATCCATTCCTCTGTTGATAGACATCTGGGTTGTTTCCAGTTTCTAGCTATGACTGGCTCTTTGACCTTCTTTCCCTAGAGGGAGGAGCAGTCTTGCTAGGCCACAGAGGAGGACATTGCAGCTAGTCCTGAAGACACTTGATAAGCTAGGGCCAGATGGAAGGGGAGGAGGACCACCCTTATCAGTGGACTTGGAAAGGGGCAGGAAGGAGATAAGGGAGGGAGGGTAGGATTGGGAGAGAATGAGGGAGCAGGCTACAGCTGGGATACAAAGTTAATAAACTGTAACTAAAATTAAAAAATAAAAATGTCTTACAAAAATAAAGAAATGTTCAACATCCTTAGTCATTCCGGAAATGCAAATTTCACCTCATACTCATCAGAATGGCTAAGATTAAAAACTCAAGTGACAATACATGCTGGAGAGGATGTGGAGAAAAGGGGACCCTCCTCCATTGCTTGTGGGAATGTAACCTTGTACAACTACTTTGGAAATCAATCTGGTGCTTTCTCAGACAATTAGGAATAGTGATTCCTCAAGATCCAGGTATACCACTCCTAAGCATATATCCAAAAGATGCCTCACCATTCAGTAAGGACATTTGCTCAACCATGTTTGTAGCAGCTCTATTCATAATAGCCAGAATCTGCAAGCAGCCTAGATGTCCCTCAATGGAAGAATGGATACAGAAAGTGTAGTACATTTATGCAATCAAATACTACTCAGCAACTAAAAACAAGGAAACCATGAAATGTATGGGCAAATGGTGGGATCTAGAAAAGATCATTCTGAGTGAGGTTCCTCAGAAGCAGAAAGATACATATGATGTAGACACACTTATAAGTGGATATTAGCCATATAATATAGGCTAAACATACTAAAATCCATAACCCTAAACAACAAGAAGGACCCTAGGGAAGATGCTTAATCTTACTCAGAAAGGGAAACAGGATAGGCATTGGAAGTAGGAGAAGACAAGGAATAGGACAGGAGCCTATTACAGAGGATATCTGAAAGACTACCCAACAGAGTATTAAAAGAGATACTGAGACTCAAAGCCAAACTTTGGGCAGAGTGCTGGACTTTGACTATTGTTATTGGGTGGGTTACATGAAATTTCAAAGTTCTTTTAATCTGCTTCCCCCTAATGTTAAAAATTGGAGTCTTTTAAAAAAATGTTTCTCAATCATTTATGTTTAATGTTTTGAGAGCTTTTTTATTTCTGTACCTCATATTTCCAAATTAAATTATTTTCTTACCGTTCATTTCTATTTTAATATTTTTGTATTTAGAGACTATTGATTTGTCAGATGTATAACGATAAAAATTCTTTTATCCAATTTTGTAGGCAACCTCTCTGCTTAAATGATGCTGTTAAAGCTTTTTAGCTCGATGAGGTCCCATTTATTACTTGTTTGTCTAAATGCTTGCACTACTGGGGTATCGTTCTACATGCAGCTATCCAAATTGACTATCACCATTTATTGAAAATGTTTTTTTCTACAGTATGTATTTTTGATTTCTTTATCAAAATAGGTGTCCAAAGGTGTATGGACTTAGGCCATATATTTAATTTTATTCTACTGATTAACATTTTTGTTTGAATTTCAATCCTATGCTGTTTTCATTATTATTGCTTTGTAATACAACCTGAAATCTGGGATGGTGTTATTGAAAGTTCTTTTATTATTCAGGATTATTTTAGCTATCCTGGGATTTTTGTGTTTCCTCATAAAATTTAAGATTTTTAAAATTTATGTGATGATATGTGATAGAAAATTAATTTGGGATGTATTGAATCTGTATATTGCTTTTAATAGGATAGTTATTTTCACAATATTAATCTTTCTGATCCATGAGCACAGGAAGTCTATATCTTTATATCTCTTACTCAATATCTTAAAATTTTTTTTCAAAGAAGTCTTCCAGTTTTTTTTTGTTATGGTTATTTCAAGTTATTTCATTTTTGAGGTTAATATATCCCTGATTTCTTTTTCAATATACGTGTCATTGTATAGAGGGATACTACTGATTATTTTTGTATGTGTATTAATTAAGAATTTTACTACTTTGTTGAAAGTAATATTAACTATAGAATTTTTTTCTGGTAAAGTCTTTAATGATTTACTATGTCTTTAATCTTAACATGGCTATAACTTTCTACAAAATATTCCTTGCTTCTTCTATATGCCTACACTTTTGTATTGCTTTGTTCTGTCCCTAACCTCCACCCCCCCAAAAAAAAGTGAGAAAAAGTACAAAAAATAAAACTATTCTCAAAACCTCTTACTTCATATAACATATGAGACCACTGAGACATTTTAGGGAGAAGTGAGAAATTTGCTTGAAACCCTATGTGGATCATTGGAAAGATTAGAACCACTTTACACTGAAAAAATTTGGTATTACAGTAATGGACACCACATCATTAAGAACAAAGGAAAGATGTATCTACTGAAATTGTAGCGCATTAAGTACAGAACAAAGTAAAAAGAAATTATACTTACTTCAAAATAATATATAGGGGGAACTCATAAGTATAACCAGTGGCAAACACCAAAACTCAAAGCTCCAAAGTGTTTAAATTATGAACTATAAAATCAAAAAGTAAAAGTTACAGAAACAGAACTTTGAGACATTAAAGGCTGTGTGTATGCTGTGCATGCATTCTAACTCTATGTCCATGCATGTCTTTTTCACTATTTCACAAATAGCACATTTCATAAATTGACACCAATACGTGTGAAGTTCTAAAATTTTAGCTAAGGGTTACTTATCTATCATGCCAGAAGATCTAGTTTCTGCCCTCAGTACTGAAAAAGTTCTTTTTAACTAAGAACTACGCCTTCCTTTTATTCTTCCTCAGTAGTTCTATATTTAGTAGACATCTATTCCATGCCAATAAAGCACCATTCTTTAGGTGCTCTTAGTATTAGAAAGGTATTTGTGGGTCATATTATTCCTTTATCAAGTTATTTTCATCAATATTAGTGTGTATTGTATCTCCTCTTAAAATAATTATTTACTTATCACTTTAGCTAGACAAACCATGCAATGGTTGAGAATTTAATGACTAACAAGTCCTGTAAATTAAAATAATTGCAATAAAACCATTTCACGTTCATCTTCATTTATGTCTATTTTTCTGAAAACTAGTTATTCAGCAATGAGCTCTCATTCTTTATATTTTGTTAATTCTTTTCCAATTTTATATAATGAATTTTGATCACATCCACTCCTAATTTCTCCTCCTAACTCCTCTCACATCCACTCCAATCTCCTTAACCACCTGAAAACTTTGTCTTTCTTTGTTTCTTTCTGGAAACCTAGACAACTACCCAGGGCTAGTGAAGTTATGGATCTTGGAGGAAAATCCACAACCTTTACTTGACTAAACCAGAATAATTCCTAACCACATCCTAAATATTTGTTCTTGTACCCACAGATAAGAGTAGTCCTCAGTCCTCATCGTCAGGGAAACTTACCAAGTCCATTATAGAAAACCAATCAAAATGCAAGGTTGTGGAGGCCACTCCTGACTGAAACATCTATAACACAACATCTGTATCTATGCCCAGAAATCATTGTAAAAAAAAGGGCAGAAAGATTGTAAGAACCAGGGAAACTGGGAGTTTTCTGTGAGACTGTGTTCTAGTAATGTCAAAAAACACCTATAAAGTTTTATTTTCTAAACATGAGCTGAACAGTCATGAACCCAACTGAAATGTGAACATATGTAGGGGAAAGCTCATGATACTTCAACATTACACAAAGAACTTTAGTCACCCAAGTAATGTTGAGAGTTGGAGAAATAGTCATTCCCAGAAAGAGCACACCAATTGGTTATCCAATACCAAATGTTTAGCCCTGAAAACATGTACATACAGATTGTGCATGATGCATTTATGTATTTGGTAATGAAACACACACACACAAACACTCTCCACCTTTCCACAAGACTCCCTGAGCTGCAACTAATGTTTGGCTTGGGTCTCTGAATCTGTTTCAATCTGCTGCTGGGTGTAGCCTCTCAGAGGACAGTTATGCTAGGTATATATACAGTTATATATATACAGTTATGCTAGCAAAGTATCATTAGAAGTGTCAGGGGTTGGCTCTGTTCCATGGGATGAGTCTCCAGTTGTACTAGTTATTGCTTGGCCATTCCCTCAATCTTTGCTCTATCTTTATTCTTTCATACCTTGTGGGCAAGGTAAATTTTAAGTTGAAGGTTTTGTGGGTGAGTTGGTGTCTCCTTTGAGCCTTGGCTTCATTGACTTCTGATTCTTTACATCATTATGTACTGAAAGCCTCCTTTGAACCCATTAATAATAATAACAACAGTAATAATAATTATTATAATTATTATAAATTATATCATACAATTATAATTATAAATATAAGTAATATTACAATATTATTTTACAATAGAGATATATTTAAATATATCAATATTATATAATAATGAATATATTATTATATAGAATTATAATTAATTATTATTATTATTTTGCTTCAGCCTCTAGAATGCAGGGATTTCAGCTGCACATTGAAATCCTCATTCAATGTTCATTCTCAGATGAAGCATATGACCAAGGTTAGTCCAAATCTCTAAAGCACATTTGTCCTTTTTAAAAAAAAATTATATTTCTTATATTTTTATTTTATCTGTATGAGTGTTTTGTTGGCATATATGTATGTATATTACACAGGAGTCTGATGCTTAAAGACATCAGAAGAAGGCATTGTATCTTTTGGAATTGAAGTTGAAGGCAGCTTTTAGCCACCATATAGGTAGGTGATAAGAACTGAACCCAGGTCCTCTGGAAGGATAGAAAATGCTTTTAATACCTCTCCATCCCAATGATTTTAAATATGAAAACATGTGAAAAGGGTTGGATGAAAAACCTAATGTATTCAGATTTAAGTACTATGGTTGTTTAATAGAAGAATGGCCTTCGTTGACTCTTCTATTTGAATGCATGATCCCAGTTGGTGGAACTATTTGAAAAGGACAGGAGATGTGGCCTTATTGGAGGATGTGTGTTTTGGGGGTGGGACTTGACGTTTCAAAAGCTTATGGCATTTCTAGATAGCTCCCTGATTCTTACTTGCTAACAGGGATCTAAATTCTCAGTTACTGCCCCAATTCCATGGCTGTCTGCTTGCAGCAGTATATACCACCACCATGGTCATGGACTTAGCTTTTTAAACTTTAACCCTAAGAACTCTTTCTTCTATAAGTTGCCTTAGTCATGCCATTTCTTAGCAATAGAAAAGTATCTAATTACTCAATTATATTATTACACCTGAGTGTTTGCCAGTTTTATTATAAACCCCTGAGTGTTTGCCAGTATCATAAAAATTGAAATACTTTTAAGCAAGCTTTTATATGATGTCAGATGGATTTTACCACCGGAAAACTGAATAGTATAAGAGAGTAATTGTGTTGACTAGTGGGGAAAAACATATGGGAAATGAGATGAAGAGATAGTTAATATTTAATGATCATTTAGAAATTATTTGGGGATAGTTGGTGTAGTAAATTCTGGGAAGACATTGAAGATCTGTTCCTGACAACAGATTATTGTGATAAGTACTAATATTGTAGCAAGTAGGTGGGTTGTATGAAAATCAGCATCTGTAAGTACATGCAGTATCCGGATTTTTTAATGCCTATAAAAAGTAAGCATTAACCAACCTAAACAAATATACAGCCTGCATTGCAGGGTTCAGCAGATTTGTATAACTGTAAAGCTCCAGCAACACATTTTTTTTTCCTTCAAGAAAACATCACCATCTTGACCACTTCATCTCAAAAGTGAAATCTTAAAGAAGCCTTTTAATGTGGTTGCATTCTTTTAGCATCAAACAGCTGGACTGCTTCCGTGTTAGCTATTAGCTATCCTTGAACCCAGCAGAAGTAGTTGTTTGTAACAAAGATGTGACAATCAGACCTCATTAAGAGGAAATCATAGAGTTTACACATACCTGAACTCATCGTTTATACTTAAAAATGGTTTATTTTTATTTATGTGCATGTGTGTATACGTGTGTGAACATATGCCAAAAGTATGCAGGTTCTTTCATAGGCCAGAAGTAGACATAAGATTCTCATAGAGATAAAGTTACAGGTGAAAATTAAGTCCTCTGACATGGGCACTGGGAACAAACACATTCTTTTGAAGCACAGCAAGTCTTCCGCACTGAGCCAGCTCGCAATCCCTGAATTTAGCGTTTCTAAAATTTCAAATATTCTCATTTTTACATGGATATTCAAGTCACTCGTGTTAGCTTGGGATGAGCTGCTCGAGGCGATGCCTCACAGAGTCACAGCATACTGTTTGATGGTTAATGTTTCCCCTTTATTTGAATAAGAATCATAATCTCACTTGGAGAAAAATTGCAAGAGTCTGCAAGCATGTGAATAATCCTTGTCTGGCAGTGTTCACTCAGAAATTCCACCTCAGTGAGAAGGTAGACATTCCATTTATATTGCTTAGGCCTTTTTCCATTATGGAACTGAAACTTTTCTTTGCAAATATTGCAGATTTGATTATGGATAGCCATTCTCCAATATTTTGCTTCCTTTATTGTTTCATGATGATGAAATTGAGAGACAGTTTCACGGGGCTAGAGTTGCTCTTGGTGGGTTAGTGGATCAGAATTGTTCTTTTTTTAAACTGTAAAATCACATCACTACCATGTAGAATCAGTTTTCCAAGGGTATCTGCCATGGACAGAATAAAATATGTTTACATTCCTTAGAAGGAAAACACTATGTATACATTCTGACTCAGTTTAAAGCTTTGGTATTGGTTACAAAGCAGTTTGGTTAAAGTTTTCCATTGATACTTGTATGAATTTAAGTATATATATATATATTTTTTTTCATTTTTGTACTTTTTGGTTCAGTTTAATGATAAGAACATTCAATATCAAAAATAAAGCACTGTAATGCACCAGTTACATGGAGCAGTTATTCTTAAAAATTAGGTAAATGTATTTTTCATAAAATGAAAAATAACTGGTCACCCTATGAGACAGTTAACCAGAGTCTGCACAAAAGAACTTATGCACTATATGCCTGAACTTTAATTTAACAAGTTAATTATAATTCTGCACAAGTCAGTCTATAAAGATTTTCCCAACTGATGTTCATCCATTTAGAAAGGATGTGTCCAGAATAAATATTGTGTGTCTGTCAAGGCCCCAAATGTGGCAAATCAATAAAGTACCATTGTAGAAACCCAAGCATCAAACTAAAGTTCATATTCTTTGTTTCTTTTAGAATAAGAGTTCGAATATATAACCGAACTCCAAAAAAAGACCAACAGATCCAAAAAGGAAAAACAAAAAACAAACAAACAAACAAACAAAAGCCCTTGGCCCTGGGGGCCGTGCAGAGAAGGAAACCCCAAGCAAGGACCATACAAAGAGAGGACACAAAACCTCTGCTCAGATGTAGCCCACAGACTCAGTCTCTAAGTGGGTTCCCTAGTAGGGAAGCAGGGGCCATTTCAGGCATGAATTCAGTGGCAGGCTTGCTGATCACCTCCTCCCCTCCCCCCCCCCCGCCCCACAGGGGGTGCCGCCCAACCAGGCCACAGAGGAAGACAATGGAGCTAGTCCTGATGAGACCTGATAGGCTAGAGTCAGAAAGCAAGGGAGGAGGACCTCCCCTATCAGTGGACCAGGGGAGGGGTATGGGAGGAGATGAGGAAGGAAGGGTAGGACTGGAAGTAGGCGAGGGAGGGGGCAACAGCAGGGACACAAAGTGAACAAACTGCAACAAACAAAAAAGATTAAATTAATATTTGGAGAATTTATTGTGAAATTTATCTTTATTATTATTACTACTATTTACAATTTATTCGCTTTGCATCCCAGCTGTAACTCCCTGCCCCTCTCAGTCTCCCTCTCCTCCCACCCCCATCCCTCTTCTCTTGTCCACTGACAGGGGAAGTCCCACTCCCCCACAGTCCAATCCCAGCCCATCAGGTCCCACCAGGACTGCCTGGGTCCTCCTCCTCTGTGGGCTGGCCAGGTTGTAATTGAGAAGCAAGAAATATGAAAGACTAGCTTATACTGCCATGGCAGGCTTGAAAGTCAGTTTTTTTTTTCAATGTTCACTTTAGGGCATTAAATATGACCTTGGACAGTAAAATTTTTTCCTCATGTGTTTGCAATTTTATTTATTTATTTTTAATTACTTTATTTATTCATTTTACATCTCAGTTATAGTCCCCTCCTCCTCTATTCTCGGTCTCACCCTCCCTTCCTCTTCCCCCTCTTCCCCTCCTCTACTCCTCATGAAAGGGGAGCCCCTCTACCAACCCACCCCAGCATATCAAGTCACAATAGGACCAAGCACATCAGCTTCCCCTGTGGCCTGGCTAGGCAGACCCACCAGCAGGAGTGGTCCAAAAATATGCAACGGAGTTCATCCATGCCAGATACAGCGCATGCTTGTCTAATTAGGAACCCACGTGAAGCTTGAGCTGCCCATTGGCTACAGCTGTGTGGGGGCCTAGGTCCAGTCTATGAATGGTCCTTGGTTGTTGCTTCAGTCACCGCGAGCCTCTCCTGGCCCTGGTTAGTTGGCTCTGCTCGTCTTCTTGTGGAGCTCCAGGTCCTTCTATCCTTCCTCCCACTTTTCCACAAGACTCCCTACGCTTCACCCGATGTTTGGTTGTGAGTCTCAGCATCAGTTTCGAACTGCTGCTGGGTGGAACCTCTCAGAGGACAGCTATGCTAGGCTCCTGTCTGCAGGCATCGCAGATTTGAGTTTCATGAGTTCAGGAGTATTGTTCAGTATCGCAATCAGGTGAGTTAGGAAAACCATCGTCACATAGAATGCGTAGAACAAATATCTGTTAGAATAGTATTTTCTTTTTTTGTCCAGGCTGGCCATATTTGAATAAAATGGTATACAGCCCTGGGAATTGGGGGTTGCATCTCAAGAGAAAATGCTGAGTTCCCCTGGAGAGCTGAGCTGACTTTCCACAGTAATAAGAGACTGAGCCATCCTGGACAGGCCTACAGCTTTTGTGTGTGTGTGTGTGTGTGTGTGTGTGCATCTTGAGAGAGAATGCTAATTCATGCTAAGCTTAATAGACTCTTTAACATCTTCACCTATACTACACTCCGGCTATACTTTGAACAATCAAAACTTGAGGTAGGTAGGAAATGTCCCGAGCTTCAGAGGAGAAACCAAACTACAATGAAACAGAGATTTGCTCTATGTCCAATCTCAAGAACATGTTGGCTTCAAACCCGATGAATCATGGTCCACGTCTGCTCTTGTTAGTCATTGTGCCACAGTGCCTCTGTAGTTTGAGGGAACTGAGATTGGAAATGTGTTAACTTGAAAGTTAAACTGGAAAGGGACACGTTTTGAACCCCATGGTAAAGAGGGGCATGTCAAGTGTGGGCATGTTAAAAATGGGAAAATCATAAGTTGTGACAACACCACAGTTTGATTTCATGGCTTGTCAGTTCACCATTCAGGGATGCTGACACAATCATATACACATAAACTTGATTTTATTGTTTGCCTGTGACTTTACTAAATTAAGTGTTAGGCAACATGAAATCTGCTTGATTCATTCCGTGTGTTTGCGTGTGTGTGTTTATAATATGCATTTGATTATTTTTTGAGGGAGTGCTTAGACAAACAGTTTAGGCTCACGTTGAACTTGCTGTGTAGCTCAGGCTGTCTTCCAATTTAGGATCTTCCTGCCTCAGCCTCTTGAACCCTGGTATTACAGGCATGCCCAGCTATGTTAGATTTTTGAAAAGGGTTTTGTATAAACACTTTTCCAAAGTCAACAGGAGAAAATTCTACATATTGTCTAAATGACTGTTTTATCTAAAAACACTCGATAGGCTATGGGGAAAAGATATTCTTTTACATTGCCAGAGTAGTGTAAATTGGTGCGGCCGCTGTGGAAATAAGAGTAAATGTTTCTCAGAAAGCAGACAGTAGAAATACTATGTTATTCCCGTGAACACTTTCACACATACCTCCAGGTCACCACTGGACAGTGCTTCTGGAAACCACTGTTCTCAAAAGTCAAGTAAAGGCTGTGAGCAAAAAATTCAACATTAGTTTGATTATTATGAAAATAAATGTTCATTCTTTTCCTCAAAAAGTTAGCTCAGAAAAGCTCTTTTCTGCTTCCTCCATTATTTGCATTGTAAAATTTCCATATTATTCTTGATGAAACAAGGACATTTACTGAACTCCTTAGTTTACATATCTATAGCTTTAATCAGTTCTTTTTAACCCTAAGGTGCTTCAGCATTTTAATTTCAAACTGCTTTAATTTATTACTATTTATTTTCTTTTTTTCCATGTGTGTGTGTGTGTGTGTGTGTGTGTAGTGTCTGTGCATGTAAATTCGCATGTTTTCATGTATATAAGATTATGTATGTGGGAGGTGTGTGTGCAACTGTATGCATCTGTATACGTGTGGCTAGACATCCACCCAGCACTTACATGGGTTCAAAGGATCTAAAGTCTCTTTCTTGGCAAGTACTCTATCTGCAGAGGCTTGTCCCCCTCCCCTGACAAGCAATCAATGGCTGCTAACAGGCGAAGACAGTTTTCTCCAGGAACAAGCCCCTTGATTGGTTCTTCAATCTCAAATAGTCAGCTCTAAGCACATACACATACGGCTTGACTCAGCAGGTTGTATTTATATATATCTGTGCATACATACATATGTATGTATCAACAATGAAGAAGTAATTATAGTACTGATGTATAAAATCCTCCACAAATAAAATGAATGTTAAGAAATAAAGATAAAGCCTACCTCAAAAATAAAAAAATAAATAAGTGGGCATAAATAAATTATTTAAGAAATTTCATTAATCCAAATTTAATGTTTTATTTGTCATATTTTTGACACTGGATTTTTCTATGTAGCCCACACAGGCCTGGAATCCATTATGTGTCCCTGGCTTTTCATGAACTCACAGGGATCCTGCTTTCTCTTCCTCCCAATTGCTGACATTAGACTTATGTTCCATCAAGCCTGGCAAGTGATTTTCTTAATGTGAATGGTTGGTATTTACAATTTAACAATGGGGAATATTATTGAATAAATGTGTTCATAAGAACCCTCTTGTTAAAATAATTCTGTTGTTTAGTACACAGTACTTTTTAAATGAATGAAAAAGATTCAATTAATTTTGTTTTGATACTAGCAGTGTTAAAATTTGAAATTCTTTCCTTGTTTTCATGTGTCACAATTACTGTTAAAAAGCTAACTGCACTTTTCCTACTTATGTACTGTTTTCCTTTAACTCTGTCTTAGTACTGGGCAGATAACTTTTCAGTGTGGGGGAGGGAATGTGTCGCTGCTGGTTGTGAAAAAGTTGACATTACTCTCTTATTTGTAGAACACCCAATTTCCATTAAAATTGAGTCTATTTGTGTGCTGCCAGTTGTTCTAAAAATGCAATTTGTAGTAAGCAACTCATTGTTTCAGAATGATCCTAGCTTTAAAATTCTGTGCCGATGTTTACTTTTGGATATTTCTGAATATCACCATTAGGTTTTATGATTTCAAGTAATTTCTCCATGCATTTTCCTTTCCAATATTTTAGTTAGAACCTGAAAATTTGACTTGAAAATTGTAACATTGCAAAATAAATGGCTGAAAGATTAAGCAAAATCTTCCTTAAAATATATAGTCTTTAGGCAGCATTTCTATGAAGGAAATTAATATAAAGAAAGAGGTATGCTTTTGTACCTTACTTATAAAAATACGTTTTTAAAAATTATACAATTAGAGATATGTTGTGACTGTAATAATCAGGTCGGATACTCTTTAAGATTTATTGTTTATCTTCGCATGTCTGTGTCACGTGGGTGGGGATGGTTGAGGAAGCTAGAGGTAGATTTCCGTCTGCTGGAGTTGTAGTTACAGGTGGTTGTGTGCTGTCTGGTGAGGGTGCTGGGAAAGGAGATTTTGAAGAACAGCAGCTACTATTGATCAGGGGAGGATTTCTTCAGCTTCATCATTAGTATCTTTGGTTCTTCCACATTAAAACACTAACAGCATATGTGTCCTAAAACACCAAATCTATAGAGCACCTGCAGGTTAAAAAATATTACTTATATATAGTTTAAAATTGGAAAACTTCCTTTTAAGACACTGTCAGGATGATTTTTCTGAATTTTGACAGCTGTTTAACAACTTTTTATTTAAAAAATAGTTTAAGGTTATTGTCATTTCAATATTGTTAATGAAAGCGAATGCCTTTGTATAAACTAAATAGTTGTGTTAATGGTGACTTTTATTTTGAAGCATAAGCATATTTGAAGGAATAAGTTCTCTGTGTGTTGTATATATAATATATATGTGATGATATAAGTGTGTAGTTGTGTGTGCCTTTGTACATACACGTGGAGGCCAGAGGAGGACCTCACGCGTCTTTTTCTACCTCTTTCTACTTTACGCATCTAGGTTAGCTACCCATCAACAGCACAGGATCTGCCTATCTTAACCCCCTCAAGGGTAGCTTTCCAGGTACCAACAGCTTTACCGACCTTTTAATGTGAATACTTGATATTGAAGTTGAGGTCTTCCTCCTTGCAAAGCAAAAGCTCTGAACCATGAAATCATCTCTCCATGAAACATCATATTTTAACACGCCACTGTTTGTGCCATTCATTCATTCACTTCATAAAGATTTATTTATTTACCTAATAATTACTAAGCACAGACTATGGACTTTGGGGATACTGATTTTTTTTGTACTGCAGAAGCTCCCTAATAAATGTGTGGAAGGAAAGCGATGAAATGAATACCCAAATGCAAACTATCACACTCTTTTAAAGATTTTAAAAAATAATTCATGTGCATTATTTCTTTTTATTTTTCTGTCTTAGCTAAACATTTCTGCTCCTAATTTCCCCAACAAGGTGAATTTCTCTTCCTTGATTTCAGTGTTTAAGGAAGAGATTATTGGCAAGAAATATGGGTGGCCACTAAAAATTTGGCTTTTCAGAATTTAAGAATAAAAGAAAATAAAATGACAAAATAAAACATTAGAGTTAACAAAGTAAAAGTGAAAATCAGCAAAGCTAGTCCAAAGTTAGGATGCAAAAAGTCAGAGTTCTGTAGTTCTGAGTATTCAAGGCCCAGGTCTTTAAAAATTTAATTTGCTCTCAAGCAAAATAAATATCATAATTCCCAAGATGTGCTACTAACACCCGACAACACAAAAAGCATGTGTGAAAATACAAGTGACCCGCTGACTTTTCTTTAGTTGCCTTGCTAGCCACTCCAGTTTCTTTTTAATTGTGCTCCTTCAGTCAAATGCTGACACAAGTGTTGAAATAGACTCACTCATACACCAGTCAGTCACACTCCGATAATGTGTCTGTCACGATGTTAAAACAGTCATTTGCTGACATATTTTATGGCCACGAACATGTTTCTAAACCAGCAAAAAGGATTGGCCTTTAAAAAATAAGCAAGAGCTGCATTTCCTTCTAGTGAAACGACATATAATTTGAAGTAATAGAGTGTCAATGGTGACTATACAAAATTGCTGGAAAGTGGGCATTTCCATGTCATCTTTTACCTGGGAAAATCTTCCTTTATAAGCCAGCAAACACTTTATTGAATTAAAAGCCTCTTTGTCAGATTTTGAAAATGTTTATTGCACAAGGTTTAGAGTTCTGAACTTCTCTAAATATATGGAATAGCAATTTGGTAAAGAATAAGTGTTAATGCTCAGCAGAACAGCACTCTCTTCTCAGTACCTTTCCATTTATGATAGACAATGTCCAAATTGACTTTCACGTTTAGTAACCTCTATCAAAAAGTGTATGGATAGTAAGGGAAAATTTGTAGATAAAAACATAAACATTCAAGTTGACCAGCTTGTGTCCAATGGTATGATTTATTGCAGAATACTTTAAAATATATCACAGATAAACCTCAAATTATTTAATAAGTAGAAAATACTTTTGAAAATGATGCCATAGATGAGTGCAATATACAATTTGAATTTTTTTGTGCCATCAAAGTTGGGAAGATAAATATTTTATTGTATACTTAAATAATTACATTTATAAAATTTTAGTATCTGTGTTTACAGTGATTTACTATTGAAGATATTTCTTGGTCCTTATCTTGCAGTAAAATTTACACAGAGAACAGCTCACATTCAGTTTATAGTACTATTTTGTTATGGTTGGTCAGGACGTTCCTATATTATTTGGTTATCTAATTACTAAAATAGGAATTCCTAATTAATTATAAAACAGATCACAGTTGCCCAAACTCCTTAATAGAATACATACACATGTACATAAACACATATGGTGATCACTGTTGAATTAGGACCACTTTCTCATGCATCAGGATTTGATAGTTTTTAAGCCGTTATTAAAAAGTATACAGTGTCCAGAGTACACAGGCATTTAAATCCAGTATCAGCTCTTTGGCAAGCATGGAAATCCAACCTGTCTTATGGATGCTTGTGTCTACAAAAGCATTTGTCTTTTCTTTTCTTAGATAAAATATTATTTTATTTTATTTCACTTACATGGCTCCTTTGTTCATTAAGCTAATTACTCTAGTCTACATTCATGCCTTTCATCTACCTTGTTTCTCCAGCTTGATCCTTTCCCAACCCCGAATCGACTGCTACTGAACAGTTGAAGCCGAACAGGAAGGAATTGCAGGTGTCAACTCACAGTTTACAAATATGACATCTCCTCTGGCATAGCTGGAAATATGAAATATTGATTTATGTGCAGTAAAAGGTCTTATAAAAATGATCACATACACATGAGAGATTAATGCGCAGGAGATCAATAGAAATTTCATTCTTGACGCTAGACTGTCACCTATGGTGAAATGCTAAAATACAGAAATCAATATTATCTATGAAATGTCAAATTTATTATAATTATGAGGATGAAAGCTGGCCAAGTGGCTCCCAGGAGAGAAGGGAGGATAGGTTACTGTGCTGAAGCATCCTTCATGTCCCTTGTTCACGTGCTGCCAATTTGAGAGCAATATTGGTGCAAGGGCTTTTCAGGCATTATGTACTGCTGTGTAGTAGCAAATTTCTGCTGGAATATTTAACTCTTGAAATTGACAATAACACAAGTGTCCACATAGTCAAGAGGAACAGGACTTTTAGCTCTAATATATGGAGAATATTTTAGGTATAGATTTTAATGTGGCATGTGTACCACAGCCCACTGCTTAGGAAAATTGAGCTTTTACAGACAGAAGATTCATAAGACCTTGCTGCAATTTTATTCAAACTCATGTTCTTTCTCTCCGGTGGTAGTGAAGGTGGGGGCAGTGGGAAAACCTAAATTATCTATTAGTAGGCTTCACATTTTCTATAGTTTAAGCTATTAGCTTGATTCTTAGAAATTGCCATTCAATTTCCATCGCTAGGCAGCAATTCTCTGAAAAGATTTTTATGAGTTTGTGGCAGGCTACTGGTCTCATGTATCAAGTTTAATAGAGTCTTTGAAAAAGTAACACAAAGCTAAAGTTTTATGAGCCTATAAGAAAACAATAAAACGAGACTATTTTTTCTTTATTTTCAGTGGGGAGGTTTTTTTTTTAATTTAAAAATTTGAGGTTAAAAGCAAAGAGAATAACATACTTCTTTTTCTACTGACAGAGAATGTCAGTCCCTTCTTTATGCATTATTATTTTGTATTATGGATCCTTATAATAATTGCAGGTTCTACTAGTGAATATTAATTGGGCTATGCATAATTCTTGTAGAGAACAAGGTTGGCATGTGTGAGAAAAAAAGAAAATGAATGTATCTGACCAAGGGAATGAGAAAGCATGGTGGAAAACGCCAAGTGCACTGTAGGTGGTACAGGTGGTGCCAAACAGGATGTGTTATTTGGGTTCAGATAAAATTATTCATAAAATTTCCTTGATTCAAATTTAAATGATTCTCAGTTTCAAAAGTAAGCAGTATGCTCCGGCAACTACGATAACAGGACTATGGGGACAGCATGTTCATTTTATTGCCCTAGTACTCCCATATTTGAAGTCCCCCAAAATTCGTGAACTGAATGAGTGAAAATAAACTTAGTACCTGCCACTGTGCAGCACTGCCACTGCAGATGTGTGGTATGACAGATGTTTTTTCCACTTATACCTCATACTCTGTTTATCCTTAGAAGTCTTCTCAGATGAAGTTAGATCTTAGGTAACAACTATAAGGATGTATCCATTATTTCTAGTTCAAACAGCTGGCTGTTAAAATGCCTCATGTTATAGTACCCTCCAATTTATAGTCTCATCTTGCACTAAATTTTTACTGGAATCACATTAAGTAAATGAGATCTAGCATATGTGTATATATAAATATGTATTATTTAAAAAGTCCAGGTGGGTTCCATAGTAATGGGTACAGGGACTGTCTCTGACATGAACTGATTGGCTTACTCTTTGATCACCTCCCCCTGAGTGGGGAGCAGCCTTACCAGGCTACAGTGGAAGACAATGCAGCCACTCCTGATGAGACCTAATAGACTAGGATCAGAAGGAAGGAAAGGAAGACCTCCCCTATTAGTAGACTTGGGGAGGGGCATGCGTGGAGAAGGGGGAGAGAGGAAGCGGTTGGAGGGGAGGAGGGAGGGAGTTACAGGGGGGATACAAAGTGAATAAAGCATAATTAATAAAAAAATAAACTTTTTCCTACAATATATTCCTATCAGTTTACCTTCCCCATTCCTTCCAGAACCTCCTCACCTCCACATATCCAATGTTTTTCTTTCTTTTTCTTTCTTTCTTTCTTTCTTTCTTTCTTTCTTTCTTTCTTTCTTTCTTTCTTTCTTTCTTTCTTTCTTTCTTTCTCTCTCTCTTCCTTCCTTCCTTCCTTCCTTCCTTCCTTCCTTCCTTCCTTCCTTCCTTCCTTCCTTCCTTCCTTTCTTTCTCTCTCAAAGAAACATGCAAACATGCAAATTTTTCATTGTCTTTAACATTAAAAAATTATCATAAGTTTATCAGTAATTATTTTAGTACAATTTCTTGAATTTTCTTTGTTTGAACTTGTTTGGAAGTTTTGCCTGCCATGATGTTCATAGATTACTTTAATCTGATCGCTTTCTTTTTTTTAAAACTTGTACATGATTTTATTTCCAAATCCGCAAAAAACAAATTTATACAAATCAGCACTGTAAAAATGTCAATTAAAGCTCCAGAGGCTTTGCTGGCAGTTAATCTGATTTCTAAGTTTTCGTTTCTTGTCAGTACTCAGGTTTAGCTAAGGTGTTTGACTGAGTAGATGCCTAACCACCAATGTCTAGTTTCTACTCTTACTTTCAGGTATTGATGTTAAAATTAAACAATGTTGTTTAATTAGTTAGATTCAGATTCAGACTCCTTATGAGTCCTTACCACTTTTGTTTTCTGATGCATTTTGTTATTCAGTGCTTTGTCTAAAGATATTTTTTTCATGATGTTTTACCAAGTACTACTTCAAGGTTAGCGTCCTAAAAGCCACAGTGATGACAGGATGCGGCATCTCTCATGAAAGGGAACACTAAGGAGTCACAAGAAAGGAGGCTGTGGAGTTTGCTCAATGGGTAAAGCCCCTGCCTGCAAGCCTGAGGACCAGAGAATGAATTTATAACCCACAATAATGCAAGCCTCCCTGTAATCATAGCACTTATAGGAAGGAGCCAAGGGATCCCTGGAGCAAGCAGGAAAACAGAATACTTGCCTCAATAAAAATAAAGTAGATAGGACCTGGAGAGATGGCTCAGTGGTTAAGAGAATTAGCTGTTTCCCAGAGGACTTTGGTTCAATTCCCAGCACCCACATGGCAGTTCACAACTGTTTGTAACTCCAATTCCAGGTGATCCAACACTCTCACACAGACATTTGTGTAAACACCAATGCACATACAATTAAAAAGTAAATTAAAAATATTCTTTAAAAATGTGGAGAGTAATTGAGAAAGATACCCAGTGTCAACCTATTGTCTTTAAATCCCCCCCCCCCCACGTCCCCACACATATGCACATGGCCCCACACACCACACACATATATGTGCCAAAGAAGTCACAGGATGGTTTCATAAATGCTCAGGGAGACTCCACATCAATGCCGTTTAATTTATGAATACTGATTGAACGTTTACTGTATGCAAGGCATAGGGATTGAAAACATGGAACAAGCAGGCAGTGCTGTTTGGAGACATAACAAAGCACCACTAATTCGGTGGTATTTAGAAATGGAAACTGGCTAGAAGAGGAAATTACAGCACGTAGAACCTGCATAAGCTACTCCAAATCTACAGATTTCTGTATTATAAGCTCAAATAAAAAACATTGATTTTCCTATTCTTTAGAAAAGCCCCAGACTGTAGGCACGGATGGTATAACCTATGGAGTTCTTTCTCACCTACTGTTACTGAATTATTTACTCACCCTAAACATTATCTCTTTGGCCCAGAATTGTGGGATTATTAGTACTTCCAAATATGGAGAAGGTTCATAAACTTTCTTTCAGTTGGCAACATAAACACTCCTTTTTTTTTAAATCTGGAAAATAGATAAAGATTTATTTACTTTTAAAAATGCTGTAGCATTTATACAATTTATAAATAGAGATTTGGGGAGATTTTCCACTCTATACGGCTTCTTAAAGTCCCCCCCCACCCTTCTGTACCTCAAGTACCCAAAGCAGTTAAAGTTAATGCTTAATACAACCCAGTTGAAGAGATAGGCATTTCTTGCAGTCAGGTCTCAATTAAGAGATAAAAGACAAAAAGTGCAAAGCGCTTGATAAAGCTAAGAATACAAGGCCAGCCATGGATGTGCTTGAAGCTGTCCATAGCGATAACTGGATAGTCAGCTGGAATCTTCTTGAATTGAAGTGGGTCCTCTAACTTATCAAATTCCACATATGGGGAAATTATTGGTGCCTACAGTGGTGATTAACACTAACCCACTGGGTCAGAAACAAGCTGGGATAAAGGTGAAAACTGTATCTGACTATCAACACCAAATACATCCATTTAGAGAAAGATAGCAGAGGGTTTTTCTCTTTCTATATCTTCAGTTGCGCAGGTTGTCAGTCAGGCCATGCGGTTAACACTGCGTGTAGAGTGCTCTCTATAATGTGCAAATTGCGACGCACATTAAAATGTAATCGACTTTAATAAGTCACATGAAGATTACATTTTAAGATAATTGTTTGCGTGTTTATGTGATACACCAAAAATATTTTCCTGCTTTGTTTACAGCATTTTCTCTTTGCCTTTCAAACATGATTGCAAGTATTAGCAGTAAATAACCCCCTCCTTCACATGGCTAGGGGAAAAGTTGGGAAGGTCTATTTTTTTTTCTTATTTTTGGAATCATTGTTTATAATATAACGTTCAAACACCCCCGAATATTATTGAACTCCAAAGTAAACCTTGTTATGATGTTATAATCATTTAAACACATACTACATCAATAATTAAAACACTTGAATTATGCTGAAATTTTATAAGTTCTACCATTTCAATTCTTATATAGGCAAAGGTATTTTGAGAGATAACAATTTTTAAAATGCTATGAGCATTATAACCTGGGCTCTCTGACAAGTCTATTCACTTGGCATATAGCCAATTATTAATGATTTATTAGAACAGATGAGAATGAAATTAGGGAAAATAGATATGACAAATAATCTCCCAATTTCACATTGCTCATTCATTTAAAAGTACTTTTCTACTCAGCCACCAGTAAAATCATTTACAAGTGATGACATTTAGCTGAAAAGATTTTCATCTTTTCCCCCCTCTTATCCATCCTGTAGAATAAGTACCAATGAATACTAAAATAACCCATTGGGGTCAAGAGACAAAATAAGTTCTTATTAGTGTGTGCAGATATTGTACTCTTATCAAGAAGCAAAATGACTCTACCAGAGTTGGTATCCAATGAGTGTTCTTCAAATGAATAAACAGATGAATAAACAAAGTTGGACGATGTAACTGCGTTGATTAAACTACTACTCTTTTTGTTTAAGTCCAAAAATTTCTTACAGTGAGTAATTGAAACTTCCTGATTTTTCAGGTGTGCTTTACAGGGAGCCTACCATTGAAGAACAGGTGCATGGCTTAATCATGTATGACCAATTGCCTAATTATATTAATGTAACTAATATAGGTCATCTTACTCAGAAAGACTGTAATTGCCTTCCCCCTGAGTCAGGCAGCACTAGGTTAATGTACTTGTTTCCTAGGTAAATTTTCCAATCACTTTCTACTGAAATAATTGAATGAATTTTTCTTTTATTGGTTGGAATATTATGACAGGAGAGTCTAATATTTTGAAGGAGCAATAAAGCTGTGTATTGAGAGGAATCTTCAAGTTCTAGGTGATACAAAATTCTTGAAATGAGCAAGAAAAGAAAAGAAAAAAATTATTGCCCTAGATCTTGTAGGCAAAAATTTGGAAAAGATCTCAAGATATAGTTAGATGTTCAGGAGTCTACATAGTCATCAGACCCCGACTTTCTGACTGCTGTCTGTGGTCTCAATGTTGCTTCAGACAGAAAAAGCTCTTCTTGCAGAAATGATATTGGCTGACCTGTGAGGAGCTATGGCTGTTCTCTCCCATTTGTTTGCACCAACCTGCCATGCAGTGCTCTGCCTGCTTCTTGACTTGGTAGTAGGATCAGCATGGTTAGAATCACAGACTGGGAGGGAACAGACATAGTTCTCCAGGAAGCACTGAGGTACTGTACCAGAAGAAAGAAAATAGCCTTTGGGGAGAGGCAGAAACAGTAGTTATACACTGCATGAAACATAGACACACAATAGAAATATCAGAAAAATGATAAGATCTCTGAAATTCTTTCTAGCGAACAACCAGATTATCTTAAAGAAAGCAAGCTGATCATTGCCACTTATTGTATTGAGAACTCTGTCTGTCTTTCTGTCTGCCTGTCTCTCTTCCTCCCTCTCTCCCTCTTTCCTCTCTTGAACAGGATCTTGCTATATAGTCCAGGCTATTCTGCATCTCAGCATCCCCTTCCAAAGGACTGGAAATACAAGTGAATACCACCACAGCTGACTGGGCACACTAGTTTTAATGTCAGGAGCAGAAATTACATTTGCTTATTGGAAAAGGAAAGAGGGAAGCAATGCATACTTAATAACTTTCAGTAGCTGAGCAAAAACAATATTCGGATGTGCACTGCCACACATGGTGTGGAGGTGCACACCTCTAATCCTGGTACTTAGAAGGCAGAGGCAGGCAGCTTTCTGAGTTCTGGGTCAGCCTGGTATACAGCGTGAGCTCTAATCTAGCTAGAGCTACATAGTGAGTCAAGATGAAACAAAATAGAACACCAGAGACCAGATATTAAAATATTTTCATTAATTGTTTGAAATTTTTGTGTAATATATTTTGGTCATATTTGAGTCCATTTCTCTCTCTAACTTCTCCCAACTATAATCCCATTCTGTCAACTTTGTGTTCTCTCTTTCTCTTTTTTAAATAACCCATTGATGCCCATTTATGCTGCCCATACACTATTGGGTGTGGGGGCCACCCACTGGAGCATGACCAATCTACAAAGGGCCCACCTTAAAAAACCTACTCTCTCTTCCTGAGAGTCCACCAAAAAACCTGACTCTCCCTTCCCCAGAGTTGACCAGCTATCCATAGTTTCTCAGTTAGGTGTGGAGCTCATGTGCCCTTCTTCCTCATGACTGGCTTGGTCTTGAACATATTTAGTACTGGCAGTCACAGCTTTTGTGAGCTCATGAGTACAGTGATCTTGCCAGAACTCACCATTTTCTTTGTTCTTCTTACTCGTAGGCTCTCACAATCTTTTCATCTCCTCCTCTGTGAGGGTCTCTGAGCCTTGGGGATGGATTTGATACAGATATTCTAATTAGGCCTGAGCACTTCACTGACAGTTATTTTCTACCCGTTGATCACCTGTGCGTTTCTTTGTTAATGAACATTTACTTCACAAAGCGACTCCTGTGATGATGCTGATATATAAGATCTTACCAATAACATTAAACTTCATGCTATTCTAGATTATTTAAATAGGTAAGAAAAGGCATGAAAAGTTTTTGGATTTTTAATTGCTTGGTTGTGAGTGAAGTCTTCTATGTTTTGTGTTTTAGTTTAGATTCTTCATCTAGCTCAACCTTGCCTTTTCTTTTGGTGGCTATCACTGAAAGAAGAAATTATTGTTTATTGTACTTTTTCTACTATTACAATCTTGCATCATTTTAATTTAAATTTATTTTATTTTTCTTCAATCCATCAGCATGGAGAAATTTTGCCCAAACAAGTAGTCTATTTTACTTTTAAATTATTTTCTAAGTAACCTTAGGTCAAGATCTATACAGCCTTGGAACATTTTTATATATTGAATTAAGCTGATGGCACAAGGCTTGATTTGAGTTTTAGATAAGGCATTACTTTTTAGTCTATCTAAAATTTTTTCAGATTTCTGAATCAGTTTAGTTTGGACCAACTTTATGGGAAGACATCTATGTGCTGTAGGTAAGGGTTAGCCAAACAGTCTCTGGACCCATCACTGCATCCTTCATCACAAAGTTATTTGACATAAGGACAAGTGAGCTTCATTCCTTACTCCAAGAAAGCCTCTGGGAAGGGTGATCTGACCATTACCTGAGCCATTAGCTTTTGAAGCCAGCAGAGGTATGGGAACTGGGTGATGAAGGGAGGAAGAATTAGGTCTCAAGTGTTTTGGGTATAGAGAAAAATTGTTTAATTGAATGAAAGGAAATAACTTTGCAATTTAAATTCTTTAGGACTTTAAGTAGAATAAACTAGAAATAAGATCATGGGTACACAGGTATTGCAAAAAATGTATTGCATACTGTCTTTGAAGGAGAGAAAGGGAACCAGAAACAATCATGGAGACCGGAGGTTTATCTGGGCCAGTGATCAGAGATTGTGTATAGGTAGGAGTGATTCATTTTACCTTATGGCTTTCTCTCCTTCCAATGGTTATTTGTCCACTCATTCTGTCATACAACACCATGTGATGCTTTTCAAGTTTTCTTTATGGAAATATTGTCATAATTGTCTTATCTCTTTACTTCATTTAAAATTTAGAGACCAAACCTATCTTTAAACTACATATATCTGATGACACTTTACAGAACAAAAAAAGTGGATGCAGAGAGACTTTTTAAATAAACAAGGTGAGATGGCTTAGCAAATGCTCCCTGTAGGGTTGGGAAGGTTAAAGAGTAGTAAGACAGTCAATGCAACAGAATGAATGATGGGGTTAAGGGAGGTATAAGAACAGGATACATTTACCGTCACAGAATGTGATGTAAGCCCTCGATGACATATCTATACATATTCTATTAGTTCTTACTCTCTGGAAACCTCTAATACACACTCTTGCACCTGAGGACTGGTGATTTCAGAGAAAGTATAACAGACACATAAAAAAAAACACAAAAAGAAAACCATTTGCACTCCCCTTCATCTTGGTGGATCTCCAAGTAGATCCTGCTTTTGGCAGAGTATACTCACAGAATATCCACATATTTTGCACTTTATACAAGCCTTTTCTCTCTGTAGATGACTTATCCAAATGTCTTCCTTAACAGAGTATACATACAGACACATGCATTTAGCAGAGACATAATTCTTTCTTTATGTATATTAAGCTTGGAATCTGGGTTTGATTAAGCAAGAACACATTTCTTTAATTCATAGCTCACTCACATGCTAAATGACAGCTTCTATAAATACTCAGAGTAATACCATGGTGAATCTGTCATGGGCATGTCTTTGAGGCTTTCAAATATAATAAATGGATGTTACCGTGCATATGTGGAGATGGAGTAGTATCTGAGTAGCAGGGGCATGATTGGCTTGAATGAGACTATGGTTCTGAGTCCTTTCACCACAAATGAAAAATATAGCTGTGATTAGACTATTTATTTTATTTTTGATGTCTCATATAATCTCTTTCACTTATGATTCTAGTGACTCTATTGCACAGAAACTACACAGAAGAAACAAAGAGGTAATTATTTAGGTGTTAGTGACATTATTGTACTAAAGAGATAAACAATATTAAAGAGGACTTTATTGAGAAGAAAAAAAAATGATTGTTTTAGTCCATAAAGCTTACTTGTGGTGTCATTACGAACTATGATATGTAGATTATAGGTCATGAAGAGACATTTCCATCCAAGCAGCAGGGCAGAATCTCTCCATTACACAGTGAAGAGCAGACACAGGAAAACTGTTTAAAAAGTTTTGTCAGTTTGTATCCTGAATCAAAGTGAATAAAGTGTAATTAATAAAAAATTAAAAAAAGACTATTGCAAAAGGAAAAAAAAAGTTTTGTCAGAACACTAAAGCCTTTCAGCAATTACCCCCTTTAACTTTGGCCCTAAATGGTGGTTGCAGGAAAAGAAAGGGAAGAAAATGAGGCAAAGCAAGATAACTTAGAAGGTTACCAACAGGGTTGCCTACTTTCACTTTGGGATTCTTGGACCGACCACAATGGGCCATTTTGTATCCACGATGCCACCATTGTAAGGGGTATTAGTCAAATTAAATTCCATCTCACGTGTGCTTCCATGTTGAGGACTGCTCAACTGCGAGTATGAGTAAGGAGCCCTTCACTCCTTGATCACTGTAGAACCTAAGAGTCCTGTATGTGACTGGCTAGGCAAACCAAAATAGAGACAAAAACTCTTAGTCTCTCTCCTTCAATGTCTGATAGCAAGAACTTGAAAATCTCCATGTATCTTCAATTTGAATGGATGGAACTAGAAAAGATCATCCTGAGTGAGGTATCCCAGAAGCAGAAAGACACACATGGTGTATACTCTCTTATAAGCGGTTATTAGCCAAATAATATTGGACAAACATACTAAAAGCTACAGACCTAAAGGAGCTAAACAACTATTCCTAATTGTCTGAGAAAGCACCAGACTGATTTCCAAGCTGGTTTTACAAGTTTACATTCCCACCAGCAATGGAGGAAGGTTCCCCTTTCTCCACAACCTCTCCAGAATGTGTTGTCAATTGAGTTTTTGATCTTAGCCATTCTGATGAGTGTAAGGTGAAATCTCAGGGTCCTTTTGATTTGCATCTCTCTGATGGTTAGGGACCTTGAACATCTTTTTAAGTGTTTCTCTGCCATTCTATATTCCTCTACAGAGAATTCCCTGTTTAGCTCCATACCCATTTTTAATTGGATTGCTTGATTTATTGCTTTTTAACTTCTTTATTTCTTTATATATTCTGGATATTAGCCTTCTGTTAGATATAGGGTTGGTGAAGATCCTTTCCCAGTCTGTAGGCTGTTGTTTTGTTCTGACTACAATGTCCTTTACTTTACAGAAGCTTTTCAGTTTCGTGAGGTCCCATTTATTGGTTGTTGCTCTTAGAGCCTGCGCTGTTGGAGTTCTGTTCAGGAAGTTGTCTCTCATGCCAATGAGATCTAGGCTCTTCCCCACTTTTTCTTCTAACTGATTTAGCGTATCTGGTTTTATGTTGAGGTCTTTGATCCACTTGGACTTTAGTTTTGTGCAGGATAATAAATATGGATCTATTTTCATTTTTCTGCATGTAGACATCCAGTTGGACCAGTACCATTTTTGAAGATGCTGTCTTTTTTCCACTGAATGGTTTTGGCTTCTTTGTCAAAAATCAAATATTCACCAGATATACCACTCGTAGGCATTTATCCAAAAGATACTCAAGTACACAACAAGGACATTTGCTCAATCATGTTTGTAGCAGCTTTATTAGTAATAGCCAGAACCTGGAGACAACCCAGATGTCCATCAACGGAGGAATGGATACAGAAATTGTGGTACTTTTACACAATGGAATACTATACAACAATTAAAAACAAGGAAATCATGGAATTTGCAGGTAAATGGTGGGATCTAAAATAGATCTTTCATAAGATTCCCAGTTTGGCTATGAGTCTCAGCCTCTGCTTTCATACCTCGATCAATAGAGTCATTCAGAGGCCATCTGTGGTAGACTCCTGTCCTGTTTCCTGAGGAAACAGTATCCAGCATTCTGATGCATCCAAGAAACACACCTTTGCAACAATGACCAACAGTACCTCAGAGTAAAATGCTGGAAAAATGTTTTTCAAGCAAATAGACCCAGAAAACAAGCTGGGGTGGCTATCTTAATATCTAATGAAATAGACTTTCAACCAAAATTAATCAAAAAAGATGAGGAGGGAAACTTCATTCTCATCAAAGGAAAAGTCCACCAGGAGGACATCACAATCCTGAAATACAATGCCCCAAATACAAGAACACCTACATTCATAAATGAAACATTATTAAAGCTCAAATCATACATCGATCCCAATACCTTAATGGTGGGAGACTTCAACACTACACTCTCACCAAGGGACCGATCATCAAAACAGAAGCTAAATAGGGAAATAATGTCACTTAGAGAGGCTCTAAATGAAATGGACCTAATGTCTACAGAATCTTTCACCCAAACTCAAAAGAATATACCTTCTTCTCAGCATACCACGGAACCTTCTCCAAGATTGACTGTATGGCCAGACACAAAGCAAGCCTTAACAGATACAAGAAAATTGAAATAATCCCTTGTATCCTATCAGACCACCATGGCCTAAAACTAGACCTCAACAACAACAGAAATAACAAAAACTCTACAAATTCATGGAAACTAAACAACTCTCTATGCAACAACACCTGGATCAGGGAATAAATAAGAAAGAAATTAGAAACTTTCTAAAATTCAATGAAAATGAAGGCACAAAATACCCAAACTTATGGGACACAATGAAAACAGTTCTAAGAGGAAAGTTCATAGCACGAAGTGCCTTTAGAAAGAAATTTGAGACATCTCATATAAGCAACTTAACCGCACACCTAAAAGCAGGAGCAGACACACCCAAGAGTAGATAGTTGGAAATCATCAAACTCAGGGCTGAAATCAATCATTTAGAAACAAATAAAACTATTCAAAGAATCAATGAAACCAAGAGCTGGTTCTTTGAGAAAATCAACAAAATTGACAAACCCTTAGCCAAACTAACTAAAAGGCAGAGAGAAACCATCCAAACCAGCAAAATCAGAAACGGAAAAAGCAGCCACTGAGGAAATTCAAAGAATCATGAGGTTTTACTTCAAAAGCATATAGGCCACTAAATTTGAAAATCTAAATGAAATGGACAACTGTTTTGATAGATTTCATTTACCAAAGCTAAACCAAAATCAGTAAATAAGACAGTTTTTCTTTTCTTTTCTTTTCTTTTTTTTTTTTTTTTGAGAACTGACAATTCCTTTTCTTATTGCAACACCAAGCTGTCCCTCCCCTAGTGGAGGGATGCCTTGCTAGCTCCTCCTCACATTCAGAGGCCATTCTGAGAACAAGGGGAAGCAGTGTTTGCAAGAGACTTGATCTTTGAGCTATCCATGAGTTTTTTTTTTTTAGAAATATATGGTCATAGTGAGAAAAGATAAGTGTACCCTATTATGTAAAATGAGATTATCAAATTTTTATCCACATTCCTCTACAATAAAGTTAAGTGATTTTTTCTCCTACAAATAACTATTTCTCCCATCAATTTTGAATTTCTTGTTCATAAACTACTCAAATGTGTTGTGTGTTCAGTGTGTATATGTGTGTGTGTGTGTGTATTGTGTGGTCTAAGAGCCTCCATATACTCCATATACACATGCGGGCTTAAATATAAAACAAAAGTGTCTGTGAGATTGAGTAACATGATTTTTCAGTTAACAAGAGAACAGATGTTTGATATCCAGAAATAGCTGTTTTATTAAAACCTGTGAACTACTTTTGTTTGTTTTGTTAACTGAAAAAAAGATTGCCCACTAAGTTCAGTAATTTGTGAAGCTGGAGGTCTTTACATTTTGTTGGTCAACTCCCAGGATTTGTTTGGATTTTGAATACACAATGCTTTCTATAATTAAAGAGGGATCGGTTTTTAGCAATCTGGGTTTGTGCCCATCTTGCTTTCCAAATGCCTTGTTTCTTTGCTGAACATAGCAAATAGATACTGAGGTGGTTTTTCACTGAATTAGGGAGCTAGTTATTTAGTAAAAACAAAATTGCTTTGGGGTTTCCTACAGAAAGTTGGGTAAATGAGATCTTTTATAAGTGTTTACAGTCACTCAAACTAAATTTGAAGCAATAGTTTAAAAAGTTGCTTCCATCTGGTAAGGGTTTGTCTTTGTCCTTTGTTTTTTGTTGACACATTTTAAAAAATCTTTAGCAATCATGTCCTCTAGATTAGTCACATGGACTGTTCAAAATGGTCATTGACTTCTGTTTCCTGTCTCCAATGATTCAGGGCCACCATGGACCGTGACTAATCAATATGGCTTCTCTGTCCTATGCTATCCAGACTAGCTTACTCAGATTAGGCTAAATAACTTTAGTTTGATTTATCATTTAGTAGGGATGTCAACAGCAGTACTAAAAGTTGATGTTCTTGTGAATAATGGGGTTTATGATATATCTGATAATTTCTCTGGGACATGGCATATATTTACTCTATTTCAACAGTCCTATGCCATATGGAAGTAGAATAATAAAATTACTGTGAATATTTGCTTCTGATTTTATTTGAGAAGGCAAATAAAATTTAAGAATATTCGGTAGCCTCACAGCAGAACTAATTAGCAGGCACAATAAAAATAAACTGTTAAGGTCTTGCTTTGACCTCTGTATGCTTCTCATGGGGACTGGACTGAACAGTGTATTCTTTCCTCCTCTCTTCACAAGGTTTTGCATATCTCCTCCTTTTTCCTAATTTTAGTACATGAACAAAAGTTGGACAGAGAGCAAGTGAGGTCCCAGAGAAACATATGGGAAAAAAAGAGTGGAGATGTATAGTCCGGCAAGAACTCCCTCATGCCCATGGAAAACTGATTCAATGAGACTCATAGGGAGTTACTGGCAGGAATGACTATTTCCAGCACCTCTTGGTCATGTCATGTGCTTTATGGTCCCTTAGTTGTGGGATACAATGGGCTGTGTATTTTTATTAACTTTAAAATGGAGCAGCTTTGTATTGTGTTTCTTTCTTCCCTTGTGTGACTGATTGGTTTGAGAATTATATTACTTATTTTGTCTTCTTTTCAACTGGTGTACTATCTGACACATACTGACTACATGACGAAATTATAGTAAGAAATCTCAAAAAATTCCATATTTATTTTTCATGACACCAAACATTAATTATTGGCCAGCTGATCCCTCAAAAGGCTCTTAGGTCCAAGGTGATCAATATATAACTCAACGAGAGTCTATTTAAAAATAGAAAGTAAGTTTTTCTTCTAATTATAACAAAAAAGTACTAGAAAAATGTAATTTTATTTTTCAAAGGATTATAAACAAGTAAGTTATTGGTTTTTATTGTATATTGTTTTGAACTAGACAGTGGCAGACTGTCTAGCAATTCATTGAATATTTTGTTGGCAATAAGTAATGACATAAGCAATAACTCAATTGCATGTTACTCACCTTCCTTTTGAACTCTTCTGTTACTGATAAATTAATTTTCTTCCCAAATAATACAGTCTCGAAATTGTTGGTCACATTAGCAAGACAGAGGAGGAGCTCATGTTGGGAGGTATTGGAGTTAGGAGAAGGAAAGGGGAATGATAGAAATACAGCACACAAATATGAAATTAAAAAAATTAATATAATAAAAAATGTTCTTCCTAATGCCTTGTGAGTACTACAAAAACTAAATCAAGGATAATCAGAGTACTTAAAGGTAAGAGTTAAAGCTGTTAGAAGAACAGAGAGGAATAAATCTTCATTATCTTGGATTTGACAATAGTACTATACACAGGACACCAGAAAAACAGTTGCAATAAGTAACAACAACAACAACAAAGAAACCTCCCCAAAAAGCAGACTTATTTGGTTACAGTAAATGTTTATAGAGCACATCACAGCATTAATATAAAAATGCACAGCCACCGTGAGAAGCAGTTTAGTAATTCCTTAAATAGTTAAACTCAGAGCTACAATATGATTCAAAATTCTATTTGATGTAATTACACCAAAGAACCAAAAACAGGTGTTTAAGCAAAAACTTTTTCATGAATGTTCATAGAAGAACTATTCAAGGGAGCCAAAGGACAGAAACAACCCAAAGTCCTTCAATGGCTGTGTGGGTAAAGGAAGTATTATATCAATATCCAGATATAGTCAATCATATGTAAGATTTATCCATTTATCTACTTCTTTGGTAACATTTATTTTGTCTTTTTTTCTTATAGTCACCTGAGTATCCCAACGGCTACAGAATGATGTTTCATGGTTTGTATTTTCTTAAAAGATAACAATGCTGTACATATTTACATGTGATATGTCATTTAAACCCTTGCTCTCTTTTCCATATACTTTATTGTTTGAGAAATTTACATATGAATACAGTGTGGCTTGATCAAGTCAATTTCCATTATCTTCCTTGGAATCCCTCTGCTATTTTCCCTCCCTCTTTCAAGTATTTATTATTATTTTTAAGCCACTCAGTCTTCTTAGTGCTTCCAATATGGGACTACAGGGAGGGTCATTTTCTGAGTCTTGGTCACCTTCCATCAGCTGCATTCTTGAAGAAATATGAAATCTCCCTCTCCCAATAGCAATCTATTGCTGATAGCTCCTCATCCAGGGATGGGACTCTATGACAACTATTTTCCTTCATAATGTGATTTTTATTTTTTTCTTGCTTGATCTTGCTCATGTTATAGATGTTGTCATGAATGCTGTGAGCTGAATTCATGTGTGCAATTGCTCTGTTATGTCCGGAAAGCACCGTTTCATTGTAGCTTTCCACTGTCTCTTGGTTTTTTAATCTTCTTTTCTTTTCTTTTTTCTTTTTTTTTTACCACTAATTTCACAGGGATTTCTGAGAATTGAGAGAAATGGATGTGATATACATGTCTAATAAGGATGGAGAGCTTCATAGTCTTATTTTTTGAATGTTGGTCCATTTATGGTCTCTGTGTTACTCATCATCTACCATAAAAGGAAGCTTCTCTGATAAAAGTTGGGAGATACACTAATTATCTATTTGTATAACAATACGTTAAAGGGGTTGGTTTATTATTGTGTCTATTTAGCAGAATAATATGGAAGGTTCTCACCTAGGGCCTGTCTACTCACTTACCTGTGCCGAGTATAAGTTTTATGGTGTAGGACTTAAGTATAATCAGGAAGCGGTTAATTACTTCTATAACATTTGTGCCACTATTGCTCCAGTAGGCATATCCTTCCAAGCTGATCATTACTGCAGCTTTTCATGTTCACATCTGGGTAAGAGTAATGACATTTACCTCCTCAGCTAGTGTGGATAGCAGTTTTCAGTACTCAATACTATCCAGTATCAATGACACTTTAGGTTGGTTCCAGCTTTATTTATCCTTGATTAAAGTAAGATCTGAGACCCTGAATCTGTTAGAATATACCTCAATATTTAGGAACAGGGAAAATATTACTGATCAGGACCAACCAGCACAGGTATTAAGAACAACAATTGATAAACAGGACCTCATAAAACGAAAAATGTTTCTCTATAGCAAAGGACAGCATCAATCACAGGAAGAATCAGCCTATAGAATGGGAAACAAAAGCTTGCACGTTTTTACTGTCATAAAAGAGATAAAGTCTTGACATATGCAACATTATAGATGCCTCTTACAAAATATGCTATGGTCTTCAAGATGGCTAAGCAATTAAGGCACTTGCTGGGAAGACTGCGGACTTAAGTTTCATCCTGAGAGCTACTTAGGGGAAGGAGAGAAGTAGTTCCATCAAGTTTTCCTTTAACTTACACACATATACACATGATGAAACGTATGTCTGCATATACACACAATAAAAAATAATATATATATATAATGCTAAAAAAAAGCCAGACTTGAAGGTCGTATACTTATTGTTCAACTTATAAGAAATACTCGGAGTTGGGTATAGAATAGATAATGGTGTTTTTTTTTAAGATAATGGTGTTATGTTAGAAAAAGAAGAGTAAAATATGAATCCAAAGTTTTGGTCTGAATAACTAGAAAAATAGTGATTCTATTTGTTGAGATGCACAGGTTTGTAGAAAGTGTAGTTTGGGAGGAGATAAAGAACTGAATTAGGATGTCATCTTTGAAAGACCTATTTGATTCTTGGGGTGGCTAAAAAGCAGGTGACTGGATATTGGCATTCAGGGTAATTATCTTGAGTAATCAAAAAAGGGATAATATTTAAATGAAGGCTTGAATAAGGTTGTCAGAATATGGTAAGAAACAAAGAGTTAAGAATGAGCCCTAGTATGTTTGTGCTTTCGGAACTTGGGAAGATGAATAACACTATACCTTGGTTTTAGAAGAAGTTTGAACTCTGTATGTTACAATAACTATTTGTTAGCTCTTTTTCCAACTCCATCCTCACTTAGGCTTTTTATATTCTGATTATGTTAGCAGCATTCATGATTTCATCTTCGATACTGACAACATATAGTGTTAGAGTCCTTACCTTTCACCATTGCAACAGGCTCCCACACCTAATTTCTATTTCCTCTAGTTCTTCCTTCTAATCAATATGTGTACTATTGTTAGTTTGAACTTCCTAAAGCAAATACAAGGAATATTATTAAACCTTTCAGTGTCTCCTTTTGTTAGAAAATGAACAGTATCAGGAATTTCCAACACAGCCTGTCCCTCTTTTTTCAACATTATACTCAACGCCATTGTATGTTCTATATGGAAATAACCAAACTTTTCTACTATGTGTATCTTGAGCACCACTCTACTTCCTCCCTAATTTTTTCATAATTCTTAAACATCTTTCTTGGCCCATTACACATGTGGCACACAAGCTTGGCTCATATAATTTTTATCAATCACCTACCCAAATGAACATGCCTCTGAGGAGGTTTTATATTAAACATTAACCTATAGGCCTCAGGTTATTCTGTCCATGGAGAAGTCTCACCTTTATGTGCCAACAACATCTAGAGTTTCTCTTTGGAGAGGCTATTTATTACTCATTCTCTGTAACATAGGTGATTTTGAGAACATGTCTTTCAATACAGAGATAGTCATGTTTCAGCCTTGCTAAATCAGCCCCACAACATGATTGAGAATGTAATGTTGATACAGTAATAGGTAAAATCACTTGTTACCATTACTCTGTTAAGATTCTCAGTAGCTTCAATGCTAAATAATTATGCATACTTATGTTTCTGTTTGCTTAGTGTATTTTTTCCACCACCAGAATATGGACTATGTGAGGGAAGAAACATCATCTGTTTTGTTCAGTACAGTATCTTATATGCCCACAACACTATGTAATACTCAGTGAGTCCTTGTCAAATGACTGAGAAAAATCAATACCACCAGTGTAGATTTATTGTGGCAGTCATTAGGAAAGGTTGGCTTATCCCTGGGGTCACAGTTTGGCACAATGTAAATGTGCAGCTAGTAGTAGTAATATAGCCAAGCCCATTATGGACAGTGGAGCCAAGAGTTAGCCAAAGATTTGTATGGCTGGACCCAGCTGGGCCTGGAATTACTGAACTTCTGTGGAACTTGTGTTTTATAAGGCAATATGTTTATTCTTTTTCAAGAACCCCAAATTCTCTTTTTCTTAAGCCATATTTTTCTGTTTGCAGTGTTGCATCCCAATAGATGGCTTTGGCAGTGATTATGGTGTGGGAATGTTTTTTAGATTCTCCACTAGAGCTGAAAGCTACGCGATGTTAAAGTCAACGGCTTGTTCCTCCTTTACATTTCTCATAGTATTAACTCAGGAGACATTTGTCTGTATTTTATAAACACCTAAAAAATTAAATGTATCTTTATTGAAAAATAAAAAAATGTATTTTATTGTATCGTAGTTTGAAGAAAGATATCGCTATTCCTGAATGAAGTGTGCCCAGTTTGATGGATGCTCCCCTATAGCCTTGAAAAAATAAATCTCAAAACTTAACATGTATTTTTACTACCATATTATCATATCATACCATGATTTGTGTAATGTTGATAGCATAGTATACTGATTATATTGAAACTTTTTTTTTGCTTTTTTTAAAAATTTATTTATTTTTATATCAATCACAGGTTAGGTACTTTGAATCCCAGGCGTAGCCCCCTCCCTCATTCCCTCCTACCCTTCCACTCCCTCCCTCATCTCCCTCCTCCCTGCCCCCTCCAAGTCCACCAACAGGGGAGGACCTCCTCCCCTTCCATCCAACCCCAGCTTATCCTGTCTCCTCAGGGCTGGCTGCAATGTCCTCCCCTGGGATCTAGCCAGTCTGTCACTCCCTGGCTTGTATGCGGGAGGGTCAAAGAGTCAGCCATCAAGATCATGACTGAAACAGTCCCTGTTTC
>CM053752.1:84948210-84982478 GCA_028658305.1 Pachyuromys duprasi
AAAAAAAAGAAAAAAAAACAAATTTACATTCCAGCCAGCGTATCCCAGAAGGAGAAAGACACACATGGTATATACTCACGTATAAGTGGATATTAGGCACATAATATAGGATAAACATAATAAAATCTACACCTAAAGAAGCTAAGCAAGGAGAAGGACCCTGGGTAAGATGATCAATCCTCATTTAGAAAGGCAAGTGGGATAGACATCAGAAGAGAGAGAAAACAGGGAACAGGACAAGAGCCTACCACAAAGGTTCTCTGAAAAATTCTACCCAGCAGGGTACTGAAGCAGATGCTGAGAGTCATAGCCAAACTTTTGGCAGAGTTCAGGGAATCTTATGAAAGAAGGGGTAGATAGAAAGACCTGGAGGGGACAGGAGCTGCACAAGAAGAGCAACAGAACCAAAATATCTGGGTCCAGGGGTCTTTTCTGAGACTGATACTCCTACCAAGGACCATGAATGGAGATAACCTAGACTCCCTGCACAGATGAAGCCCATGGCTGTTCAGTATCCAAGTGGGTTCCCTAGTAATAGGAAAAAGGACTGTCTCTGACATGAACTCAGTGGCTGGCTCTTTGATCACCTCCCCCTGAGTGGGAAGCAGCCTTACCAGCCCACGGGGAAGACAATGCAGCCAGTCCTGATGAGGCCTGATAGGCTAGGGTCTGATAGAAGGGAAGGAGGACCTCCCCTAACAGTGGACTTTGGGAAGCAAAATGGAAGAGAAGAAGGAGGAAGGGCAGGCCTGGGAGGGCATGAGGGAGGGGGCTACAGCTGGGATAAAAAGTGAATAAATTGTCATAAATTTTTAAAAATGAATACATTTTTTAAATAATGCAGAAGTAAGAAAAATCAAAAAAGAAAACATTTTGCTGGTTAAGTAGTGAGTCAACATTACTCTTCTGTTGACATAGAGTTGTACGGTATCAGGAGTACACCACATTACTCTTCTGTATCTTTTTCCTTTCTTTTGAGTATTAGTAGCCACCATTGTGTAGTTAAGGAGTGGAATCATCAAGCAAATGCCCTAAAACACACATGAAGAACCAATGGCCAAAACTTGTCCTCTAATTTCCATGGCTAACACACATGCATAGAGATGGAGAGAGGGAGAGAGAAAGAGAGAGACAGAGACACAGAGACACACAGAGGAAACAGAGAGACAGAGAACATAAATAAGTGAAGGCCAAAAAATTACTAGTGTGGAATACCAATATTTGTAATTTATATTCATTAAGTTTTCTGCAGCCACGGTACTGTGTAGAGGAAGAAACACACATAGATTATGTAATCAGTACTCTATATGAAGGATTTGAATTGGAAATTTTGTTTCTTTCAAGATATCTGTGGCAGAGCTTTGAAAATCCATTTTCCTTTGGGCACCCAAGGCAAATGGGTACCCTACTCTGGTGGCTCCTGACCTAAATCCCTTTCCTTCCTGAGATCATTCTCAAAGGTAATGCCTATGCCTCTTTCAACATGCAGGTCCAGATATATGACTTCCTTGCATTTGTGCTACTCTGAGTCTTCCTTCCCCTCCCAATTCTCAATCCTGTATATCTGTATCACTTCCCTGTTCCGAAAGCTCTCATAGGTTTTCTTTCTAAGGTCTTTCTTTAGGAGACTTGTCTGTGGTATAGACAGGGGCTTTGTGTCACCTATAAACACTTTGCAAGCCAGCTCCATGCTCGACTTCCAGAACCTTAGTAATCATCTTGGCTCCTGCTGGGCCTGACAACACAGTCTGTGGATGAGGAGTGAGCTGTAGCACCTACACCCTCTGAAGTTACTGGCTGGGAAGGGAGGGGCTGGTTGGGAGGGTGGGGTTGGAGCAGAGTCCACTACTGGTCAAAAACCGACCAGGCTTCCCTTTACTGATTCTTCCTAAAACCCATGAGAAACAGCACAGCGTTTGGCACTTTCCACTCTAAATAAACAAGAACACCATGGAGAGCAATCCTACCTTTGTGATTTAACTCCCCCACTGTCTGTATGACCTGTATCCCCTGAGACAGCATTTTGCTTCATATACAACAGGAATGCATGCAGTTGCTAAACAGCACGACCTCCTCACCTGCTGTCTTCACATTTCTTTTTTAAATTAAATCTTTATTTTTATATTAATTACACTTTATTCACTTTGTATCCCAGCTATAGCCCCATCCCTCATTCCCTCCCAACCCCATCTGACCTCCTTCATCACCTTCCATGCCCCTCTCCAGGTCCACTGATAGGGGAGGTCCTCCTCCTCTTCCATCTGAACCTAGCTAATCAGGCCTCATCAGGACTGGCTGCATTGTCCTTCTCTGTGGCTGGCAAGGCTGTTCCCCCCTTGTCGGGGTGAGTGGTCAAAGAGCCCACCACTGAGTTCATGTCAGTGAGTTCCCCTTACTAGGGTACCCACTTGGATACTGACCTGCCATGGGCTACATCTGAGCAGGGGTTCTACGTTATTTCCATGAATGGTCCTTGGTCAGAGTATCAGTCTCAGAAAAAACCCCTGAGCCCAGATATTTGAGTTCTGTTGCTCTTCTTGCGGAGCTCCTGTCCTCTCCAGGTCTTACTATCTCCTCCTTCTTTCATAAGATTCCCTGTACTCTGCCCAAATTTTGGTTATGAGTCTTCACATTTCTTAACCATGCCTCTTGTTGGTAAAAGCTATAAATAAATAATTGATTATTTTATTTATAATACTATGTTTTCATGCATTAAGTAATTATATTAATATACCATGTACTTATGCAAAATATAAAGTTTAATGACTACTATATAAAATGAAATAAAATGCATAAGTTTTTCCTTCCAAGTGCAAGCACTAGTTGGGAGCTTGGAAAACTGTCAGTTTTTTGCTCTGCAGCTACGTATCTACTGTGAATGTATTCACTGATAAATTTTTCAGTGCCTTTTTTTTTCTGTGTTTAGAAAAGAAAAAAGATAAACAACATGAACCAGTAAATTGTTTTCGGTAAACACTAAATTCACAGATAAAAAAAGCTAGGTGCCAGACATTATGTAAATGTGGAGAGAATCAACTCCACAAAGTCGTTCTCTCCATACACACACTGAAACTCTGATAATAATAATAATGATAATATTATTATTAATAATAAATTTAATGTAACAAATCTTGGTGGAGCAAACTCATGGTGACCATAAATATAACCTGCTATCACACAAAGACCGAATGGCCAAGTGGTAAAAGTAATTATTACACAAGTAAGTACTGAGGGGAAAGAATTTTGTTTCAAAATCACAGCGCTTTTCCTCCTCTAGAGCTTGTTGTGCATGCTGTCAAGTATCTGTACTAATGAAGCTGTGTCTCTTAGTTTGTCATTGAGAGAATCTTTCTAGATGACATCAATTAAAAAATCTATTATTCCAATAAGTAGAATACTTTATAAACTCTAAAATTAATTATTCAGTAATTATCCTTCATGCATAGTGTTGTGTTTTGCATAATTTCAATATAATTCATTACTTAAATTCTTCAGCAAAACTTAAATCTGAATCTGCCCATTGTGTACCAACTATAGTGCTTAATATATTGGTTTACTCCAAATTACTTAACACAAATAAGCTTTCCTGTCTCAAGTCTAGATTTTTGCTCTGAAGAAGAAGAGAATGTTACTTTGGACTACATCTCTAATAAAACACTGTTACTAAATTTAGCAACTTATACATACAACAGTAAATTAATCCTTTTTATGCATATGTTTGTGTGGAATGTTTCAGACACACATTTAATATACTTTTAAAATATACGTCAGCTTTTGAACATTCAATTCTGATTCATTTTGTTAAAGTATGATATACAAATATATAGTAGTGTTAGGAAGTTAGTTCGGTCAGAAAGGTGCTTGCTTGCCCGTAACCATAGGAACATGAGCTTGACTCCTGAAATCAAAGCCAGACATTGTGTCTCACACTTGTGACTCCACTGCAAGAGAGGCAAAGTAGCTAAGAAATGAAAACATTAGGTTCCAGTTATCATAAAAGCAGTGGAAAAGCAACTAATGAATCTTATGTATGTCTTATAGATAAATGCTATACTATGACTGAGACAAAAAGCTATAATGACAATTGCTTCCTCTTCTACCCAATCTCTGACATTTGGCTTACACATGAAGAGTGTATCCTTTAAGAGATTTTTTTTTGCAACTACTGTTCTTACATATTCTAATATCGTTTGAATTTGTATGAAGTCCTTTTCTGTAACAAGCAAATAAGTAAGTAAGGAAGCTGGAATCACTCTGAAGAAGTTGACTATTCCATAGTCCTTTGCAACACCTTACTTGTAACTGAGCCACTTCATTTCATATCGTAATTCATTATAATAGCCCATCATTTCATGCCAAGGGGTCACATTGGCTTACCAAAACAAAAACAAAAACAACCAGCCAATAAACAAACAAACAAACAAAAACATTCTCAAATAATGAGATTGTTTGACACATCTATTTCTTGAAGCCAGATATTGTTCAGCCCATATTAAACTCTGTGGAAAGGTCACTAATAATGTTGATTTCCTTTTATCTCCCGTGGAGCTCAAGGTGTTTTAACCAGAAACATCTTAGTGAAGTGTATACCTATGAAGCACACTGAAAAATACCTAACCAAATTTTGAAAACCTGATCATACTAAAGTCAAACTGTGTCCAAAACAAACCTCTGGAAGGACTCTGGAAACTCCACTTAGACTAAAGCATGACACACATGGCCACTTGAATGTGGATCTCAGGAATCTGTAGCTTAAAGAAATGTCAGGCCCTTGTCTCAGAATGTGCTAAAACTGTTCCATTACAGCTCATGTTGTCAATGGGATTATTGCCTGGCTGACTCTATAGGTCAATCAAAATAGATGTCATTGAGTAAGATAATATTTATGCTTCTATCAGTGCAGTCATCTAAGCTTCAGTGTTTATACGTTCACTTCGTACAATCCTGAAAGATCAAATTGTGAATAGCCTACAATCAAGTTTGCCTAAAAGAATGTGGCTTAAACTCTATGAATGATATACATTAAATGGGTTCTGAGTGATAATTAAAAATCCTTGTTATCCATGTTCTACTTCAAAAGTTAAATTTGTCCCATAGCACATAACAAATATGAATCAAACGACATTCTATCTCGCCTCTATTGCTAGAAAACATAAGTACGGCTAACCCTCTATAAAGATGTTACATGCAGCTAATTATGTTTAAAATACATGTTGTTTTTATTTACATGAAGATATAGGGCATCCAACTTCTAGAGACTGTGTATCCTTAAATGCTGCCTGTAGTTTCCTTCCTTTGCTCTCCTCTCTATTCACTATATTTTTTCATCTTTTTTTCCTTATTTTCTTCTGCTTTCTTTACTTACTTCCTCCTTGCTCCTTCTTTGATGATTGTGAATGTGTGTGTGTCTGTGTGTATGTGTGTGTGTAGTTGGTGTGTCATTAATATCCAGCCCAGTCTTAGCCCCAAGAGTGGTTGAATCTATAAGCACATGCCACCATACTCAGCTCCAGTTGTATAAGATAGCATAATGAACCTATACCCTTCATAAAAAATGAAAATAATATTATTGAAAGAAATTGTCAAAATAATACCTTGGCACTCTTTTCAAGATCTCAAAAGGGTAACTAATATTTAAATATACAGGTAAGATCAGATTGAATGAGAATGTCCCCTATAAGCTCAGGTGCTTTAAAACTTGGTCCCCAGTTGGTGGAACTGTTTGGGAAGAAGGCGCAGCCGTGACCTTGCTGGAGAAGGTTTTTCGCTAAGTTTTGTGGTTTTAAAAGTCGATGCCATTCTCAGTTAACTGCCCACTTTGTGGTCGCTGTCACAGCATCTACGCTCTCAGCTACTGCTCAGGCAGCATGGTCTCTGCCATGATGGCCATGGGCTCGCCCTCTAAATGGTAAGCAAGCCCTCAATTAAATTATTGCCTTTATAAGTTGACTTAGTTGTGGTGTTTTGTCAAAAACTAGCAACATAACTAAGACAAAAAAGTATGGGCAAAAGTGAAGGATGAAATCTACAAATGCCTTGAGTATCTTGGAGAAAGAGATGAAAAAGAGCTATCTCAAATTTAGAAACTAAAACCCTCAAGAGGAAAAATTTAACCTGGGTATAAAAAGATGGATAAAATTTAAATAAAGAAATATGACCATAAAGCTGTTCTTGTTAAGAACAATTGATAATATTCATAATTATTTACTGTCTAGAAACAATAAATAGAAAGCTTCATGGAAAAGTTGTTGCATTTTTAGGGAAAGGGAATAAAGTTATACTTCCTTTGCTGAGAACTACATTTTTATTCTAAGAAAAATCATGGCTTTGGCCAAATTTCATTGAGTAAGAATTAAAAAGATATCAAAGGCCTAATAATTATGGATTAAAAACAGTTCTTGCATTTTAAATACATCTTAAACAATTATTAATTTATTTAAAAAGATTAAAAATTCAAATCAGCAAAGTATCATTGTATGTGGAAGGTTCTAGAGAAAAAACAGCAATAAAAATAACTGGTGTTCTTAAATGCCAGCAAACAGTAGAGTCTTAAAGGGAAGCCTCCTCCTCACTAAGGACTCACTCTCATAGTATCTGAATGTGCTCTTCAGGTTTCCGAGGGATAAAAGCAATCAAAAGTACTGCCCATATGTAAAGCTTATGAGCCACAGCAATGACTGGCTCTGGATAATATCCCCAGAGTAACAGTAACAATTCTATTTAGGGGGTATTCAACCACTGTCTAATTGGAGTTAAGGCCTTGTTAACAGGAGGGAATTCATTATCTGGCACTGTAAACCTAGCCAACTACCCAGGGCTGGTGAGATCATGGATCATAAAGGAGAACATACTACTGCCAATTTTGTAAATCAGAATAATTCCTAACTATATTCTAAATACATATCATTATATATACAGATGAGGATAGCTCTCACCCTTAATCAAAAAAAAGCATTTCTTTAGATGGATGAGTATCACACAGATCTACAATTGGTTAAAATGCAGAGAATAAATGAACATAGGGTACCCTGCCCACAAAGAAGTTATCAGCTCCCCTGGAACTAGAGTTACAGATGGTTGTGAGTCATCCCATACTTGCTGGGAATCGAGCTCAGGTCCTCTGAAAAGCATCCAATGCTCTGAACTGCTGAGCCATCTGTCTAGCCCGCCCTTTCTATTATTTTAATGGTTAATCCAGAGTTTAATGTTTTATCATGAGTTTTAGATGGTGTCATTTCATTAATGTTAGCACAAATGTAAAAGCGTTTAGCATAGTATAAAAATCCAAGGATTTCTTCTTTCAGATTCCTAAAGTTAATATGATCCAAAATTCTTCCTGAGAAACAGGTAGTAACTGTTCAGTGTTGGTGGGAAGTAAACAAACCCCATAGGCTGCTGAACCAACACTGAGGACATAACATTCTTCCTATTGTCCATTCCGCAACTGTGCAGCGTGAATGAGAATGTGAGGTAGCTTTTTAATTGTTCCCTTTCTCTGTGTCCTTACCACTATAATTGCTAATGACAAAAAAGTATCTGTCAGGCTCTAATAACTGAAAGATTCAGTGTCCTTCTGAAATGATGGCATGGTCTACGTATATGAAAAATGGATGGTTGTAAAAGTCTTTGTACTCTTCCAGTGAGTTTTCAAACATTTATATAATGCTGAAAGAAAAAGGAGACAAAAACTAATGTTCTAAATAAGCGATAAAATCTGATCAGAAAGCCCTTCTCTCAGCGCCCATCAGGTGTTGATACTGCCTTGTATTTCTTTCCATGACACACTGTGACAAGTCTAAGTTATTGCTGCTAACGATTACCCATTTTTGTTTTCTGTGAGAGAATTTCTCTGAGAATTTGAGCTGAGTACTTTATGTAAACCTCACAGATGGGTGTTGTCTAATTGTTGCCACATTCTTGATTATCATCGAGATACATTGCCATGATAACTCGAAATCCCTAGCAAATTTAATGGACATTTTATATAGTGCATCTTGGCTTGAAAATGTCAAGCAGAAAGTCAGCTGTACAGACTCTAAGCCTCCCCTGAACGGGAAGAGCAGCTCTGACTGCTGGGTCTCTAATCACAAAGCTAAATGACTCGAGTGTTATCAAACTTATTTCTCCCAAGTACTCAAGTTCTAAAATGACAAATCATAGGGTGGCTGTTAGCCTGAGACACTTCTGTTCTATTATTTAAAGTCTGTTTTTTTTTCATAATGTCTGAGATTTCTATGTGGAAAAAATAATGAACTTTAAAAAATGTCACTTTTGCTAACAGAAATTATGGCTTGAACACCTGAAAATGAATATTAAATACAAAAAAGTACATTTAAATAATGTTAAGGTTGTGACACAAACTGACAAATGCAGCAAAATCCAAAGGTAAGGATGACACTCCACCTTAACTCACCCGATACGTTGGAGAAAGGGCATCAGAGTGTATAGCCAGAGATGCTATCCTGCCCTTCATTCTCAGTCCCCTGATTGTGTCAGATGGTGTTTTACCCTTCTTATTATTTAATTTGTTTTTGGCATTTGACTTCCTCTCTCTTGCTTAAGAAAATTTTTGGTTCCCATTTATAAATGCCATTGGGAAACCGACACATACTGATAATGTATTCCCGAGAGGCCCTCAGAAGAGGGCTATCATTTGTTTAGAGTCTGTGTGTGTCTGTTTGTCTGTGTGGTTGTTTAGGAGATGGGCATTTATTTAATCATGTGTGTATCTGGACTAAGATAAGAGAGTAGTAAAATCCAACAAGTTCATCGGTTTTGTTTTTTGTTTTGTTTTTCTGTCCCAAAGCTTAAGTCTTTACAGGTATTATCTTCTGTGCTTCTCACAAAATGTAATGCATGAAGAAGTTATCTCTGTCATCATTTGTATCACCACGGCCATTACACAAAAGAAGAAATGAAGGCACAGGGACCTTGGCCAAGATGGGCCAAGTAACTTCCAAAGTTTCAAACCAGGGCTTGAAGGAGACAAGTGCCTAACAGAGATGACCAACAGAAATACAAGTAAATAGAAACACCACCAAAAGCCAATAAACATTCTTATATCATTAGCATACGTGATTATAAATTCTAATATCAACCAAGCAGCCATTATATATTATAAACTAATTAGGAGCAAAGCATTGGAGCAAGTGAGTTTATAAGCAGAAGGAAGCTGGAGAAATGACACGTATAAGGAATTTTACATAGACTAGATGCTTCACTAAGAGCTGTACAATCTCTCTCCTCACTGTTGCAAAATCATTCTAATAGATGCATCATAATGCTTATTTTTAAAATGAGTAATCTGTGACTCAAAACGGAAAAAAAAAACTTGGCCATGATCATGTACAAACCCTGGTTTATCTGTGCCAACTCTGAAGACTCCTAATTCCCTTGGTTCTTTTGTTCCTGTCATTTAATATAGAGATAAGAATATACATTTTAAAGGCTTGCTAGGGTTTACTCACTCTTGCATTTAAATCAACAAATACTTGCTAACGATGTATCAAATGCTCTCTTAGGACTGAAATTGTAAAGGATAAAAATAGCACTTATCATGAACCATGTTTATACACTACTGAGGAAAATCAGCCATTGGTGACAGTAAGCTCCGTGTTTCTCCTACCTCAGTAGATGCCTACTCAATAATAAAGCAAATGCAACATAAAAATATTATATCATAGATCTGAAAATCCTCAACCAAAGAAACCTCAACCAAATTTCTTCATGTCATTGCACAAATAGTTTTGCCACATTTAATTCAGCCTGCCTAAGATACATTGGTGACAAAATTTGAGTCATCATTTCTTACTTTGCTGTTGATTGCTGGAACTATCTTGCATCCAATGTTTTTATCATTTTATCTAAATGTATTGCCTTGCATTGTGCCTATAAAGTAAACAAAAAAGAATACAGTTGTGTTTATTAAGAAATAAATGTTCAGGGCTGAGAAGATGGGTCAGCTCCTCTTTCAGAGGGCAGGAGTTTGGTTCCCAATGCACATATCATGCAACTCACAGCTGCCTGTAACTCAGAGCGGACAACCTCTAATGGATTCCATGGGCACCCTCACACATGTACATAAGTGTGCAAACACATACCTTGCACACACACAAATAATCATAATATAAAAAGGAAATGAATATACAACAAACTCAAGAGAGATAAGAACTATATTTAACTCAGTAAGACATAAAGTCTTTCTTAAGTGGGATAATATAAATGCAATATTAATGTAAGAAGTTTTCAGGTGTTATCGTTTCTCACAGCCAGAGAGAAACAAATTCCAATGACAAGACCGCATAGAAATCAAAAGCCACTGAGATAAATAACTGAGAACTGGAGATTTTCTGTCACCACCCTGAGGCGCCAGACCTTTTCTTCCCTATTCTAAGCCAAAGTGGTTAGTTCATGTAGGTGAGGAGAAAGGTGGAAGTCTCTGTCTCTGTTCCTCTCTCTTTTTAATTCATTTATTCACTTTTCATCCCTATCACAGACCCCTTCTTCCTCTCCTCCTGGTCCCATCCTCCCAACCTTTCCCTCCTTTCCCCCCCACTTCTCCTCCAAAAAGAGGAGCCCTCCCAATCAACACACCCCAGCACACCAAGTTGCATCAGGACTAGGCACATGCACCTCCACTGAGGCCAGACAAGGATAGAAGAAAGTGATTCACCAGAAGGCAACAGAGTCCATGTCAGAGAAAGATCCTGCCAATTGCTAGGAGACCCACATGAAGACCAAGCTGCCCATCAGTTAAATATGTGTAGGGGACCTATGTTTAGTCTTTGCCTGGTGCTTCAGTCTCTGTAAGCCCTTAGTCATCAGGGAGATGAAAATCAAAATGATCCAGAGATTTAGTCTTACACCCATCAGAATGGCTAAGATCAAGCACTCAAGTGACAGCACATGCTGGTGAGGATATGGAGAAAGGGGAACTCTCCTCCATTGCTGGTGGGAGTGCAAACTTGTACAACCACTTTGGAAATCAATCTGGCAGAAAATTGGGAGTAGCTCTACCTTAATTCCCAGCTACACCACTCCTGAGCATATATCTGTCAGATTCTCCACCATACCACAAGGACATTGCGCAGTTCTTTTCGTAACAGCTTTATTCATTTTAGCCAAAAACCAAAAATCTAGATACCCCTCAATTGAAGAATGGGTAAAGAAAGTGTGGCACATTTACACAATGGAAAACTGCTCAGCTATTAAAAACAAGGAAAACATGAAATATGCAGGCAAATGGGTAGAACTAGAAAGTATTGTCTTAAGTGAGGTAACCCAGACCAAGAAATATGCACATGGAGTATACTCACTTATGGTCGGTATTATCCATATAGTACAGGGTAACCACACTACAATATACAGACTCAGAGAAGCTGAGAAGGAGGGCTCAAAGGAGAATGCTTGACTCTCACTCAGAAGGATAAATAGAAGAGTCATTTGAAGTGGATGAAGAGAGGGAACTGGTTGGAAGAGAGAGTGGGGATCATATATGGGAAGCAAGGGCTGAGAGAGAGAAGGGAAATGAGATCTGCAACAGAATATGCTCCTCCCTCCTCCAAGGACAAGAGGGGTGTTCTAGCTGAGACTCTCTTGGCAGGAGAGGACATGGAGACTGCGGAAGTGACCACCTTCTAGCAAGGCAGGACTTCCAGTGGAGGGAGGGAACACCAACCCACCCCCAAAACCTTCGACCCAAATTTACCCTGCCCTGTTTCTCCTGCCAATGTATTTGCTTCCTTATCCCAAATGACATTTCTCTAGGGAGTGATTGTTGTTGCATTGTTTTCAGTTGAAACCCTCTAATTGGAAGTTCCAGTCTGATTCAACGACCAGAAGCAAGAGTAATAGAATTGTTCCTAATATTGCCCAAAATGCAAGTTATCATCCGTGATTCACACTACCACATAAATATTGTTTTTATTTCCTCAGATGAGGCAAATGAGATGAGAGCCATTCCCAAGCCTTTCTAGCTCTTTCTGAACTCTTGCTAGCTAGTTAACTCAGCTGTTCTGGTCTAAACTCTTCTCCAAGCTGACTGAGTCAAACTGTCTTCTCTTGGCTTGTGACTGAATTTCTCTGGATGGCTTCAAACTACTTCTGACAGTATATTTTAATCTTCTGGTTCCTTCTCATTCTCTGGCTTATTCTTTCCTCATCTGTGTCTAGCTTGTTCTCTCTGCAACCTGCATCTCTAAAACTCTTCAAGTAAAAAACTCTCTTCTCTCCCTCACTGATCCAAAGTAACCTCTGTTTCCTTTTCTGTTCTTGTGAGAGTTGGGTGTACTCTATCTCTGACTCATTGTACTTAATCTTTCCTAATTTGTCAATTTGTCTGCCCCTCAATTAGATGTGACTACCAAACGTGCCTGCTTCCTTCCATTAGCCTTACCTTCATTGTTTGGGATTAAAGGTGCATACTATGGGAGTGCTTATATTCCAGCTAGATCCTACTATAGTCCAGAGTATATCTGCCCTCCAGCCAGATCACATAGACCAAGAAGGTCTTTAGATGTGATCCTTTGCCAAAAAATTCCTCTACACTCCCACTTTGTAAGTTGATAAGGCAGGAACTAATTTCAGTAAGGAACAGCAATAAAACTACAAGATTTGAGAGTCACATAATAGTAAAATAAAATATAATCTTTTAAGTATTTTTTAAATGTATTTATTCTTCTCTCAAGTAATATATACCAACCACAGCCTCTCTAAAATATATTCTGGATACAAGATTAACTGGCACATAATGAATTTAGCAAAGACCACTACATATTTAACAGTAAAACTTAAATAGACAGGAGTAAGTTTCAGTCTATTATCACTACACACTTGACACTAGGAAAATGTATTAGGATGCTTAATGCATACTTAAAGCTCTTACTATTAAAACACAATCCTGTATTGCTTTTTTAAGACCACAATATGCATGGATACATTGAAATATTGAAATATTTCACTTGTAGAGAAAAAGAGATAAATAGAAAGATAGACAGATAAATAGATATGCATGTATGCATATAAGTAGATATGCTTGTTTGCTTGCTTTATATTTTATTTCTGCTTACATTTTATCATCAAACATTTAGATTTCTTGTTATATAAATATAAAAATGAGGCTGGCAAATGGTTCAGCAGACTGTTTGCCACACAGGTGTGATGTCTTGATTTGGTCCCTGAGTCCCACAGGGAAATGAAAGAATTGAATCCCTAAAGTTGTTCTCTGACCTTCATAGGCAAACTGTGACACACACACACACACACACACACACACACACACACACCAAATCACATTACTAATATAATTAAAATACAAATAAACCATATATGCAATAATAGCAATAAAATGTGGATAAAACTCTACCACAGTTAGAAAATATAACTAATAATTATCTTAAGGTAAACAAATTGTTGGTTTTCTGTGCCACATTTATGTTTTCTGAATTTCTAGGGAAACGTACCTGAATTTACAGTTTTTCTGAATTGTTGATAATCAAGTACCTTACAGGAGCTATATGATGTATGAAGTAAAATAGTGGAATTCGAAAAAATAAAAAGCAAATGGTACAGATATTATGGCAACTAGAAGTAGAAATGCACAATAACTCTTGATCCAAATCTTAGGGAACAGGGCTCCCCAAACCTATTCCACTAACAGTCCCTTTCACTCACGTTGTTTTACATGACTCCACGTATATAATAATACAAAATAATATAAAATAGGCATTCAAGTCAAACATATATTGATAATAAATCCTAAAGAACGTAATGTCAGAACAATTCATTGGTAAAAATATAATTTTGTCATTCATTAGCAATTAAAAATATGAGCTTGTTTATTTTAACATAAAGAGCTAAATCTTGGGTGAATATTTGATACTGTACAATGGATTGTCTCTTGAACATTTTTCAGGGTTGAAAGCTAAGTTAGTTCTCTAATCATAAATGCTGAGACTACCATTGTACATAAATACTGAGTACAAAATAGCCATATTATGCCTAGGACACTTCATTCTAAGTCAAAGCCAAAATCATTTATCAAATTTGTATGCAACTCAAGAGAGATGTGGTAGTAGATGCCTATAGACAAACCACTTAGGAGGATAAGATGGAGGATCAAGAGATGAGATCAGGTGTGTTCAGGGTGATATGGCAATTGATGATAGAAGGGTGAGATAGAAAGATCTGGAGGGGACAGGATCTCCACATGGAGAGCAACAGAACCAAAAATTCTGGGCACAGGTTTATTTTCTGAGATTGATAACTCCAACTGAGGACCATGCATGGAGATAACCTAGAATCCCTGCTCAGATGTAGCCCATGGCAGCTTAGTGTCCAAGTGGGTTCTCTAGTAAGGAGAACAGGGGCTGTCTCTGACATGAATTCAGTGGCTGGCTCTTTGATCACCTCCCTCTGAGTGGTGAACAGCCTTACCAGGCCGCAGAGGAACACAATGTGTCCAGTCCTGATGAGACCTGATAGGCTAGGGTCAGAGAGAAGGGGAGGAGGACCTCCCCTTTCAGTAGACTTGGGAAGGGGTATGGGAAGAAGATGAGGGAGAGAGGGTAGAATTGGGAGGGGATGGGGGAGCAAAAGTAAGTCAACAACTCAAATATCGATTGTTTCTAAAATTCAACATGCTAACAGAATACCATCCAAAGACATGACAGTTTGGTAACTCTGTGCTAAAAAAAAAAAAAAAATATTAGTAGGGAACTATTAAAAGCCTTCCATAAATAAAACATTATGTTACTATAAAATAAGAAAATATGTATGTACAGTTCAAAACACCACAATTTATAACATACAGTAGTCTTGAATCTAAGCCAGAGCGTACCTAGGAGCTTTCCTCTTTTTCTTGGATGGATGGTACAAGGACATATAGAGTGTCAGGTATTGATATTGTAAGTTTGCACTGAAGTTGAAGTGAAGTCTCAGGTACCACACGGATAAGCACTGCTGCTCAGCCTCTCACCTTTGATTTTAAATTAATTTTTGTCTGGTTTTTTTGTATTCAAAAAAAATGTATGCTTTTCCAGTTTGTTGCAATTCTGTCACATTTGGTTACATTTTGATGTCAAGCCTCACAGTTTTGAAAGCAAAGGTCTAGAATGATAAAATAATAATGATAATAATAGTAAAATTGTTTTTAATTAACATGCATTGCATCCCTGTATAACAAAACATCTTAACAGACCTGGCATAGAATTCACACACCCCATAATAACAGAAATCATAATTTCAAGTCCACAGCTAACAATCTACTCAACAGAAAAACAGAACAAAAGAAAGAAAAATATAAGTATTCCTTTATAAAATTAGGGAAAAGTATGATATGCCTTTTCTTACTATATATCCTCAACATTTGGGGATATTGTTTTAATATATGAGAGTGTCCTGTAAAGGCTCAAAAGAACAAGCTCCTTTAAAGGGGCTCCCAAAGAATGGCAAACTAGAGTGAGGTACCAATCAGAAAAAGAGAGAAATGTACCAGTGAACTACAGAAAGTAGAGGCGTCCTTTTGTCCTGGGAATTCTTCCTCTTAATTAACAATCAGATTTGTTTTAAAGCAAAAAAAAAAAAAAGAAAGAAAGAAAGAAAAAAAGTAATTCATTTGAAAACACTTAGTACATGGGCTTAATCTTGTATATAAAAAAGGCTCAAACCTGCCAGTACCCGATCCATGAAGTTAAAGTAGAATTTAGAGAAAGAATAAAATAAAATGAGCAGGGGCCTACTGAATGAGATTTGTTACTGGACATAAGTTCCCTTCCAGGATGTTCAGTAGAAGCAACTGGCTGGTCCCTACAGAGGATTAGTGTGAGTGGACACAGCTGTGCAGATCTGGCACACAGTGATCCATTTCCAGATATGCCAGCTTCTAACCTCTTCACCCCACAGTTGTTGCTCAGAGTACTCTAAGCCCTTTCAAGAACAGAAGTCAAGCCCAAAGCCTGCCTCTCCTTCCCATGTTCCCAAGGGGAACCTGTCATCACAGGCAGTAAAGTTATGTCTCTTTGCTGCTTTGAAACAATGTTAACAAACACAACTGAAGAACATTTACTTGATTTTTAACAGTATTTTGCTTTCCACCAATGTGATATCCATGTCTACTGCTCCCTTTGGAATCTTGGCTTTCATTATGACTAATACAAGCTAATGAAATGCTGGGGAATATAGATAATATCCAAGAGGAAGAATATTGATTTCAGGACTCTAGAGAATTTGTCTATACATCAAATGTTGTTCTGAGATTAAAGAGTGCAATTCCAAACCAGCAATGAAATTCAAAATAATACAACCAAACACTTAGATTAGACATAATGCTGTATAACTAGAATTTGACTAAGAAAACCCATGAAACAATTAACTATGTTAAAGTCAGATTTTTCTGTCTTATAACTCATTCAATTTGCCCGTTAAGGATACTACCAATATGAACTATGGTGTTGAAAGCTTTTCTTTAAACAAATGGAAAATATTTTCTTCTGAGTTTTCCATCCAAGCACTCATTAAGTCACAAATATTTATTGGCCACATGCTGCAATGAGGAGTGAGACAGAATAATGGGGGGAAAATACCTCAAACTCAAAAAAGCCTTCAAAAACTTTAGCCTCACTGAATTAAATTCTAATAAAGGAAAAATGATGAGCAAAGCATGCACTGAATCAATAAACTCTGCAGTGTTTCAGGAAGTGGCATTCAATGGACAAAAATACGATAGATAAGAGCAACTGTACGTTCTTGGAGCTACAACTATGCAAAGTTGGTAATGGTGAGGCTTGTTGATAATATGACATTTGAAAGATGACTTTAAAGGGGTGAGGTTGTTAAATATATTCTATTTTGGAGGAAGAAAAAGGCCAGTGGGATTATATAAAGAAAAGGGAGGTGGAAGGAGGAGTAAATAGAAGATGAGATGGACTAGGGCTTTCTTGAACCTTGTAAAGACATTAGCTTTTTCCTCTGAAATTGGAAGAGTGCAAAATTTGTGAGCAAAAAAGTGTGCATTCCAACTCATTTTGTAAGAGTCTCTTTAATGATTAAAAAAGTGCGAAAGGATGAATAAAAACATGGACACTAATTGTGGAGCTTTGGAGCAATTTAGGTGATATCATGGAAGGCGAAGTTAGCTTAAAATGTTTTTCACTAAGTTAAAAAAAAAAGTCTACTTTACAAGCTGACTTTGTGGCCAGATGAATTTAAAATCCTACAGTTGTGTTTCTATGAGCAGGGCAAAGGAAATATTGCCAAATTTCTCCCTATATGAATGTCTTGGTGTTAAGATTATGAAATGTCTTCTATTCTAAATTTCAATATAATAATTCTCTGTGGGGACATGATGACTTTCCAAGGTCATTGTGAATATGCACAACACCTGAGAGGGGAAATAACAATGTATGAACCATGAGGATTATATCAAATGCTTCAAAGTGTGTATTCTAAGTCAGAAATATGAAAGAAGTGAAGCAAATCTGTTCATCTTTTTTCTCTTATTATTATCATTTATTACAATTTATTCATTTGCATCCCAGCTGTGACACCCTTCCTTGTTCCCTCCCAAACTCACCCTTCCTCCCTCTTCTCTCCCTATGACCCTCCCAGAATCCAGTGATAGGGGAGGTACTCCTCCCCTTCTATTTGACCCTAGCCTATCAGGTCTCATCAGGACTGCATTGTCTTGCTCTATAGACTGGCAAGGTTGCACCCCACCAGGGGGAGGTGATCAGAGAGCCTGCCACTGAGTTCATCCCAGAGAGAGTCCCTGCTCCCCTTACTAGGGACCCCATTTGGAAACTGAGTCTATGGGCTATATCTGAGCCTGGGTTTTAGCTCCTCTCCATGCATTGTCCTCGGTTGGGGTATCATTCTCTTCTGGGCTCCAGGGATCAGTTTTTATGGCTCTGTTGGTCTCCTTTTGGAACTCCTGTCCCTTCCACGTATTTCTGTCTCCCCCTTCTCTCTTAAGATTCCCTGCACCCTGCCCAAAGTTTGGTTAAGTCTCAGTCTCTACTTCAATACCACGATCAGTAAAGTCTTTCAGAGGCCCTCTGTGGTAGGCTCCTGTCCTGATGTCTGTCTTCTCCTGCTTCTGATGTCTATCATGTTTGTCCTTCTGAATGAGGATTGAGCATCTTCCCTAAGGTCTTCCTTGTTGTTTAGCCTCTATAGGAGTATAGATTTTAGTATGTTTATCCTATATTATGTGTCTAATATCCACTTATGAGTGAGCATATACCATGTGCATCTTTCTGCTTTTGGGTTACCTTACTCAAGATGATCTTTTCTAGTTCCCACCATTTGCCTGAAAATTTCATGATTTCCTTGTTTTTAATGGCTGAGTAGTATTCCATTGTGTAAATGTATCACAATTCTTGTATTTACTCCTCAGTTGAGGAACATCTATGTTGTTTCCAGCTTCTGGTTATTACGAATAGAGCTGCAGGCTGCTATGAACATGGTTGAGCAAATGTCCTTGTTGTATAGTTGAGCATATACCTAGTTCATCTTTTTTAAATCAAAAACATACATAGGAACCCCCACCTGGAATATTAGCTGTGATATCAATGTGCCCTGTTCAGCTTCTGTAAATGGTACTATACACAGGAGGCTATAAGCTGCCAATGGGACAGGGTGTTCAACTACAGTAGATAAGCTGCTACAGTCCGACATTTTCAGAAGTCTGTTTAAGTCAAGGTTGCTGGTATAATTAACACTTATTTCACAGAAAGAAAGAAAGAAAGAAAGAAAGAAAGAAAGAAAGAAAGAAAGAAAGAAAGAAAGAAAGAAAGAAAGACGGAATGAAGGAAAAAGGAAAGATGTCATAGCAAATAGTGTCTTCAACAAAGATGAACTTTGTTTCTTTTGTTGTTGTTATTTCTGATAAAATGTTTTAGAACTTTCAAGCTTAAGCTCTCATTCTAATATGCTCAGTTTTACAGTCAAAACACCTGTTTTATATCATAGCTAAAAGGCCTGGAGTCTCTCTGGATCTTCTCTTATGGGAAAGTTATTCCCACTCGTGTAACCTAACTAACCTAGCTGTCTCTTGGAGGAATCTCCATCTCCTTTGACTGTCACTTTGAGAACTAAGATTTCTGGGTAGAAATTTTTGGTGAGAAGTAGGACTATATCAGTGGAAAAGATACTAACTATATTTGTCAGAATAAATACAAGGAGAAAGCACTGGTTATGATGGTGTTGAGCCATAGCAGTTTGTAAACGATAGATTAAGACTACAGAATATAAGATAATATTCCGATCATAGTTATATTCAAAAATCTTTAAAGTTAAAAAACATTAATGAAAAGAAAAGAAAATGAAGGCCTTTATTTTTTTCTTATGATTCTGAGCAGATGCACTTCAGTAAAATGGTGGTGTCCTTTTGGCAAATGAGAATGTCAGCAGAGTATTTTTAAAAGAACAGAAAAAAGCCTCCTGGACTGTCTCTGAAAGGTTAAAATGGTTTAAGTAAATTTATTCAAAGTAAATGACATCTAGTGAAGAATGCAAGAAAAAAGATATATATGTATATATGTGTGTGTGTGTATATATATGCTTTAATTTAAATTCTAAACAAGCTATTTACCAAGCTTTAATTTCAAGAAATCATAATGTTATTCTAACACATATTATCAAGAATTTTAAGTGGTTATGAAGTAATGAGTGGATGGAAGAAGACAGAGTAATAAAAAATATTAATGTCCTGGCTCCAGCATCTTCGTGTTATAATCTAGGGTGGTAAGTGATCATGTGAAAGTGAAAACTCCTCTAAGTAACTCTTGTTCTTTCTCTGCCCTCTGGGTACCTAACCAGATGTAGTGACACAAGCTTAAGAAGAGCCACAGTTCTGCACATCACAGGCCATGGAGCCCACACTGTCAACTGGCTTCTGATGAAATAATGAAATGACAGCTTTATTACTTAATACAGTCATGAGGGGACTTTAGTCTTGGCTTTAAGTAAAGACCTGGAGGGGAAAGGAACTCCATAAGAAAAACAACAGAGCCAAAATACCTGGGCCCGGGGAAGGGGGCTCCTGCAGAGACAGATACTCCAACTAAGGACCATGCATGGAGAGGACCTATAAACCCTGTTCAAAGGAAGCCCATTGGCTGTTCAGTTTCCAAGTGGATTCCCTAATAAGGGGTAAAGGGGCTGTCTCTTACGTGAACTCAGTGGCAGGCTCTCTGATCACCTCCCCCTGTGGGGTGCAGCCTTGCCAGCCCACAGAGGAAGATGATGCAACCAGTCCTGATAAGACCTGAAAAGCTAGGGTCAAATAGAAGGGGAGGAGGAGAACCTCCCCTATCAGAGGACTAGTGGGGGGGGGGGAATAGCGGGAGAAGAGGGAGGATAGGTGGGGCTGGGAGGGAGGGGCTACAACCAGAATACAAAGTGAATAAATTGTAATAAACAAATATGTAAATAAAACTACATTTTAAAAATAAAAAAGTAATTATTTTATTTAGCAAATTTTCTACTGAACCAAATAGATTGAGACTAAAATAAAATGCAAAGACAAAAATAACAGTGTCAGTGGGTTATTAAAAATGGATATGATTGTTCCTAAATACATCTGACATCTCAGACACATCAACATGTGCCAGTGGTCAATGGACCAGTGCCATAGACAGAGGAAGACCAGCTCAGCATAAGACAAATGACTCCTAAAATTAGCCAGACATGGTGGCTCACACCTTTATTCCTAGCCCCTTGTAGGACAGACAAAGGAGGATTGCAACAAGTTCAAGTCAAGCCTGCCCTGCATAATGAGTTCCAAACTAGCCAGGGCTGCAGAAAGACACACATTAGATTAGATGATTAGATTTATCGATTACACATCCACTTTTTTGTTTGCTTGTTTGTTTGTTTGTTTGTTTGTTTGTTGAGACCAGGTTTCTCTGTGTAGCCTGGGCTGTCCTTGACTCACTTTATAGACCAGAGGTCCACTTGCCTCTGCCTTCCAGACTGTTAGAATACAGGCATGCATCACCATGTCTGGCTTATATCCACATTTCTTTATCCAGTAAAAACCTATGTTTTTGTATGCCATTTTCAGACAACTTGTGTTTGTGTGTTTCAGGACACTTGAAACTTTCTTCCTTTGCACAATCATTTCACAGGAGTACAGTCCCCTTCATCCCTAGCCACTTGAAAATCATACCCAAGTTCACTGTCAGTCTCCACAATATTATTATCCTGTTTTTGAGTAGTGCACACAACCCTATATGTGGTTTTTGATGCTCAGGTAGCCCATTATTTAACCTCAGCTTTCAGCTCTGTCTTCCTTCCTACAGTGATGACTCATCCAAGAACAAGACAGACACACTGCCTATGGGCCAGCATTTGTTTTTAAGATGTTGCATTTTATGATCACAACTAAATTGAGTTGAGGCTACAGAAGCATTTCTAAGTATCTCAACTCTCATACATACATATTCCCTGATATATGTTGGTCATATTTCTTGAACCTATGTTACACTGTTACCCAAACCACACTCTAAAATGAGGTCCTTATGCTTAGAACAAGCATGAGTTTGGACAAATACACATGAAAAGAAATTTTAACATCACAGTATCATTAGAGCAGTCTTACTGTCCTAAAAATGGTTTGTTCTCTGCTTTCTGATGATTCCTATACCCTTTATCAGCAGAAACGAATAAGTTTTTGTTTTTATCTTTTCTTGAACATTAGAAATTGAGTGGTATAGTATATAACCCATCCCAGCTCGTTTCTTTCGTGTAATGATTTACAATGTGAGTCTTCTACATGTATTTTCCTGGACCTGGACAAATAGATCACTTCTATGTGTCACTAGATAATAAGTTGTCCTAAATGAAGAATGTTTGACTTAGTCACTTATCTACAAAGATCATCTTCATTACTTGTAAATTTTATTAGTTTTAAAGTATTGCTATGAACATTTCTGTGCAAATATGTTTGTGTAGGCAGAATTTTTAAATTTTTTGAGATAAATACTGTAATGTTTGCTCAGTATTTAATATTTGTGTTGCTATAAAATTCTTACATTAAAATTTGAAGGAATAAGGGGCATCAAATAAAGTTGGATTGTGAGGACTAAGCCTCCTGAAAAGAATTAGGGCCCTTGCAAGAATAACTCACAAAACTTGTTCATCTTTTGTTTTGTCTCAGTGAGAGGCCATATTATCATGAGATGAAGAACCTGCTGGCATTTTGCTCTTGGTTTTCTCAGATTTACAAGCTATGAGTTATAAATTAATGCTGTTTATAAGCCACCCAATCTATGGTGTTTTTGAATATAGTAACCAAGAGAATAATGAAATTGAGAGGAAGTTATAGTTTGTAGAAAGTAGCCAACTGTCTTTCCAAACTAGCCTAGTTTACATTCCTATCCTCCATAAAAGAATAAATCTGTGACTCCTTACCCTGTCCAGCATTTGGAGTTTTCTGTGTTCAGAAATTTTGCCATTTTAAAAGTTGTTTAGTGTACATACCTTCTCCTTTTTATTTGCATTTCCATGACATATGATATTGGTTATTATTTATACACTTACTAGCTATCTGCAGATCTTCATTGATGACATGTCTGATAAAGGGATAGGGAGGAGATGAGAGAGGGAGGGTGTGATTGGGAGGGGAAGAAGGAGGGGTCTATGGCTAGGATACAAAGAAAATAAACTGTAATTAATATAAAAAATAAAAATTTTAAAAAGAATAAAAAACAATTTGGCCAATATTTAAATGGGCTGTTCATTTTCTATTAAGCTATAAGAATACAAGAATCTTAAGTATAAGACTCAAATGTTATCAGACAAATAATTTTTTACAAATAATTTCTCCTGGTTTGCTTTTTCATTCATCTCACAGTGACTTTCCCAGATGAAAAATTTTAGTTTTAATAAAATCCAGCTTATCAATACTTACTTTTGTGGTTTGCTGTTATATCAAAAAGGAATTGACATACTAACATCATTTAGATTTTTCTTGTATTATCATTTAAACTTTCTCTAATTTGTGACCTTGAACTTTACATTTAGTGGAAGTAAGGGAATAGCTTGCAAGCCTGATGCCTTTATGTTATTGATAATGATTTTTCTCTTCTGTAAAGTAAATTATAGGTATCTCAATCTCCTGATGACAGCTTTAGGTTCTTTTAGTTTTCTTTTTTTTTTAAGTTTGCTTCCTAAAAGTCCCTATTCCAGGAATTCTATGACATTGAGCCTTTCAATATCTGTTTTATTCTTACTAGTCTTTTTCTCCTATTCTTGATCCACAATTACTTTTCTCTTACTTAAAATGACTTTCTTTTCAGTGTTTTTTGTGGGAAAACTTAAAGCCAATGCAAATGTAATTCTCCATCAATTTTGTGCATGTCAATCTGCAGTGGAATAAACTGGGAAAACATAGAACCATACCCTTAAGTTTTCCTTAACTGCATAACAAACTGTAAATAAATCTTATGCATTTTTAAAAATCTATTTTATTCTTCCACAAATTCATCCACCCCAATTTCTGCTTTGTACTTTTAAAATCTCTTTAAGCTGTAATACCTCTCTCTATTTGACATGACAACCACAAATGTGTCTTTTAGCTTTCTAATTGTTGTGGCAAAATACATGTAGAAAGTCAGTGTGTTGTGTATTAATTGCTTCTACAGTGAAACACTCTATCCAAGAGTAAAGTCTATGAATTCTAATGGTGTGCTTCTGAAGACTAAGGAACTAAACAACTTATGACTCTGGAAGTCCCTGAAACCTACCAGATTCACAAGGTCACTCACTCTCCAAAGTAATATTTGAAGTAAGGATGTCTCAAGAAAGGTGAGCCTCCAAACTTTCCAGCTGTTTGAAGGTCATGCAGAGAGTTTTAGGGATCCAGATTTTGTGAGTAGTTACTCATATTGAGCTGGGCTTACAATAATGCCATTGAGTCCTCCGCATTACCATAAGTAACCCTTTATCCGCACTCTTGTAAGTAACCACAAAATCTCATGGTAGCCATGTTAGGCTTTGGTGATATCAGTGCTGCGCATGTTGTCAGTTCCCTGTCTGGAGTTGATAGATATTTGCTTACATCTCCTGAGGAATGGTGTCACACAATAACTTAGGGCAAAAAATTATTTATTTTTGACTCCTAATTTTAGGAGATATCAGTTGATCACAATGAAGAAGGCACGGTTTTAAAACCATTCAGTTCATAATAGAGGAAACTTATATGACTTGTCCATATCTTAGTGATTGATGACAGGCAAACTAGACAAAAGCGAGGCTGGGCTACAATCCCAAAACACTTCACCCTCAGCCTACTTCTTATGTCCAAAAGGTCCCATAATATTTAAAGCAGTGCCATCAGCTGGGTACTAAGTGTTCAAACACATTAGTGAGAGACATTTAATGTTAAAATTATAGTATTTCATCTTTGTTTCTACTGTCTATCTCATAATACAAAAAAGAAAAATGCACTCCAAATAAAAGACTCCCCAACGTCTTCAAAAGTCCAAAATCCAGGGCTAGGACATAGGACATAACCCAGTGTGGAGATACAGCTCAATGATAGAGTGCTACCTAAAATTAACAAGGCCTTGGGTTCAATTCTCTTACCACCAACAACAAAATTTCCAAAATCTTTTATTGGGACTACAGGCAAACTATTAATTGTGTGTTCCTAAATAATCAAAATCAAGTTACATCCAGTATACAATGCCATAGAGTAAATACTACATTTTTAAAGGTATGATGGGGCCAAAACAAGTGAAGACCAGACCACAGCAAGACCAAAGTCCATCAAGCCAAACATTGAATGTTTGTCATCTGGGACTCATGTTCAAAGCATGTGAGATCATATGGTTTTCTTCAGCCCTGTTGCTATAGTACTTCTACCTGAAGAACATATGGGATCTCTCTTTGGCCAGCTCTATTCAGTACCTCCAGGTACCTTGGCAACTATCTCATTCTTGGCATTATCAACATCCTAGCGTCTCTGCTACAGCTTAAGATTAACCTTTACAGCTTCATGAACAGCTTTTCAGGCTCTTGCTGAAGAAAATCCAACACTGTTATATATAGCTGTCCTGCAACATTGGCATATTCTGGTATGACCCTGTCACACTTTGATTCTGCATGCCTAAAAAAATCAGTACATGGAATCAATTCCAATTTCTGTTGCCAACTGAAGATGTAGCCTACCTCCTTTGACAAGGTTGTAGTCACCTATGTAGTGAGGTGGAAAACTTATAGAAAACATTTATTAAAGCAGTCCTGTTTGAGCAGGTTGCCCTTACAGTAGCACTGTCTTTTCAGCCACTCTTTGTAGTCAATGGCCTTTTAAATGAAAAATTTTCCAATGTTAGTATATCTTTAGATCCAGGACTCTTGCTGGGGAGGGATTGGCAGAAAAGGGGTAAGATCTCGTCTTCAAGGCATCATTCCTTTTGTCCCATTACAAAGTCTGTGATCTTAATGGATTTTTTTTAAATTGTTACTACTTGATATATATCTGCTATTTCTTCACATTAAATGTACTTCCTTTTCTTTCCTCGCCAAATTAAATATGTTTTTCATATTTTTAGTTCAATCTTTTTTTCTATATTCTCAGCATACACATGGCTAAAAATGGCAAACAGTATCCACTACTCAGCCTGAGTATTATCCTGTCTTCAAGTTTCCTCTGCCAAATATATCAGTCTACTACTTTTAAATTTGAGTTTGCTCAATACTTCAGGCAGTATTATTACCATATTCTTTAACATAATTTAATAAGGATGGCTTCCACCCAAATCCCTAATAAAGACATTATTCCTCTTTGAAACTTCAATGATCACTGTCGTAACTGTCCACATCTTCATAGTCCTTCTGTTATTCCACACTCATACCAGAATGGTCCATTAAGCTCTGCCTTCAGAATTTTAAGACCCTGCTAGCCTACAGTTTCAAATTCTTTCATATGTTCCCCACAACCTTGGTTCATAGACCAAGATGGTCAGGTTTATCATCGCAGTCTACTGTACTTCTTAGTACCATTTCCTTTCTTACCTATCTTTTCCAACATTGTGAAATGAAATAGTTAATGGCAAAAGCAACTGATAAGAGGGGGTATTTATTTATTTTAGCTCACTGTTTTAGGGGTATCAGTCCATCATGGTGAGGAAGGCATTGCATAATATTAAAGGAATACAAAGCAGGGGCTGTTTATATGTTACTAAAGAAGAATCAGACAGACTAAGGTGGCATTAGGACTATATCATAACCCTCAAGGGCTCACCCCCTGTGCTTTGTGTCCTCCATTTAATCTATATGTCCAAAATATGCCATGACCTTTTAGAAAACAAGCTTGTACCCAGTGTTCACATACATAAACCTGTAAAATATATTTTACTTCAAATAATAACATGAATAACACAAGAATGATTATAAAAGCCATTTCCCACTCTCCTGCTACTCCCTCAAACCTAGCCATTTATTTTTTTTACTTTAATATGAATTATATTTCTAGATCCCTATCTGTGGAGTTTCCTATTCCATTCTTTTCTTTTATAAACATGTATTTTATTTTATAAATTGACCTTCTTCTCTTCCTTACACAATTTTCTCCCAGCTGGATTTATTTCCTCAATATATAAAAATGCTAAAATTGCTTTCATTAAAAAAAAAAATCTCCTCAGAGCAGGGTGTCTAGGTCCTCTCCATGCATGGTTCTTGGTTGGAATATTTGTCTCTGCAGGCCCCCCTGTGCTTAGGATTTTGGGCTTTTTTATTCTCCTTTTGGAGTTCCCATCCCCTCCAGGTCTTTCTGTCTCTCTCTTCTTCCATAAGGTTTCCGGCACTCTGCCCAAAGTTTGGTTATAAGTCTCAGTATATCCTTCGTTAACCTGGTGGGTAGTCTTTCAGAGGTCCTCCATACAATGCTCCTGTCCTATTCCTTGTCTTCTCCTACATCCTGTGTCTATCCTTTTTGGCCTTCTGAGTGAGGTTTTAGCCTGTTCCCAAGGGTCCTCTTTGTTGTTCAGCTTCTTTAGGACTATAAATCTTATTATGTTTGTATTATATTATATGGCTAATATCCACTTATAAGTGAGTATATTCCATATGTGTCTTTCTGCTTCTGGGTTACCTCACTCAGAATGATCATTTCTAGATCCCACCATTTGCCTGCAAATTTCATGATTTCCTTTTTTTTTTATTTCCTTGTTTTTAATTGCTGAGCAGTATTCCATTTTGTAAATGTACCATACTTTCTTCATCCCATTCCTCTGTTGAGAAACATCTAGGTTGCTTCCAGATTCTGGCAGGAGACTAGGAGAGGGGCCTAGGGTGAGAAGAGGGAGGGAAGGACAGAGGGTAGGACTAGGAGGAGATGAGCGAGGGGATGCAGAGGGGTACAAAGTGAATAAATAGAAATAAATAAATAAATAATAAATGTAAAAATAATCTCCTCAGCTCACATCACTATCTAGCTTCCAGCTCTTCTGAAATTCTACTTGATTTTCTTATTCTTTTCCTCAAGGCCACCTAATTAAATTTTCATTCCACATATTCTATTGAAACCATCTTTTCAAAGCCTCAAATGTTAACTTGACTAATCAAACAATCCTCATTTTTCTTTAATTCAAGTCATTTTCCTTAGAATGTTTCCCAATGTAGACCCTGACCCAAGGGTTTTAAAGCAAGTAGCTAATTTAGTAAATAGACAAAACGTTAGTAATTGTGAGAAAGGGCGCAGAAAAGGAAGCTGGACAAAAGTATTATTAAAAGAAGTACAGTTGGGATTGACTTCCATGAGGAATTCAATCATGTAGAATCAGCTTACTTCCAGGGGTGAACTGAGACAACTAGGGTCTTCATACAATAACTCCCTCTACTCATTGGTTAGGGGCTACAAAATAGGAAGATTTCATTAAACTTTCAACCTTTGTAATCTGAATCATCCTCACATGGAGTACATTCCTCTGCTTCAGAAGTGTAGGTACTAGTAGATTTAATTTTAAAGAGAGAGAGATAAGGATGTGAATCAGGCAGTGACAGAATTATTAAAAATTTTTACCCTGTATAAAACTTTGCCATAAGCTGGCTTCATAAATAATAGGCTATTTTTGTTTTTGCATTTTTCTTCTCATCTCTCCAACAGATAAGCGTACTTTTCTCTCGTACTGTCCCAACATAGTCTTACCCTTTTTATATATGCTGGTGCCTTCAAAGGTTTGCCCTTAACTTCTGTCTTTACCTTGAAACCTAAGTATATCTATCAAACTACTTTAGTTGTGGAGAAGAAGGTTCTCAAAGTCTATTTATTTGTTCATTTTATAATATCAGAGATATTATACAAAGACTGTAAATCAATGTAAAACATGTTACTAAATATCACATATTCAAAACATTAGATATTTTATGTTTATTATCACCCAGTAGAACAACTGAAAGTCTATAACTGAACATACTACAAGAAAAAGTTACACTTATGAAATTAGATACTGGTTGTGACATAAAACTTATTAATCTCAGAAAATGAGGTGTTACAAGTACCATATTTCTAATTCTTGCAAAACCACATTAGGATGATTTCTTTTATAGTCTTCCTTTTACAGTAAGAAAAAAAGAGGCATAAAGAGTTTCAAATACTCCCCACCCCCAAAGCACAGGTTCTATTGTTAGGTACGTAACGTCTTTCTCATACCATGCTTTCCCAACTACAGGGCTTTAGTGCAAATCTCAGATCTCAGACTAATTTTACGTACATATTGCCATGGATGTCCGATAAGTCTCAATTCCAACAGAATCAGAATGGTAACTTTTCTCAGTGTCTCTCATTGATTGAAACTAAACACTTGAGTTAGATAAATGAAATGACCATCTGAGGGCTCCAAAAACTGGACAATGAAGAAAACTTAGTAACTAAAAGCCATAAGCTGAGAGTCAAGAAGTATTGCTCCATAAGGTCACAATACTAAAACATGAATGTGTGCCCAAGATGTGGACAAAAAGTTACAGGAGACATTACCTAATTGAGGTCTGAGGAATATGAATAAAGGCCTCTTAAGGATGAGAAACAGTAAATGATGTGAGTTTTTAATTATGTTTCCAAAATTCTTTTTTTTATTATTTTTAATATTAGTTACATTTTATTAACGTTGTATTCCAGCTGTATCCCACTTCCTCATTCCCTCCTAATTCCACCCTCCCTCCTTCATTTCCTCTCTGCCCCTTTCCAAGTCCACTGATAGGGGAGGACCTCCTCCCCTTTCATCTGACCCTTGTTTATCAGGTATCTTCAGGACTGGCTGCAAAGTGCTCCTCTTTCTTCCATCTGTCCCTGGAATATTCTGGAGCTCTAGTGAATGTAATAGTACATTAGCAGGTGGGTAGATATCTAAAGTTCTAAAGAATGAGGACTTTCTGTGAATTCAAGAAACTTGTTTTTAAAATGTAGGATAAACTGTGACTCATTTACTCATTCTCTCTCTCTCTCTCTCTCTCTCTCTCTCCCTCCTTCCCACAGGGAGACACACAGTCACCCCTAAAGGCATGAGAGAGCAAAGGACACTGACACCAGAGCCCAAAGAACTTCCAAACAGAAGAAAATGTTGAGAGTCATGGTCAAACTTGCACTGAAAATAGTGATTCTTGAAGGTTGTGTACAGAGTCCTTGGCTCATTGCTGAGCTAGTTAATGTATGGATCAAGACCAAATGAAATTAAAATCTCAATAGTATTTTGACAAGACACAAAGTTACATCAGGTAAAATTTGATAATCCAGAACGTATTCTAAAATTACCCAGCATGAAAGCACAGGAAATTTTTATAATTTTACAGTTGAGGTAATCAAATAATGTCAAACATAAGATGCCAGAAATACTGGAATTGCCAGACCAATAATTATATTGACAATTAAAATCATGTGCAAATAGATAAGAGTGGATGCTTTTAAATAAACAAAAAGGTTCTACAAGGACTTTTCAAAAAATTTCACTTTATTTTTTATATATTAATTACCACTTATTCATTTTATATACCATCTCTAGCCACCTCCTTCATTCCCTCCCCATCCCACTCTCCCTCATCTCCTCCGATGCCCTTCTCCAAGTCTACTGATAGGGGAGGTCGTCCTCCCCTTCCATCTGACCCTACCTTATAAGGTCTGATCAGGACTGATTGCATTGTCCTCCTCTGTGGCTTGGCAAGGGTGCTCCCCACTCAGGGAGAGGTGATCAAAGAGTTAGCCACTGAGTTCTTGTCAGAAATAGTCCCTGTTCCCATTACTAGGGAACTCATTTGGATACTGAGCTACCATGAGCTATATCTGAGCAGGGGTTCCAGGTAATATCCATGGATGGTCTTGGTTGGAGTATCAGTCCCCAGAAAATACCCCTGTGCCCAGATTTTTTTGGTTCTGTTGCTCTCCCTGTGGAGCTCCTGTCCTCTCCAGGTCTTACTATCTCCCTCTTCTTTTCTAAGATTTGCTGCACTCTGCCCAAAGTTTGGTTATGAGTCTCAGCATCTGCTTTGATACACTGCTGGGTTGAGTCTTTCAGAGGCCTCTGTGGTAGGCTACCATCCTGCTTCCTGTTCTCTCCTTCCTCCAGTGCCCATCCCGTTTGTCTTTCTGAGTAAGGATTGATCCTTCTACCCAGGGTCCTCCTTCCTGCTCAGCTTCTTTAGGTGTACAGATTTTAGTATGTTTATCCTATATTATATGTCTAATATCCACTTATAAGTGAGTATATACCATATGTGTCTGTCTGCTTCTGGGATACTTTCACTCAAGATGATCTTTTCTAGATCCCACCATTTGCTGGCAATTGCATGATTTTCTTGTTTTTAACTTCTTAGTAGTATTCCATTGTGTAAATGTACCACAATTTCTATATCCACTCCTCAGTTGAGGGGCATCTGGGTTGTTTCCAGATTCTGGCTATTACGACTGCTGTGAACATGGTTGAGTAAATGTCCTTGTTGTGTACTTGAGCATCTTTTGGATATATGCCTAGGAGCGGACATTTTTACATTCAAAAAACCAAATGACAATTTAAGAACATAAAGCTATAATAAGGCAAAAATTTAAAGTCACAAAATATTATCAGTGATAGATTGAGTACCAGAGGGAAAACATTTCTTAACTTTGAAATCTGAATGACAGAAGTAATGGAATCTGACAACCAGAGAGTAAGAGAATGTTTTTTAATGGTCATAACCTCAAAGACCTGTGATTAAAAATACCAAATGTGTAATATTAATGTTAATAAAATACAGGGGTAAGATAGAAAGTCTCCTGAATAAAAAGAAAATAGTGTAGACTGCTCACTAATTCTGTGAAACAATCAGCTTACAAAATCAAGGATACCAGTAAAACCAAGCATGGTCATTTTAAAAACACTGAGGCCACACATGTTGTAAAATAACCAAAATCTAGTGGCGAAAGGAAATCTTGACAGAAAACACTAAAAAGTAACAGGTGGCACGTTCAGTAATAATAATCTGCACTCTACATGTTTTCAAGAAAGCACAGAGCTGGACATTAGTATAGTACATCACTAAAATATTCATTGGCCAGAATTTTCTGCTCTCTAAATATGTTTCGTGGAAAAGGCTAAATAAGACAATCTTATAACAAGAAAACTTTGAAAACTTGAGATCAGATGAGTAAAGCTAAATTAACTCTAAAAGAGGTTCTTTAGACAGGAAATAAATAGAACTAAATTTAAAAACAGGTATTTCAGCAGCTTTCTTAAGAATTTTGAAACATGGAGAGTGCTTGAAAGAAGATAATTACGGCACAGTGTGATACACTTTAAAGTACTTATAAACAAAAAGTGTGACAATAAGGAAGACAGCAGATAAGGGATTTATATGTTGGTAGGTTTTACATTCCAATGTATGATAAAATATGAATCCAGCAATACGACTGCACCTGGTGCAGATTGGTAAGGCAGCATTAAAAGAAGAAATGGTCAAGTCTGAAGCTTTGTTTGGAGACTTCAATAAGCCATTTAAAAGCACAAATAAAACTGCCAAGGAAATAAAAGAACTGTAAAAACCCCATCAACCAACAAAAGCTTAGGTATCAGTAGAAATATCTACAAATCAACAGCAAAAGGTTTCAATGTGCACAAGGAATATTCTGCTAACAAAGTCAGAACTCATTTTCAGTTACAAACCAATCTTTAAGACTAATTTAAATCATTGTATTCTATGACTATATACAATTAAGCTAGAAATGCATAGAAATATGCCTGAGGGAAAAAATCTCTAAATACATTGAAATTAAACATATCTTTCAAATAATCCATGTCAAAAAATTAGCAGGAGTAAATGGAAAATATTCTGAACACAACTAAAAAAAAATTAAAATACTATGTAACAATATTTATGGATGTGGGGAAAAAGCACTTAGAGAAAAGTTAAGCTTTACATATTCATATTAGAAAACACCAAAAGTCTCTAATCAGTAGTCTATGCTTCAGTCCTCAGAAACCAGGACCAAAAAAGTAACATATATCGAAAGCAAGCGACAAGGAGGATGATAGTAAAGATAAGAGTGAAACCCATGATCTTAGAAAGAAAAATAATAATTCAATCAAAACATTTACACTAAAAATGTATATTTATACTCCAACTTAACATGTGTTAAAGAAATTTTTAGGCATTTTTACTGTTGTTTTACTCTTCTTCCTGCTTCCTCTGTATTTATGTTTCTCACTAATTAGAGTGCCCCATTTCCCCTTCAGGTCACAGATTGCTAGTACCCTGTTTTTACCCTCTCTATTACCCCCTACCCCAAAAATCTCTTTTTTGTTGTTGTTGTTTAAATAAATTCTTCTCTCTTACAATACATTCAGATCACAGTTTCCCTCTCCCTCCATTCTTCACAGCTTCTCCCATAACACCCTCCTCTCCCGAAGGTCCATTCCTCCTCTGTTTCCAGAAAAGAGCTGGCCTCCAAGAGACAACAACCAAATAAGACACAACAAGATGTAATAAGACAAGGCAAAATCCTTCGTATTGAAGCTAGACAATGCAACTTAATAGGCGGAAAAGAGTTCCAGAAACAGGCAAAAGAGTCAGAGACACACCCACTCCCAATTATGAATCTCACAAAAACACTGGAAGAGGGGGAGGAAAAGTCACAGGAGTCAGAGGGGATGGAGGACCCCAGGAGAGCATTGCCCACTGAATCAACTAAGCAGGGTCTATGGGGGCTCACAGAGACTGAAGTCCTCGTCTCTCTCTCTCTCTTTTTTAAATCCTGAATTTTGCAGTTGTTACAGGTGATGTAATCACATAAGAAGATTTGGAGCTAGGAACCTCAGGTGACAGAGAACATGTGACATTTCACTTTCTGCAACTGAGTGACTTTACTCAAGCGGGTCTTTTTAGTTGCATCCAATCACAACACAACTACTGTACCTAAGGCTCAGGAGTCATTGAGAAAGCAAGGCAGAACAATTGTTAGAGCCATTTCATACTTGATTGAAAGAGCAATCCTGAATCAATTCCCAGAACAGCCAAAGCTTTTCACGAGCCACAAAGGAGATAAAAAAAAAAAAGTACTGGGAGGAAATCAGTATTATCAGTATGTGTAATGTCAGTCATCAAGGTGCCATCAGAAGCTCCTTGCAGTAATGTGAACTTGTCAACACACTCGCCACGTCAATGGAGCTGACCAGATACTACACTGGCAATCCAAATGTCACACCTCTCCATGCCCTTCCTTTGTCCATCATAAATTAGCCCTTAACCTCAAAGGTTTGTGCCAGTCCACATGCATATGAAAGAGAAAATTCAATAAAACTATGGTAAGAATTACAGAAAAGATTAACGATAAATGGATTCTGTTGACAAAACAAGTAATAGACAAATGGGATGGACATTGAATGTAGGAGAAAACAAGCAGCAGAATAGGAGCCTACCAAAGAGGGCCTCTGAAAGACTCTACATAGCATTGTATCAAAGCAGATATTAAGACTCACAACCAAGCCTTCGGCTGAGGGCAGGGAATAATATGAAAATAGGGGGAGTTAGTAAGACTTGGGGAGAACAAGAGCTCCACAAAGACCAAACTGATCAGGGCACAGGGGCCTTTTTTTTTCTTTTTTTATTAATTTAATTTTTGTTATCAATCACAGGTTAGGTACTTTGCATTCCAAGCGTAGCCCCCTCCCTCATTCCCTCCTATCCCCCCCAACCCTCCCTCATCTCCTCCCCGCCCCCTCCAAGTCCAGTCTGTCACTCCTCGGCATGTATGGGGGAGGGTCAAAGAGTCAGCCATCAAGTTCAAGACTGAAACAGTCCCT
>CM053752.1:84982978-85020774 GCA_028658305.1 Pachyuromys duprasi
CTCTCTCTCTCTCTTTGTGTGTGTATGTATCCTGTGAGTGTGTAGAGATCAGAGGAGAACTTGAAGAAGTTGGCAAATAGGCAGGGGAAATCCGTAATGCTTTTACGCAGAGAGCAGAGTCATGTCTTCTGTGATGAGGAAGAATCAGTCTATCATCTCAGCATGTTTTCTCTGCTATCACTATTTTGATTGTTTGGCCATTGCGTTTTCATTTCTGGACCACATGGTATTCTTTAAATTTAAAAATATTTTCTGATCTTAAAACTTTTTTCTTGTTTGTTAACTTTCTTAATTACCATACAAAATATTGGGGTTGCTTATGACACTTTCATAAACCTATATAATTTTATTTTGTGGAATTTGTCCCTCCATGCTTTCCCTTCCTCGATTCTCCCTGGTCCTTTTTCTTTATCTACATAGTCGTGTGTGTGTTCATGTGTTTGTGTGTGTTTGTTTTACATATGAGAAAAATTGTGATGTTTTTATTTTGCCATACCAAATTGCCCTCTCCCTATTCTTTAGGTCCTTCTTAAGAAAAAGATCAAGTAACAATTGCCATGTCTAAAGTTTAGAAAGTACTGTATGTTACAGCTCCTTTCAGTTGTTCAACTATGAAGAAAAGTCTCCCAAAAGTTTTTAGGTATTTCATGAAGAGAATTAACTCATAATCTTATTCGATTGACAGGTTACAAACTTCAAATATCACCTTTAACGTTTAACCAATATATCCCGTATTCCTGAGCCAATTTTCCTACTAAGTTACTTCTTCAATGAGTATAGACAGAGAACTTGTCTTGTTAATATTTCATAAGGCATTCTATATAATTTTAAATTATTAAATTATTAGTAGATGTATAAAATGTATCTTTTAAAGAAATTAGGTATATATTATCCTTTAATCTGACTCCAGATATAACCTAACTTTTTTGAGGAAGAATTATATTATATCTGAGAGAAACATTGGGGCATTTTCAGAATGAACCAATGACTTCTAAAATGAAAATAATTACCTCATTGAAATTTTAGACTAGGAATTATATGTAACAAATTGAGTTAAGATTCATTTGAATTGGGATTCTAAGAGATTTCCCCTGTTTAGGAGGCTGTTTAAAGTCTTGGAACTATTTGAAAATTTCACCCAGAAAGTACTTGTAATGGGTTGAATGTATTTGTACTTGATTTGCTAAGGTTCTTTCCACTGAAGCAGATTTTGTTTTGCACAGGTACTTAGGCCAGCTGCAATTTGTTCCTATGGGTCTTATTCCTACCTATTAGTTTAGTAATTATTCAAATATATTGATATATATTTCAATAAATTCCAAAGTGTTGTATTTGACTTGCTTACATCCCACGTCTTAGGGCATGCCTAATGTGTACTATATTGTTATTATTATTATTGCAGGAATCTTTATTTTTTTTCAGGTAGTCTGTGCATTTCTCTTGCTCTTATGTCAGGTGCCAAAATTTTTCAAAAAGGAAGCTTACTTCTGCCATGTGTGATTTCTGACATGTGATTTATTTGGATGTCATTTTGCATTGCATGTGAGACAGCTATTTTTTATTTCTTGATGTCTGTTGCACCCAAAGGAAATCTGTAGTTTGCTTTCTGAAAGAAAAGAGCAACTGGGTGTCACTGGGAAAACTTCCACCCACTAACATGGAAAAATATTCAATCTGTTTTATTCCACTGAAGTGGGAGACTTTAAAGGGCAGCTCACCCAGTTAAGAAAGATATATTCCTGTCTGTGATCAATAGCACGTGAAGAAAAGCTCCTCTCTGAGCTCTATCTAGCACAAAATTACCTTGGTAGTTCTTGGACCATGGATACTCTGCAAGTTCCTAAGGTTGAGCAGCCATGGGGAGCCATTCCTGATTTCAAGGGAGGAAAGTTCTCTCTGTGAGAGACATAGAATATGACTTTTCACCATCTCCCAGAGGCACAGGACAGCATTAGGGACTGCATCCTGCCAAGGACTACATGATAAGTGAGAGATAAGTAGTCCCAGAATGAATTAGCATAAGGTAGCCTAACAAATGTTTCTTTATCCCCTCTCACTCTTCTGTTCCTTCCCACAAAGACATAATTTGGTATCCTGCTTAGTCTGGGGGACTTGACTGTTTTTCTATGAAGAACTTGTGTATCTAGTTCTGGTATTTAAGTGAAATCTGTTTTACTCTGGCCTGAGTGTCACACCACATACTGCTACCTGACTATTTCATGTTCTTTTGGAAATTTAAGGATATAGCAAAATGAAAATGTAATAACTGACTTATTTTATAATGATAAACTTTTATATTTTAGTTTAAAAGTTTCTAAAAATGCTAAGGAGTCTATTTACCAGTTTTCCCCTTTTCTTTCTTCCCTTTCTTTTTATCTACCTTGTTTATCCATCTATCCTTCATCACTTTCTACTTCACTCTCTCTTTCTTTTGTTTTATATGTGTTGAAAGGAATAGAATATCCTTAGTTAGTCTTATTCATTTGAATATAATTTCTACAATATATGAATTATTCAAGTCAGAAATTAGTTCTAGTATACATAATTTATTCTGAATTTCTTCACTTGTTATGGAAAAACATACACATTTATAAACCAAGAGTGAAACAGAAATAATTGTTTTAATATCTTTATAACATATCTATATTTTCAGTTGATTCTGAGATGTCAAGCAAAGACTGACTCATTTAATAATTTTTTTCTGCATAGCCCAGCTGATCTTGGAGAATGATGACTGTGTTATTTTCCTAAACAAGTGGGTTGATAGGTCTTAAAGGACTTGTCTTAAAAATCCTAGGCATATATCCAAAAGAACCTCAAATACACAATAAGGACATTAGCTCAACCATGTTTGTGCAGCTTTATTTGTAATAGCCAGAAGCTGGAAGCAACCCAGATGCTCCTCAACTGAGGAATGGATACAAAAATTGTGGTACATCTACACAATGGAATATTACTCAGTAATAAAAAACAAGGATATCATGAAATTTGCAGGTATATGGTGGGAACTGGAAAGGATCATACTGAGTGAGCTATACCAGAAGCAGAAAGGCACACATGGTATATGCTCACTCATATAGACATATAATATAGGCTAAATTTACTAAAATCTGTACACCTAAAGAAACTAATCAAGAGGGAGGACTCTTGCTAACATGCTCAATCCCTATCCAGAAGGGCAATGAGGATAGACATCAAAAGAAAGAGAAAACAGGGAACAAGTCAGGAGCCTGCCACAGAGGGCCTCAGAAAGGCTCTTCCCTGTAGACTATCAAAGCAGATGCTGAAACTTATGCAACCCTTGGGCAGAGTGCAGAAAATCTTATAAAAGAAGTGAAAAATAGTAAGATCTAGAGAGGACAGGAATTCCACAAGGAGAACAACAGAACCAAAAATATGAGCACAGGGTTCTTTCCTGAGACTGATACTCCAACCAAATGCCCTGCATGGAGATAACCTAGAACCCCTGCACAGATGTAGCCCATGGCACTTCAGTGTCCAAGTGGGGTCCATAGTAATGGGAACAGGGACTGTCTCTGACATGAACTGATTGGCCTGCTTTTTAGTCACCTCCCCCTGAGTGGGGAGCAGCCTTACCAGGCCACAGAGGAAGGCAATGCAGCCATTCCTGATGAGAGTCGATAGACTAGGATCAGAAGGAAGGAAAAGAAGACCTCCCTTATCAATGGGCTTGTGGAGGGACATGGGTGCAGAAGGGGGAGGAAGGAAGGGATTGGGAAGGGATGAAGGAGGGAACTACAGGGGTATATAAGGTGAATAAAGTGTAATTAATAAAGAATTTAATTAAAAGTTTGAAGTTAAGTTTGGTTACTGATATTCATTCCAAGATAACACCAACAAATTATTGTGAAAGCTGTCTTTGAAAAGAGAAAGCCATCATCAGAATTCCTTATGGCAAGTAATGTGTTGAAAGGATGTAAAGAATTGGGCTAGAAAATAGAACAGTAAATGGATGGAGATGTTGTGGACATGGTTTGAGGACCATGGACAGACTGTACATTTGAATGACAGGTAGAAAGGTTCAAACCTTTTTTTGCCACTAAGTAGTAGTGGACCTTAGCTGAAGATAAACATTTAACTCAAATGAAACAGTCCTGAAGTAAAGCATGGGGTATCCGAATAACTCAAAGATAAAAGATTCTCACTTCAAAATGGAACACTTCATTATGGTCAACAGTATACATTTATCTGTCCCTAAAGTTTCTAATTAGCCTGTTTTGTAACTTAGGAGGCCGCAGGCAGAACAAATACATTAACTTGGTTTTTTTTTTTTTTGACTACAGATATGCCTTAATTAAGAAATATCATAAAACAATCATTTAATCTTAAAATGACATTTACTTTTACACACAAGAAATGGTGACACAGTTTTTAAAGAGTGGAACCTCTTATGGCACATTTAAAACGATTTGATTTATACACGTTTCACAGAATGTATTCATTGGAAAAAATATGGGACCCACCTGTATTTACCAAGTAAAATAGCTACCTTTTCTGGTGAACTTGCCAAATTTTGAGGCAAAATGACAATGTGCTGCATTAAAGACAGAAGGATGAACTAAACTGTCCTTTACACATCTTCTCTAGACTTACTTCTGTTTCTGTTACTGCGAGATGATGCCTGGAAGAACTTTAAACTGTCCCCCATCATGGCTGAAATATATTATCTGCACAATTTCACTCCACAATTATATTAAGGATGTTTCTTTCCTTTTTCTGTGTGAGAATGTCAATAGTCTCTCATCAGAACGCTGTTAATATTTGGGCACTTTTTCCATGTTCCTGTATGTATCAAGGATTAGACAGAGGAAATTAATTAGGGTGTTGATTATTCGGGCCTCTTAACCTCTCTTTCTTTTCCTTCTTTTCCTCACCTTTCAGTTATATCATTACTCACTAACAAGCTTTTCAAAAGTCAGCAGAGGAGGTGAAAGGCAACGTTTTCCAGAATTAGTTAAAAGTTTTGTGTGGGAATAAGGGAACTAGAGAATAGAAGAAAAAGAAAATAATGGTTGAAATGAGATTTTTATTACTGAGGCTTGTATATTCTTGAGTATAAAGGGAAGATGAATATCTCAATACCTTTAATTTGAAAGCAATATTTTTGAAAACAATATACATTGGCTTATTTGTCAAAGTAGATAACTACATAAAGAACAGAATTGTAATGATAGAAACCTCTGAGAGCACAAACCAACAGCAATTGCTGCTGTTTATGCCACTGGATCTGTTGCTGCCATGTTGGATAGTAACAGATATACTCCTCAAACTCCTGTATCTTTTGATTTACTTTTTTTTCAGAATATTTGAAAGAATAAGAAATATTTGAAAGATGTTTCAAATATGCTCCTCCAATAATCTCCAATAACGCTGAGCTTCTGCCTGGTTTTCTGCTATTGGTAAATCAAAAGAACCTCTGTCTTCTCTGCATCCTACCTTTACCAGCAATGTTGGGAAAACTGGCTTTCCCTGGAAGATGCTGTTGTCAATATTCAATCTCAGATGAAAGAATGCAGATTCACTACCGCAGACTACTAGGTCCCCAGCACTGACTTAGGTAGTTTTCCTAATTTTTCAAAGCCCAGATGAGGCCAGATTGTAACATTTAACAAATCCGTCCTAAGACGTAAGGATAGCAGAAGGATCCTCAATATAGGGAAACTTCAAACTGGATTTCAGCACTAGGTATAGCTTCTTAAACTCTGCATGCATCATAAAAATCAACATTCCTTTCATCACCATCTGGGAGGATTTCATTGTATCTGTATGTCGTGTACTTCCTGTCAGCCATAGGTGGACATTAAAGGCCCTCAGTCTGGAGCTCCTTATCACCCTAAGTTTGGTTTCTGGCCCCAAATTATTTCCATATAAGATTAGCACCTCAGTATCTATCCTCCATCCATGGAAATTACCTTTTTTTTTTCTTTTTTAAGTCTTCAACAATGCACCTACCTAAGAACACACAATCTGATATTAGTTTATTGTCCAAGATCTGATATCCTCTGCTTTATACAAATCTAAATACATTTATAAAATTAAGACTAAATATTACTCAGCAATTAAAAATGAGGAAATCATGAAATATGCAGGCAAATGGTGGGACCTAGAAACAATCATCTTGAGTGAGGTATCCCAAAAGCAGAAAGACACACATGGTATATACTCACTTATATAGACATATAAGATAGGATAAACATACTGAAATCTATACACCTAAAGAAGATAAACAAGAAAGAGGACCCGGGATAAGATGATCAATCCTCACTTATATAGACAAATGGGATGGACACTGGATGTAGGAGAAAACAAGCAATAGGACAGGAGCCTGCCACAGCGTGTTTCTGAAAGACTCTACCTAGCAGTGTATCAAAGTAGATACTAAGACTCATATCCAAACCTTCAGTAGAGTGCAGGGACTCATAAGAAATAAGGGGGAATTAATATGATCTGGAGGGGACAGGAGCGCCACAAGGACCAAATATATCTGGGTACAGGGCTCTTTTATGAGACAGTTTCTCCAACCAAGGGCCAACTATGGATATAACCTAGAACCTCTGCTCATGGTAGCTCAGTATCCAAGTGGATACCCTAGTAAGGGGAACAGGGACTATTTCTGACAGGAACTCAATGGTGGGCTCTTTGACCTCCCTCTCCCTCCCGCTGAGGAAGGAGCAGAACTGCCAGGCCACAGAGGAGGACATTGCAGCCAGTCCTGAAGATACCTAATAAACCAGGGTCAGATGAAAGGTGAATAGATCCTCCCCTATCGGTTGACTTGGAAAGGGGCAGGGAGGAGATGAGGAAGGAAGGGTGGGATTGGGAGGGAACGAGGGACCGGGATATAGCAGGGATACAAAGTTAATAAACTGTAACTAATATTAAAAAATTAAAAAAAGAAAAAGGTAAAATAAAATAAAATTAAGACTAAGGTAAACATCAAGTGAAGACCTGTTTCTTCCTGGTGATAGCAATTCCTCCCCTAAAAAGAACATGTCATATTAGTCTTCCAGGTTATAGTTTCCAGTTCCTGATGTAAATTTTTCCAAGAACACACATCACTGGCACCACCACCACCAAAGTTACAGCAGGGAAAATCATTACTCTACACGTTTCTCAGAATTAGCATAGAAGTAGAGCCATTATGTCCTACAAGTTACAACTTTCTCATAGCATTCAGAGAAAGTAGCTCTGCTGCAACATGGTAAATGCCTTAACGTCAGGAGAAGTAGTTTTACAGTTTTACGTCTAGAAATTTGGGTAGTGGTGGATTGTAAGATAACTAAGTATGCCAAAACAAATCTAAACCCTTTTAGAAATAGGGCTATCATGAGCCATTGAAAATGAGGTAGTTCCCTCCCTATTGCTACACAAAATGAATAAGACTTTTGGTATACCTGTGTTCTGAGGTTATCAAATTCACATTTATTACCCTAAATGAACTTCAAATATGAATATCATCAACATCTTCTTAGCCTTGAGTGGACAGTACTAGTTAATTTTCTCTTACCAAGTACTTACCAAGTACCATGAACCTATGCTTTCTTTCCTTCATCAAAACACAAATGCAAGTCAAAAATCCTTTCTTGGAGCTGGGGAGATAACATAGCAGTTTAAACTGCATAATACTTTGTAGAGGAGTCATTTTAATAACTAGCATGTATATTAGGTCGTGCACTGCCAGCCTTCATTCCAGTTCTCAGATGATTTAGTTCCTATGTCTCTTCAGGCACGTGTGGGCACACACACACACACACACACACACATTCACACTCACACATGATTAAGAATAATAAAAGTAGAACTTAAAAAATTGAAAGACAATACTTCTTATAATAACATTGTTTCTTAGGTTTATGTCAGTTTATTCCACCTGGCTGCAAGCTATTTATCTGTGTTAATACCTTATCTCTTTTTCACTTACTAGGTCATATTAATAGTATTTTGGTCTGCTTCTTCCATAAATTGTACAGAATAAACTACATTGGTTTTTTGTCCAATTTTTTGCCTCTTCCCTTATAGCCTGTGTACTCTTTCTATATAGCAAACCCCTTCCTTTTGCTTCTACTATACCTTTTAAAATAGTGGCATATAATGCCAGTCTGTCTTATTTGATTCTAATTAATAAGCCTCTAGACTGTCTCCGTGTGACCTGACTTTTTAAGAAACCTACCTAATTGGAAGAGCAATCATAAATTATGTGCAGTTACATCATTCAGTAGTGGAACATAAGTGAAACATAAACTGATATATTCAACAATCAGTACTATGGTTAGAAATGAATAAATGACTTGATTGCATGTGAATATCCTCTTTCCCTTTTTCCAAATGATCTTCAAAGAAATGAAGACACAGATTTTTTTCATTCTTTTAAAGACCATGCTCAAAGGATAATTTGAAATCACACATTATAAAAAAATAAATTCCCTCAATATCCACCTGACCTGTTTATCGCTTGAGTTGTGTCCTCACAAATTATTAAACTGAAATCCTAATCCTTAGCCCTCATGTTATGACCTTGCTTGAAAATAAGATCAGAGCAGATGCAATTAAATAAGATCAGGTCTTACTAGAATAGGGTGGGTTTCTACTCCAATATGGACAACATCACCCAAAGAGTCTAGAAATTCAAATACATACACAAACACAGTGAGGATGGCTTGTGAACATGGTGGAGAGATTGCTATGATGGATTTTACAAGCCAAAGGTCACCAGCAAACTACCAGAAGCTATGAGACAGAATGAGACTGCTTCTTCCTTGGCCCTCAGCAGGAGTCTTTATGCTGATGTCTTGATCTTGATTTTCTGGAATCCATAATAGCAAAAAATAAATTCCTATTGTTGGAATAATTCAAATTAGTGCACTTGGTTCCTTCAGTTTGTAAATGTGCTTGTTGGTGTCTGTGGAAGAGATGATTTCTATGGCCATTGACTTGCTAGTGTTAAAGGAAGGAATTATTTAATTGTTCTCTGAAGTGAAAATGATTTTAATTCTTTCAACTGGCTCCACAATTCATGCAATATGGACGTTAACACATGAAAGTAAAGTCTAACTACAAGGCTATACGTACTCTAAACCCTTATAACTTGGGTCAATAATAATAATAGATTCCAGCTTCACTTCTCAGGAAAACAATGGATGCCATGCTGTGCAATAGGGAAAATTAGTATAGGAAACCAGTTACAAAGTTGTTAGGAGCTGGGAAGCAGGTTGGCAAGAGGTCTTAGTTACAGATAGGGATACTACCATTCTCAGCACGTTTGGACTAGGTAGAATATTGTGTTACCAGAGCCATAGAGTTTGGAATGCCTATTGGAGGGTCATTCTAGGAAACCTGGCATCACAGAAGGAGAGTGTTTTCAGTGGTTGCTGCTGTTGAACACAAACAAAAGAGTTTTATCTTCTTTGCCCGGTTTCTTTTCTCCAGCATCCTACTCTTTGATACTGTCTCCTATCACTGGACCTAAGTGCTACCAAGCTGACAATGCAGTCTTGGAAATTTAATTTTTAGTAGAAGGGTGACAAATGGATTATCTTTACCCAAAGTAAGAAGCTATCATAGTTGGTATGGAATAATTTTTAGACATGACAAACATTGTAAATTTTTAAAATGTGGAAGCCAAATTTTGTTTAAATATAAATTGAGTGAATGCTTGCCACACATCAGGTCCAATTTGACTTATTAATATTTATATACAGTATCTCATTTCTATGGTACTTGTGTTGCAAGTATTACTGTAGGTATTTAATAAAAAGAGAGAACTAAAACACAGTGTTTAAATATTTCATTGATAAGTATATTGATAATGGTGAGTAAAGACAGGACTTAAAACATGTTTTTGCTTGACAACAAATCAGATGCCATACAGACTTCGTTATTACATATTTCGCTCCACTGAACCAGTTCCACATTTGGGAGCAAATGCTAGAGTTCATTGTTTGACAGAAGAAGGAAGAAAGTGCTTACAAAAAGCAACAACCTTTTTAGGGTATGTGAAAATGGACCAGTAAGTTGAAAGGTAATCTTGTGTTAATGGGAGTGAGTTCAGCGAGTAAAGTAAGTGGGATAGAAACTCAGCTTGGACAATCTGTAACTTACTGCAATTTATCATTTAAAGCAACTTTAAGTATATAGACAACTTAAAGGAAAGCACAGACTCTCCACACACGTGTGACATTTCCTGCTGCCACCCTTACCCAAAAGACTGGTTTACTCTTTCTTTTCTTTCCTTTTTTTTCCCCCTGACACTTCATCACAATCTGAAATCCAAAGGTTACAGTAGGGCTTATGAGTGTGACACATTAAATTACTTTTGGCAAATGTACAATATAGTATCCACCACAAGCATTATACAGACTGTTTTACTATTTTTTTTTAAATGGCAAAGCTGCTTCCCCATTGGGCAGAGGTGGTCAAAAAGCTAGTGACTGAGACAGTCTCTGTTCCCCTTACTAGGAAACCCACTTGGATACCAAACTGCCATGGGCTATATCTGAGCAAGGGTTCTAGGTTATATCCATGAATGGTCCTTGGTTGGAGTATCAGTCTCAGAAAAGACCCCTGTGCCCAGATATTTTGGTTCTGTTGTTCTCCTTGTGGAGCTCCTGTCCTCTCCAGCTCTTACTATCTCTCCTTTCTTTCCTAAGATTTCCTGAACTCTTGCCAGGCCACAGAGGAAGACAATGCAGCCAGTTCTGATGAGACCTGATAAGCTATGGTCAGTTGGAAGGGAAGGAGGACCTCCCCTATCCATGGACTTGGAGAGGGGCATAGGAGGAGATGAGGGAGAGAGTGTGAGACTGGGAGGGGATGAGGGAGGGGGCTACAGCTGGGATACAAAGTGAATAAACTGTAATTAATATAAAAATAAAATTAATTAAAATACAAAAAATCGCCAATTCCCCACAATCTTCCACCATCTACAAACAAGTCTAGTTTTAGACCAGAAGCCCAGAGCCCTATTTATAGAAGACTTCTTTCCAATTCTTCACCTTTTCCTCTTCCTTCAACTTTCCCAACATATGTAGCTCCAGACTCTCACTCTTCCAACCATCTTCATTTTCCTAGCTCTAGACTCATGGCTTGGGAGCCATCTTCCTCTGTTCCAACTTAATCAGTACATCCACCAGCTTACTGTGACCTACCTCTGGTCACACACTTATCCCAGTCTATAGAAGGCTAGATTATTACATCAGATACTCAACTAAAAAAAAGAAGTTCTCACACCCAGGTCAGATTATTTTCTTCTTCCCAATACACAAGAATGGGTCAAAACAGCATGTCTTCCATCAAACCCACTAGTTCTATAGGTGTGTTTTCTAATGAAAACTACCCAGATGCGTCTCTGTATACATAATCTTTAAAAGTAAGAAACTTTATCGAAACATTCACATAATTTAAAGAAGACATGGACAGACACATAACCAAACTCCAAGAAGATAACAGCAACTCTCCAAAGATACCCAAGAAAATGAAAACATAAACTATGAAGCAACAACAACAAAATAATAAGGTGGGATTTGAAAATTGAATCCAACAAAGAGATAAAACGTGAAGAGAAGGGCAGGGAGGAGATGAAGGAGGGAGGGTGGAATTGGAAGGGAAAGAGGCAGGGGCTACAGCTGGGATACAAAGTGAATAAACTGTAATTAATATAAAAAATAAAAATTTGATTAAAAAAACCTGAAGAGAACACAAGCCAAAATAATGACTGAATTAAGAAAATTAAAGATTTCAATTAGCAAATTCATGGAAAAACCTTACAGATAAAACAAATTAAGTGAGACTGGACACATTCAGGGTGGTATGGCTGCCCACCTGCTGGAGAGGATGTGGAGAAAGGGGAACCCTCCTCCATTGCTGGTGGGAATGTAAACCTCTACATCCACTTTGAAAATCAATCTGGTGATTCCTCAGAAAATTAGGAATAGTACTACCTCAAGATGCAGCTATACCAATCCTATCCAAATAATGCTTAACTATACAACAAGGACATTTACTCAACCATGTTGTTAGCAACTTTATTCATAATAGTCAGGATATGGAAACAACCTAAATGTCCCTCAGTTGAGGAATGGATACAGAAATTGTGGTACATTTACACAATACTACTCAGCAATTAAAAACAAGAAAATCATGAAAATTTCAGGCAAATGGTGGGAACTAGAAAAGATTATCTTGAGTGAGGTAACCCAGAAGCAGAAAGACACACATGATATATTCTCACTCATAATTGGATATTAGCCATATTATATAAGATAAACATACTAAAATCTATACTTCTAAAGAAGCTAAACCACAAGGAAGATCCTAGGGAAGATGCTCAATCCTTATTCACAAGGACAAATGCGATAGGAATAAGAAGCAGGTGAAGACAGGGAACAGGACAGGAGCCACTACAGAGGGCCTCTGAAAGACTCTGCTGATAAAGGGATTGAAGCAGAAGCTGAGACTCTTAGCCAAACTTTGGGTAGAGTACAGGGAATCTTATGAAAGAAGAGGGAGATAGAAAGACCTGGAAAGGACAGGCGCTCCCAAAGGAGACCAACAGGGCCAAAACACCTGATCTCTGGGGCCCCTGAAGAGAATGATACCCCAAACAAGGACAGTGCATGGAGAAGACCTAAAACCCCAACTCAGATGTAGCCCATAGACTCAGTCTCCCTAGTAAAGAAAGCAGGGACTTTCTCTGGCATGCACTCAGTGGCAGGCTCTTTGATCACTTCCTCATGAAGGGTGACCATCCTTACCAGGCCACAGAGGAAGACAATGTAGCCTGTCCTGATAAGACCAGGTAGAAGGGGAGGAGGACCTCCTCTATCAGTGGACTAGGAAAGGGGCATAGAAAGAGAAGAGAGGGGGAGGGATTGGGAAGACATCAGGCAGGGGGCCACAGCAGGGATACAAATTGAATAAATTATAACAAATGATAATAATAATAATAATAATAATAAAACAAATGAAGCAGAAGATAGAATATCAGGATTCAAAGATAAAATACATCTAGACTAAATTAGTAAACAAAATGAAAAAATTGAAAGCACAGGATAGGAACATATAGGAAATGTAAAAAACAATCAAAAGACCAAATCTTAGAATTATAGGCATAGAAGAAGAATTGCAGGTCAGTGGAATACAATGGATCTTCAACAAGTTCATGAAAGGTAACTTCCCCAAACTAAGGAAAGACATACCCACACAGATTCAAGAGACACAGAGAACACCGACTAGACAAGACCAAGAAAATGCTCATTTCAAAGCATATTATAGTCAAAATAGTCAAAGTATTAAATATATAGAATGAAGATAAAACACTGAAAGATATATATCTTTTATATATATATATATCTTATATATATATATTTTATATATAATCACTAGTCTCCTATATGGGAAATTGATCAGAATAACATCTGACTTCTCAGTGGAAACTCTAAAATGCAGATGATCTTGAAGCGATACACTCCAAATTCTAAAAGACCATGTCTGCCAAATTAGAATGCCACATTCAGCAAAACTATCTGTCATAATTGGAGAAGAAAAAGAAATTCCAATTCAAACATCCTTAAAAATTCACATGTAAGGAAACAATGCTGAACAGAATACTGAAAGGAATACTTTCAGCTAAAGGGAGAAACAAGCACAGCCAAGAAACTCTAGAAAGAAAACAAATGAAGCTATAATTTAATTAAAAAGTGAAACCACAACTAAGAACACAAGCCATCAATAAAACATCAAAACACCTGCAATCAACACACAACTTATAATAAGAATTCTAAGTGTTAATCACCTCAGCTCTACAACCACAAGACACATATTAGCTGAGCAGATTAAGACATAAAATTATCCTATCTGTTGCTTACACAAAACCTATAATAGGTTTACAGATAGGTATCACCTGAAATTGAAAGGATGGAAAAACATATTTCAGGCAAATAAAATTAGGAAACAAGCAGGCATTGTCATTCTAATATTGAACAAAATACATCAAATTAAAATAATCAGAAAAAAATAGACGCTTTATTATAATCAAGGGCTCACATAATCATAAAAAGCTTTATAATACTAAATATTTTGTACCAAACTTTGGTGTACTCAATTTCATAAAACACATACTAATGTCATTAAAGATACCAGTTAATAAAAACATAATAATTTATGTAATTTAAGCTCCACATGTTCTTCACTATGTAGACAAAGATTAAACGCAAAAATCCCCGAATTAAATGGCATCTTAAATCAAATGGACTTAACAGATATCTGCAAAATAGTCTCCCTAAATGCCAAAGATTATACATTCTACTCAGACACAAAACAAATCTTAACAAAACAGAAAAAAATAAAATAATTTCACATATCCTATATGATCATTATGTAATGATCTTAAAATTTGCAAACTTAAAACTTGCAAAAAAAATAAAACCAGCACTCTAGTAAGTGTCCAATCTCTTGGAGACTACACAGCCCATTACTGGGTCAAAAGAAAACTAATAATATAAGACTGACTCTTGCAGGATATTTGATTCTTTGAGAACCCCTATATTGTGAACTGTGAAAATCTGTTTCTTGTTTGGTGCTCATCCCTAGCACACACCTTTAACCCAAGAGCTTTTGTTTACTGTAAAAAATTTCTATGGTGTGGCTCAGCCCTAACACACATTTTTTAATCCAAGAGCTGAATAAGGTCAACTCTAAATAAATTGGCAGAACAAGAAACAAGCTGACAGGAATTAAACAGAAAGGAGGGACATAAGAGAAGGGTATTTAAGACAACATGGAGAAGGGGCTTTTTTTCTTTGTGGGGCATGAACTGAGTAGAAAGGACTTTTCCTCCTGGGATGTCTGCTAAGTAGGAAGGTCAGCTGGGGTTTTCTCTGTCTCTCTGAGCTAGTAGGATTTTACCCCAGCACATGGCTCCTGAGTCTTTATTGGTAAAATTGAACAATTGGGGTCTTTTTGTTCTTAGAACAACATCAAGCCATTTATAGAACTAAATGAAAATGAAAACACAGCACACACATGTTTGGAAAAACAAGAGCAAACCAGTCCCAAACCCAGCTGACTACAAAAATAATAACAAATAAGGAAATAGAAGCAAAGGAAATAATACAAAGAGTCAATGAATCTAAGAGCTGGTTCTTTGAAGAGAAAACAAGATGGAGAGACACTTAGCCCAAGTAACTAGAAGAAAGAGATGTTAACAGAATCAGAAATGATCAGGAAAACATCACAGCAAACACCAAAGAAACAGAATATTGAAGGGAACTGTATACCATTAAATTAGAAAATCTAAAAGAAATTGATTAATTTGCTGATTACTCCAAACTGCAAAACTTAAAGCAAGAAGAGACCAACAACATAAACAAACGAGAAAACTTAAACTGTAATAAAAAGTGATAACATAACATAAAGTTAGTACTAAAAGACTTCTGAACAAAAAGAACCCAGCCCAAGATGGATTCTTCGCCAAATCTATCAGACTTTCAAAGAATAACCACAACCAACTTTTCTTAAACTCTTAAACAGCAGCAATAACAACAAAACAACAAATAAGGCAGAAAGATCATGTTTATTGTCATTCTATGAAGCCAGCATTTATTACTCTAATACCTAAATGAGGTAAACAAACAACAATGTTACTACAAACCTATATTCCCGATTAACATAGATGCAAAAGTCCTCAATAAAATACTGTCAAACCAAATACAAGACTATATCAGGAAGATCATTTACCGTGACCAAACTGGCTTTAGTCTGGAAATGCAGTGCTCGATCAAGATATGAAATTTAGTAAATATAATAAATAATATAAATGGACATAAAGACAAAGTCACATGACCATCTCAACAAACACAGAAAGCCTTTGACAAAATTCAACATGTTTTCATGATAAAAGTCCTAGAGAGAATAGGACTGGAGGGAAAGTGTTTCAACGTAATAAAGGCTATACATGTCAAACCGGAAAGCCACACCATCCTAAGTGGAGAAAACCTCAAAATAATTCTCATTAAAATCAAGATTAAGTCATGGCTGCCCCCTATGCCTACCCTTTTACAATACAGTGCTAGAAGCGCTAGCTGGAACAATAAGGGAAGGGAACAAAAGGGATAAAAACAGCAAGGAAAAGGTAAAAAATGTCCCTATTTACAAATGGTGTGTTATATGTGAGATATTAAAAAAATCTATCCGAAAACTCCCATAACTAGCCAACAATTTCAGCAAAATGGCAGGGTAAAAAAAATAAATGTACCAAAATCTGAATCCTTTCTTTATATAAAAATAAAGACATTGAGAAAGATCATGGGCAATTTACAATAGAATCAATGACAATGAAACATCTTGGTATAAACCTAATCAAAGAGGTGAAACACCTCTACAAAAAATACTTCAATTCTCTGAAGAGAGATTGAAAAAGGCACTAGAAAATGGAAAGACATCTTGCGTTCATGGGTTGATAGAATTAATATGGTGAAAATGACTACCTGCCAAAAGTAATTTAGATTCAATGCAATCCAATAAAAACATCCATAGCATGTTTCACAGAAATAGGAAAAAATATCCTGAGTCATATAGAACCAGAAAAGAGCCCAAAGGTAGCAAAAGCAATCCTGAGCAAAAAGAATACTGGTAAGCAGTATTCTTGACGTCTTTTGGGCATGTGCCCCAATGACCAGACATTGTACTCCACATCTGCTCAACCATGTTAATTACTGCTATATTAAAAATAGCCAGGGAATAGAAATAACTTAAATGTTCTTCAACTTAGCAATGACTAATGAAAATGTGGAACATATAAACAATGGAATACTATTAAGCTGTAAAGAAAAAAATAATGAAATTTTCACATAGACGGATGGACCTAGATTAAATGAGATATTACAGACACAGAAAGACAAATGTTACATATTCTTTCTCATCTGTGGTTGCTAGCTCCAAATTCGCAGATGTGAGTAACCAACATGAAGTAGCCACAAATCACAGAAAGTACATGTGTGGAGCTTTGAGGGAAATAGCAGGTTGTAGGTGATATGAAGTAGAAAACAAAATAACAGGAAGGATGCTCTGAGTAAGGAGGAGGGAGAGCGATACAAGAAGAGAAGGAAGAATGATGGCCAAAAAATTCCAAGATTGTTTGATATTGCTAAAGGAATCATATTTACATTTACCTAAATTTATATACAATACATATAAATGTATGTGCATACAGACACATGTATGCTCTCCACAAGAACAATAACCTGGGGAAAAACAAAAGCACCAACCTGGTGAAACTTCAAGGTAGGAGAAGAAATATAGATTTTTTTAATGTAGTTATTGATTGCCTTTGAGGGGTAAAGGTGGATCCTGATCCTGAAGACACCAAACAGGTACAGCCCACAGGTCAGCTGATTCAAGGTTTGTCTGACTTGAAAGCCTCCTTGAGGCACTCTGAGTTTCATGGTTCCAGAAAATACTCTCTCAGCAGCCAAGGGAGGAAAGTAATTAAGCTCTCCACTCAACTGCAATACCTATAATCACAAAAATTACCAGCGTGGCAAGGCATGTATAAAGGCGCAATAGGGGCACCCATATTTTGTGGTAACCAACAGCTACTTCAGTGGATTTAACCCGGCAACAGAGAGAAAATACCTCTTGATACCGGCCAGCTTCCATTGGCTAGTGAAATCATGGACCTTAGAAAATAATTTATTCCTGCCTTTTTTTTTTGGCCAGCCTAATTCTACATTTAAAATTTTATCCTTCTATCTTTATGCCCACACATAAGTGTAGTTTCCACCTTATCAAAGAAGCCTCTCTTCAAAACTAATAGTGATCATCATGAAAAAACCACACAATGCAGAGATCAAGAGATAATGGGGGGGAGGCTAAGTCCAGGTGGATACAGATAGAGTTTTTACTTACGTAGTTAAGGGAACATCATCATGCAACAGGGAGCAAAAAAAAAAAAAAGAAAGAAAAAGAAAAGATTATCTGAGCCAAAACATCAGGGAGTCTGCCGTGAAACTGTCTCTCCTAGAAATCGCCAAGTAAATAAGGCTAATACAATGACAATAACGATGGATATGCTAACTATTAATTTGGACAGAGGGAAAATTTCATGGAGTCAAAGAATTCAGACAAAGAGCTACAGGCAACTAAGAACTGTTAGGAGAGAGAGAATTAGCCTCTCCTAGGGATGAGCCGCCTTATTATTGTTCAATATGGAATGCTCATGTACACACAAACAACAAAAATGGACACAGCAAATTGTATCTATATATTTGTCATGTATATTTGTATGCATATATGTGTATGTGTTTGTGTATGTAACAACAATAAAGAAAAGGGGAACTTTTAACTTGGGAGTGGGAGAGGAAGAAGCGGAGGATTAGGGAGGTCAACTGGGAAGTGATGGAGGGGAGAAAGTGACAGGAGAAAGGGGTGTAATTTTATTTCATTTAAAAACATATTTAGTCTGTCTCTGACATGAACTCAGTGGCTGTCTCTTTGATCACCCCTCCTCAGAGGGGAGAGCAGCCTTACCAGGCCACAGAGGAAGACAATGCAACCACTCCTGATGAGACCTGATAGACTAGGGTCAAATGGAAGGGGAGGAGGACCTTCCCAATCAGTGGACTGGGGGAGGGGCAGGGGAGGAGATGAGGGAGGAGGGGTGGGATAGGGAAAGGCCAAGGGAGGGGGCTACAGCTGGGATAAAAATAAAAATAAATTAATTAAAAATAAAAAAATAAAAAATCTTCCTCATGACTTCTTCCTATTGTTTTTATTTGCTTTGGAGTGATCACTATAGGATGGCTTTTTTTTTTTCATTAAATAATGCACATTTTTGTTTTCTTCACATTTTTCATGTCTTAAAAAATCATTTCCTTTTAGTAATGAATAGTATTTCATTGCCTGTACGCATCAGTTTTTTCCCTGCTTGCTTACTGGAGGGCATCTTGGTTGCTTCCAAGTTTTGGCAAGTATGAGTGAGGTTTCTATAAACATCGTATGCAAAGGTTTCTGTGTAGGCATGTTTTAAACTCCTTTGGGTAATAACAAGCTGAAACATTGCTGGATTTTATGCTAAAAGTATGGAGATTTGTAACAAATTGTCAAAATTGTCTTTTAAAGTGATGGTGCTCATTTTCTTTTCACCAGTGAGGAAAGAATATTTCTTTTGCCCTTTCCTTGTCAGCATTTAGCAGCAGTCTGTTGAGGTTTGGCTGTTCTAATAGAGATGAAATGGTGTCTCATCATAAATGGCATCCTTCGAATGCCGTGTGACATAAGCACATCTTTGTGTATGCTTATTTTCTGTGGGTCTGTCTTCTTTGTTATAGAGCCTGTTTACTCATTTTAAAATGGGTATTTTTAAATTATAAGATTTTGCTGTATTTTGAATACCTTTTTTTTTCTAAATATGTTGTATTTTCTCCTGGTCTTTGGCATGTTTTCTTATTCCCTTGGCATTGCCTTTAATAGAGCAGGATATGTGAAATTTTAGTAAAGTGCGGCTTATTTCTTTCATGGATTAATCCTTTAGTGGTGTATCTAAAAGTCATTATCACATATGTCTTCTAGGGCATGTTTTTCTATGCCGTGTTGTGAAATTTTGTTTTATTTCGGTGTGTTGGTTAGTTTGTCAATGTTAGAGTCTCCCACGAAGAGAGCATCTCAGCTGAAGAATTCTCTTCTTCAGACTCAGCCATGGGCATATATGTATGGTTCAGTCATTATTGATGATTTATTAATGAGGGAAGGTCCAGCTCAATGTGGGCACTGCTTTCCCTAGGAAATGGTCTTGGGTTGTATAAGAAAATGGGTGGAACAAGCTATGTGAAGCAAGTCCATAGCACTGTTTCTCTGTGGTCTCTGCTTCAGTTCCTGCTTCCAGCTTTCTGTCCTGAGTTCTTATACTAACTTCGCTATGTGGTAGACTGCAATGTAAGATGCAAGGGTAAGTCAAATAAATCCTTGTCTCTCCCAAGAGTCTTTTGATCAATGTTTTTTTCATAGCTGTAGGAAACTTAACTATGGCAGGTAGATTTATGAAACTTTTATTTTTATTTTTTTTGTTTGTTTGTTTTTTCCCCCAGTACAGGTAACAGATCATGGTCTTAGACAAGCTAAGCAAATGTTCCACATTAGGCTACATGTCCAGCCCCGTGATGTTTGGATAGATTTTTCTAAGAGATAAATCTGAGTCTAGCTGCTGCTGCTCTTTCTATTCTCCTCTTCTCTTCCTCATCCTCTTCCTCCCTTTCCTCTTTTATTCATCGTCTTCCTCTTCCTTCTGCTCTCCCCACATTTCTTTCTTCTCTCCCTCTTCTCATCTTCTTTTCCTCCTCCTCCTCTCTTCTTCACAAGTGGATGTTAGTTGTTCAAGCACTATTGAAAAACTCTTTTCTTTATTGTATTGACTTCAAATTTTTTACAAAAGATCAGTTGGTTACATGATTTTACGATTACACATGTATACACACATGTCATTTAGAAGGGAGCATATCATCTCTGTTTTTTGATCCCTTTCTGTACTCTTTCCTAGTGTGCTATTCTCTTAATTAGCTTTGTAGTAAATCTTAAAGTTGAGTAGTGTCAATCTTCTGATTTTGGTTTTCTCTTTAACTATTGATTTGGCTGTTCTTAGTTTTTCCCTCTGCAAATTTTAGAATCAGTTTGTCAGTGTTCACAATAACTGTGAGTGACTACATTGCATCATGTAGATCTTGTTACATGAGCTTGACATCTTTTTTTTTCAGTTGTGATTATCTTTCTTTTTAAAATTCTTCTTGTTCTTTTTCTTATTGTTGTTATTATTACTATTATTCACTTTGTATTCTGGCTGTAGATCCCTCCCTCATCTCCTCCTGGTCCCACCCTCTCCCTTTCTTCTACCCTCCCCCCTCCATGTTCCTTTCCTAGTCCACTGATAAGGGATGTCCTCCTCCCCTACTATCTGACCCTAGCCTATCAGGTCTTTTCAGAACTGTCTGGATCCTCTTTCTCTGTGGCCTAGTAAGGCCATCCTCCAGGCGGAGGTGATCAAAGAGCTGGCCACTGAGTTCATGCCCGAGACTGCTCCTGAACCCCTTACTAGGGAACCCACATGGAGACTGAAATGCCAATGGGCTACATATGAGTAGGGGTCTAGGTCCTCTCAGTGCACGATGATCCTTGGTTGATTGATCTGTCTCTGCAGGCCAACCTAGGTCCAGACTTTTTGGTTCTCTTGCTTCCCTTGTGGAGCTCCTGTCCCCTCCAGTTCTTTCTATCTCCCCCATTCTTCCATAATATCCTTGCACTCTGCCCTAAGTTTGGCTATGAGTCTCTCAGCATCTGCTTCGATACCCTGCTGGGTAGTCACTCAGAAGCCCTCTAAAGGCATTGGAAGTGGGAGAAGACAGGGAACAGAACTTGACATCTTAACAACAGTGAGGTTATTTTTTAATTAAAATTTTATTTTTTTATATTAGTTATAGTTTATTTACTCTGTATCCCAGCTGTAGCCCCGTCCTTCCTTCCCTCCCAACCCCACTCTCCCTCCCTCATCTCCTCCCTGCCCACCCTCTAAGTCCACTGATATTGGAGGTCCTTCTCCCCTTCTGTCTGACCCTATTTTACCAGGTCTCTTCAGGACTGGCTGCAATGCCCTCCTCTGAGGCCTAGCAAGGCTGCTCTTCCCTCAGGTGGGGGGGAGGTCAAATAGCCAGCCATTGAGTTCATGTCAGAAACAGTCCCTGTTCCTCTTATTAGGGTATCCACTTGGATACTGAGCTACCATGAGCTAGCTACATCAGAGCAGGGGTTCTAGGTTATATCCATGTATGGTCCTTGAGTGGAGAAACAGTTTCAGAAAAGACCCCTGTGCCCAGAAATATTTGGTTCTGATGGAGCTCCTGTCCTCTCCAGGTCATACTAACTCTCCTTTCTTTCATATGATTCCCTGAACTCTGCCCAAGGTTTGGATATGAGTCTCAGCATCTGCTTTGATACACTGCTAGGTAGAGTTTTTCAGAGGCCCTCTATGGTAGGCTCCTGTCCTGTTTCTTGTTTTCTCCTACTTCCAATGTTCATGCCATTTGTTTTTCTAAGTGAGGATTGAACATTTTACCCCAGGGTCTTTTTCTTGTTTATCTTCTTTAGGTGTACAGATTTTAGTATGTTTATCCTATCTTACAGGTCTAGTATAAGTGAGTATATACCGTCTGTGTCTTTCTGCTTCTGGGATACCTAGCTCAGGATGATCTTTTCTAGATCCCAGCATTTGCCTGCAAATATAATGATTTCTTTGTTTTTAATTGCTGAGTAGTATTCCATTGTGTAAAGTACCTGTTTCTATATCCAAGGTTATTAACCTTGTATCCGGACCCCTTGCTACAGTGACATTGCCATAATTGCTTATTAAGTCTAGGAATTTCCTTGTCAATTTTCTATATAGCAGAGCATGTCCCCTGTGAAGAAAGTTTGATTTTATTTCCTTTATAATTCTTATAACTTTTATTTTCTCTTCTTGTATTGTTTTCATTAAGATTTAGAGTTTAACACTGAAAATAGCTAATAAGAGGGACGGCCCCAAGTTGTTCATGATCTTAGCGGAGAAGCTTTTAGTTTATCACTATGGTGTGTTATTTTGGCAATGAATTAGTGGAAAAAAACCATTTCACATATGTATACTGACCACTCTACCTCACCTCCCTATGAGCCCTATATGTCCTCTCTTCATTCCTACAAATTTCCTGTCACTTTCACAACTATTTGTTTTATTTTATGATGCCCTGAGATTAACTAGGGCCATTTTTTTTTAAATCAAGTTTCAATCAGAACCTGATGGGCTCAGCATGTAATGATTTCTTCTTTCTCAGAATCCATCATTTCGTTAAAAATTTTAAAATATGTTCTTCATCAAGTAAGAAAAAATTTGAGTTTTAGAACTTTTTAATCATGAATGCATGTCATCTTGCAAAAATTTTTTAGATTTACTGATATGACCAAGCAATTTTAACCTGATGAAAAGTGTATTGATTATGTTAATTGATCCTTTTGAATGTTATAACATTGCATACATAGGATAAATTTCATTGAGATTTATTTATTGGGGATATAATTCTCGTTATACTTGCTGAATTTAACTTGATGACCTTTATATATACTTTTCTTCTTTTATATAAATGCCTTTTCTTGTTTGATTATTAGGGTAAAGATAACCTCTTAAGTTGAGTTAGGAATCACTCCCAGTCAATATCTGAAAGATATAAAAGAAAACTGCTTTGTTTTTCTCAGATATTTTGTAGTTTCACTAACTTTTGGTTTTCTTAGTTTTTCTCTATTGATTTTTATTTCTTTATTATATTAACTATCTACATTTTCATTTTCCAACTTTCTCCATTATGTTCTTCAGCACAGTAACCATAAATTTTACAGTGTACTTTTTTGAAAAAAAATTAATTTATTATTTAGTACAATTTATCCACTTTGTATCCCAGCTGAGGCGCCCTCCTTCATCTTCTCCCAATCTCACCCTCCTTGCCTCTTCTCACCCTATGCCCCTCCCCTAGTCCAGTGATAGGGGAGGTCCTCCCCCATATCTGACTATTGTTCTGATTCTTGCTTCATTTTATCAAAAGATGTTTTGCTTTTAGTATGCCATTCAGCTTCTTGTAGGAAGGTAGATGTGATGTATTGAGTAAAAAGAGCCATTGAACTGTCTTTAGTGATTCACGGATAAGTGAGGGCAAAGGGGAATCTTTTTATTTTCCTCTATTGGGTTCCTGTCTTTGGTGATCCTGTGTGCAGGTCTGTGAATGTAATCAGTGTTTCTCATTTTTTGTTTTCCTCTTAGGGTAGAACAGGATGACTGAAGGGGCTGTAGTTGTATACTTCTAGGTTAAGTTTGACTGTAAAGGATAAGGAAGAGCAAATATACTGGTAAAACTGGGTAGACTTTCACTTTCACTGAACTAAGATTTTTTTTCCTTATTCTGGGTGTTCTTATATAGGATTAATCATTTTCGTTCACTGACTACCTTTACCACTTTGCTCTATTTCTTTTCCACTCTCATTTTTAAATGAGTCAAGAACTGGCAAAACAAAACAACACAAAAACCAAAACAAACCCCTGATATTGTTTCTGTTTTCTCATATTTAGAGAACAGGGTCACATAAGAGAGCAATCACTCTCTGTCTACCTTCCATCAACTTGATAGTTAAACCAGGTAGACAGATCAAAACCTGCTCATAGATTTAACACTGATAAATGGAGAATGACAAAGGCTGGGTTAGAATAAGCTACAAAAGTTTTCTCTTTGGTTTCATATGGTAGAGACGTTATTCTGTTTAGCTTTACCACAGAGATGTTCTTTCAGAGAGTCTTGCACATTTTTAATTAGCTGAGACTAATCTTCAATGTACCCCATCATCAAGCGTCCTGGTGGACTGTGATTGGACCCCTGAATCTACCATTGAGATTTTATCAGCAATAACCTTTTAAAAATTTTTTGTGTGTGCAGAAATTCTCTCCTGTGGTCTCACTCTCAATCTATTCCGTCAAATTCTTAATTTTAGCATAATAAATCAAGCAAGCTAATTTCTCAATGGAACGACCCAACATTTTATACCCCCTTTTCTCTCTTTGTTTCAGCATCACTGTGAAATCTAGAGTTTTGTACATATTTCAGCCATGTCATTACTTTTATTTTATCTAGAAAACTTGAGTTTTAACAGACCATGTGTATTCTATACATTTGAATTACCAGCCTTTGGAATTCTGGTTTCCAACTTCTCAGGTGAGCTTTAACCCTCAGAGTCTAAACAGGAACTAAGATCCTTTCTTTCCTGAGGGGATGAACAGAATCACTTTCTCCCTCACAGTTCTCCCTTTATTGCTCTGCAACCATTTGTCTCGGTAGTTAGGGTGTGGCATTTCTAATATCATATACTTTGTCCCCTCGTGGTTTATTTTTATCCTTTCCAGGAACAATACAGTTTGACTATGGGTGGAAAACTTCGGTATCTCCATGTTGTCAGCCAAAGGTCACTGCAGAATCAGCCTTAGAATTCAGTGACTCCACTTCTCTTTGTTGTTCTGCTTCCTGGGATGCCGAGCTTATCTCGGGAATGAAGTTTTAAAATGCATTTATTATATTTTACCAGCATTGATTATTTTTCTGATCAGTTTGCTTTTTAAATTTCTTTCAATAGTCCTGTTTAGTAGGTATGTGCTTAATCATCCTAGAGAAAAAACAAAAATAGATCTTCCCAGAACCACATGCGTGAAACTGACAGGGCTAGAAACTGAGCTCAGAAAGTCTTAATTTCACATTTAGAATGCATATTACTTTTTTCTTATTAAAAATAAAACATAAAACATATGTATTTTTAAATCAGCTATGCAAATTCTTGAATAATCTCAGAATTTTTAAAAAGAGAATCTTATTTATGAAATTAAAATTCTAGGTGAATATCAATTTTACATAAATTATAGAAACATGGGCTCACCTCAAAATACATATGATGTAAGTATTTTTTTCTAGTTTTAATAAATACCTTAAAACTTGGAAGTATAAAACATTTTCTTTAATTTCTTAGTGACTCAAATAGCATGCCCCCAGTACTTACCATAGAGAATAAGCTTAGAAGCAAAAAGAGACACAATTTAAAAAATTTCCCAAATGCCATACTGTACTTCGGAAAACATCTTGTATTTGAGGAAATCTTTCCCTGCTGTGTGTCTGGCCTTTGCTTTTGCCAAGTGCCCCACGAGTATCCCTGGCCTGGGACCAAATTCTGTGACTCAGCTCTCTGTAGTGCATTCTTTGAAAAATAAGAAAGCAGAAATTTCAAGAGGTAACAATTACAAGTGTGCATTAGCATGATATTGGTCATTATCATCACTTTCCCTGATAACTACTACTGGTACCCTCAACTGCCATGGAAATTCTGCAGGTTAACTGGGCCCAGGTAACAGTCATGTTTGCCTATATTGTTCGTGGCTATTTTAATAATCAGCCCAGGTACTTTTATATGTGAAACCGAAAGTAAAATGACTGTAATATAAATGGATTGGGAACCTTCTCCAGATATATACTTGTAGCTTTTGTAAAATTCCAGACAATTACTATTTACTGTGGGGAGGTTACTAACAATTTTGACTACATGTGTGACACAGTTGATCTCCAAATAAAAAAAAAAAACTAGCAAGACTTTTCAGAGTAATAAAAACCACAAATAAGCCAGTAATTACAATGAAATTAATGAAGTAATAACCCCTCAAAAATCTTTACTGTGTTGTAGAATGACTAACCAAAGGAAAAGTATGTGGTTCTCTAAAACTTAATTCTTATTTGAAAAATGACAAACCTAGAGAAACGTTAAAATACTACTACAATGAACACCTTTATACTCCACACCTAGATTTTTTTACACCTTTCCTAGTGTAAATGAAGTTGCCCAGACTATTCAGTCAGTTTCACAAGTAGACACACATCTACCTCGGAACTGACTTCAGTATACTCATCCCCTAAAAGCTTGTTTCTACCTAAGCAAGAACAGTCCAGCAACCAGCACCACAGTCATACCCAGGAGCTTTGCCAATCTGCTTGTGACCCCATGCAGTCTATACTAAATCCTACATTTCTGCAGATTTCCAAAATGCTTTAGGTAGCTAATTTTGCCCTTTTGCCTCCATACATTGTACTTAAATCTTCTGCTTTATTTGTTTCTATTGCATTCAATATTTTCGATTCTTGCTTATTTACTATTATTGTAAAATGTTTAAAACTTTTGCCTGCTTTATAAATCAAAGCTCAAGAATATGCAGGTAACATCCTGCTGCCATGTGAATCCTATCCAGTCCAATCTGACCTGCTTTCTGCAAGCAAAGTGCTATCATCACCACTTTTGGGCACTTTATATTGTAAAATTGGAAAAATATTTATTTCTATGTTTATTTTCACTTTTCATAACAGATATTATTTACATCTCTTGCCATTTTTGTTTTTTAAATGCTATCTTATTTTTAGACTATTGCTAAGGTTACAGAAGAGTTTCAAAGACAATAGTGAGTTCCTGTCTGTTCCTCACAGGGTATCTCCTGTGGTTAAAAATCATGGCTGTGCACTATGTCCTCCGAGTACACTTTATGATTGCTTTCCTTAGCATGTTTGTGGTGCTTCTAACAGTGGAAGTCAGGGCGTTTCTGAATCTTTTGCCCACTCTTGCAACCCTTTTCTTTTACTGGGTTGCCTTGCCTAGTCCTGATATGAGGGTTTGTGCCTAGTCTTGTAACACCTTGTCATGCTGTGTTTGGTTAATATCCTGGGGAGGCCTGCTCTTTTCTGAAGGAAAATGGAGGAGCAGTGAATTTAGGGGAAATGGAAGGTGGCGTGGGGCTTGGAGGAGTGGAGACAGAACACTCTGAGATCAGGATGTATTGTATGAGAAGAAAATAAACAAAACAAGACAAAAACATTTAAAAAAGCAACTTAGATTATCATACTACCTTTGGCAACCCCGGAAACTGACATTAATAAGTGACCATTAATTAAATTCTACCAACTTGGCTCTTGCATTTTTCTGGTACAGTTGTTCTCTGTTCTACAGTCATGTAGTTTTCAATTTTGCATGTAGTCCTTCCCCTCCTCTCTTCCCCCTCTTCCTCCTACTTCTCTACCTTCTTGTAGTCCCCTATTCCTCATAACCTTGAGGAAGATAATATGTTTTAGATCATCTGCTCAAGAGTTTTGTGACAAACTTGCTAGTTCTGGCTTCTCTGAGTTATTTCAATGTTTGGTGATGGCTTTGAGGATAAATACCTGAGAAATGAAGAGTCTTCCTCACCACTCCAAATTGAAGGTATCTGCTGCCAACTGGAGTGTTGACTTTGGTCGGTCTTAAGGTAGTGCTTTTCAGGATGCCTCCATGTGAAGTTACTGTCCTTTGAAAGTGAGATTTTTTATGTGCACTTCTCAATCAAAAGGGCATAAAGCTGCTTTTTTTTTTTTGGTGGGGGGATGTAATATGTAGTATTTTTACTTATTTGTCTTCTTTCAAATCATTCTGCATCTCTTCACTCTTGTTTTTATAGCTATCTCCTAGAGTAGTTGTTTAAATGAACATATGATTTTTAAGATAGTGCTCTATAACAGGATTGAGGTTGTTTTAAATATTTTAAAATCATGCCATTAACTATGAATATTAAATTACAATTAAAATCCATGTCATTAAGTTGAAATGGCTTTTCTGTTTTTTGTTATGCTGTAATTATTAAAGAAATGAGAGACTGGAGAAATGGCTCAGTATTTAAGAGCACTGTCTGCTCTTCCAGACATCCTGAGTTCAAATCCTAGCAACCGCATTGTGGCTCATAACCATCTATCTAAGATCTGGTGGCATGCAGGCACAAATGCAGGCAGAACACTGTATAAGTAATAAACAAACACATAAATAAAATGATGTTGGATTTAATCAACTTTCTTTTCTGTATCTACTGAAATGCATTTTAGTTTTTCTTTTTCTCTTCTATTAAGAAGGCAGTTTTCTAATCTAAACTTTGTTAAACAAAGTATATACATATATATTATACATATATATATACACATATATATGTCTGTGCTAAAGAGAACTTAACTGTAATGTATTAAAATTTGTAGATTGTTGAATTTTACTTCTTGAAAATTATGAAATTTTAGCCATATTTGTGAGATCTTTGTGTGGAATTTTCTATTCATCTAAATCAACATTTATTCATTAAGTTGTTACAATTTTTCAGAGATGCCCAAAAAAATGTGCTCCACTGCCTTCAATACAGTAAGCAATGAGCTGAAAGGATCGCAGTTGTTTATGTCTCTTTGTTCGTGTGGGAGTCTAGCTCTTGCATCTTTCAGCTCTCAGCAATAGCCACAATTTCTCCCACTAAAGGGATCTCCAGAATTTTTCCATTAGTGGATCAGCTGGTCTCAAGTATCACAGAGAAGGCATAATACAACAAGAAATCTGATAGCAAATTCTTTCATCATAGTACCTCTTTTTACACTTAATTAAGAGGGTCTTAAAATAATCTCATTTTTTAAGATTTATTTTTTAAATTTATTTATTTATTATTAATTAGTTTATTCAATTTGTATCCCAACTGTAGCCCCCTCCCAACCCCAACCTCTGTCCCCTTTCTCCACGCATGCCCCTCCCTTAGTCCACTGATGGGGAAGATCGTCTTCCCCTTCCATCTGATCCTAGTCTCTCAGGTCTCATCAGGAGTGGCTGCATTGTCTTCCTCTGTGGCCTGGTCAGGCTGCTCCCCCCTCAGGGAGAGGTGATCAAAGAGCAGGCCACTGAGTTCATGTCAGAGGCAGTCCCTGTTCCCATTACTAGGTACCCATTTGGACCCTGAGCCGCCATAGCTACATCTAATCAAACTTCAGAGTATTTATTGAAGGATGTTATATACCGTTGTCTCCTCTATTTCCTGTCTCTAGAAAGCCTTCTCAGGAAGATTGTTTGATATCAGGATAGCTTGTTCACGGAATTAATTGACTGAATGTAAATGTGCATACGTAGGTGCTGCACAACAGTAAGAACACAAGTTCAGGCTTTCCAATTCATGTCTTCACTGCCTGCAGTCACAGGAAAAGAAACCTGTTTTTCAGTACCGTTTAGGCAACAAGATCCAATAGCAAGTTTCTCTCTTACTTTGGGCTGTGAGAGTATTCCCTATAATTATCTTTCTTAACCCTGATTCATTACGAGTTAAGTGATAAACAACATATAAATAGAAAGGTTCAAACAAAATTAAGATAATTTTCTAACAGAAAAAGAAAATAAAAGCAAAATTCTGCAATGGCATAAATGATATAATTATAATCTCAAAGAAAAGAAAATGTTTCTAAGAATAAAGCAAAACAAAAAATATAATTGATGTCAGTTCTTTTAGTTTATGATATTTCTCTATAAAAACCCAGAATCATAGTTCTTTTATAAAACTTAAAAGCCAATCTCTTCTGCATTTTATGACATTCTGAAGAAGGTAGACCAAAGAAGGCTGCTTTTCCCATGTTTACATTTCTTACAGACACAGCAGCTGTTTTGGGTGGAATGATTCCACACAACCATGTTTCTGCAGGTTGACCAAAATCTCTCATAATAAGAAGCATGTTGTGGAGTAATAGATAACTGCTCTGGCAGCGTGTTTTTGATGTGTGGTGGCAACAGTGAAATATCACATTTGTTGTTATATTACTTGTCAAGTGGATATTTTATTGAAGAGTTGCTTCTACATGGAATCCATCAGAATGTTTCTACTGAGAATCTTTTGTGAATGTCCTCAATTTTTCAGTTACAAATATGGAAAAGTCCTATCTGCAGTTTACAAAATAACATGCAGGCTTTAGCTGTATGAACTGCAGTGCTGTGAGAAGTTTTTATGTACTTGGATAAACAATGAAGTTAAACTGAATATGATAAAACGTGGTATATAACGAGTATTAGGGAGCACTTGTAGATCATAGAGATCAACAGAAAACTGTCTCTGAATGAATCATGTTGTCTTGCAATCTAGGAAGGAAGCCTTTTCTGTTGGACACTTGTGGGCTTTAAGGCAATTTCATTCAATCTCTTTCCTATACTTGTCAACCCAGCCAAAAAAATTAAAAAAAAATCCCTGTGTGACAAAATTTGCTTTCTGTTATTTGGTTGTGTGATTCAGGGCCCACTTGCCAGGGTAGGCACTTAATATCAGACCTACACTGAATGGATTTTTTAAATATAAGATTTCCCCTTTGTGCCACAACAAAACAAACAGAGTTTTCTGATGACTTTGGACCTGTATTATACAGAACAGTGCTTAGAACTCTATGTCTAGATATTGCAGGCAGCTAGACTTCCAGTGTCGAGTGGCTGTATCACTTTACCAAGCCTTGGCATTTACCTAGGAGACTTATAATGGTTTGTGTATAAACAGTGTTCAGTTGTCTTTTTTTTCCCCCTGCCTCACAGTGGATTTAATGTTTAGGAGGATCTGTGGCACCAAGTATGATTAAATTAGACATGTTTTACTATAAAGACATGTGTTTCAGCTGATTATCTGCAGCAAATGAAAAAGTACTTACAATATGGAGACTTGATTGCTTTACTTCTCCATGACTTTAGTATATTTAGACTATGTTTTCTGTGCTCAAGCATATTTAATGTTTATGCAATTCTTATAGTTATGGTTGTGAGCCTAGCCTTTAATGGCTGAGCCATTTCTCCAGCCCATGTTTATGCAATTCTATGCTTGCTTTTGTTACCATTAATCAAATAATGACCATATGAATTCATTTTATTTTAATTATTTTTAACTTGATTTTTAAAAATTATTTGAGATTTACATAACTATTGTGTGCGCAGGATTTCTTCACCTCCCATGTCATCTTCTTTAATTCTTAACCTCTTCTTCTTATTGTTTTACTCACATATCCACACATATGCACGCACACACAGACATACACACACACCCAGAAACACACAAACTAATTTGCCCGTTTAGTGTTTGTGTGTGTGTGTGTGTGTGTGTGTAGGGATGATCACTTGAGACTGGATAATGTAGCAGGGATTAATATCTTCATAAATCTTATTCTCCTTCCGTCAGTATTCATTGGCTGACTATAGCTCTTCATCTAGAGGAAGACCTTGTCAAATTTCCTTGACTCTTGTTCTCATGCTAATTGTTGTTATTATTCTGGTTTTATGGGTACAGCTTCCTTGTCAGGTCTAGAAAGTAGTATTTATTGGAAACATCCCTGGTTTTCTGACTCTTAGAGCACCCCATGGTTTCTACACCATTCCATGGTTCTCCATGTCTTTGTTGTAGGTGCATCAACTGGAGCTGCGTATTGAGTCGTGCTTTATTCTCTGCCTTTTGACCAATTGCCAATCTTTATAGTAGTCTTTGTGTGCTGCAAAGGGGAGGGTCTTTGATGTTTTCTCTTAACACTGATTTGCTTTGCTGGTTTGCTTTTGCATAAGAAAGTTTGTACCCTTCTAATTTTTATGTTTGTTTAATACAAATTAGCTTACACTGCATTATAATTGCCCAGAATTCCTGTGAAAGGTTTCTAAAAATCCCATTAACTTCCAGTCTGTTCCATTTATGACTGAAACTTTCAAAAAGTTTAAAGTTCTGAAAAATTATACTGCCTTTGAAGAATTTGTCAAAAGATATGTTTTTAATGTAGGGAATATTTCTTGTTTCAATGAATTAGGTCTGTCTCTTCACACATTACAGAGCTAGAAACGGTATTTAAGAAAGTTAGGAATGCTCAAAGACTTCAGTATAAGAACTGTGTGGTTGTTTGGCCTCATAGGCAGAAGCAACGTGACTAAATGCACCTCCTTTGGAAAGCATCACAATAAGACGCATGCGTTGTGCTGTCCCTGTGGCTCTGAGGCCTACCACCTTCAGAATTCCACCTGTGGCAAATGTGGCTGCACTTCGAACAGGAGGAGGTGTAACTGGAGTGCCAAGGCTAAGAGACGGAACAGTACTGGGACTTTGTGGGAGAGGCACCTGAAAGCGTCTGTCACAGATTCAGACATGGATTCTGTGAAGGAACAACACCTAAACCAAGAAGGCAGCTGTTGCAGCGTCCAGTTCATCTTGAGGGTTTCAATCCGTCAAAAAAGAAATGTTCTGGTTTCAAAGGAAAAAGAAAAAAGACGTATATGTGTGATTCGTGAGGTTTGCTCTAAAATTTTTAGAGATTAAGTAAATAAAGTTAATTTTAGTCCCTAAATCAACATATGACAATATTATTGATGATGAATAAAGGAAAACACAAAATAAAAATAAGACATTAAAAATGATTAGCAGACAGAGTCAAGATGAAATTTCAGCAAAGGCAAGAATACAGAATCAGAATGAAAACCTCCCATCTGCGGTGATTAGCGCTGTGTCAACGTTACAAGGTCTATAGTTATCTGCGAAATGCCCCTCTGGGCATGCTTCTGGAGACTGAAGTGGAACAACCCATCTGTTGCGGTTGCACCATTTCCAACCATAGTCCTGGACAGCATCAACAGGAAAATGGAAATGAGCAGCATGGAAGCATTCATCGCTCAACCTCCTTATTGAGGGTGCCGTGTAACCGCTGCTTTAAGATCACCTGTCTAGTCTTTTGAGGAGAGACTATACCTGGAACTGTGACCTAAAATAATTTTATTACAATAGCAGGAAAATAAACGAAGACAACATCTAATCCTTAGCCACTCATAAGGATAGCGCTTCGGAGGGACCATTCTTTGCCGAGTGGATTTGAGGAGAGAGGAGTGACGCTGCTCTAAGAGATGTTCCCAGCTTATTGGTGAAAGCACCACTCAACCCTGTCTTCACCACTGCCATTTCATAGAGCAGAGCTGAGCAGCACCTTCCTAAAAACCTCGATTGCACTTGCTTCCTCTATTATCTCCTGAGCTCCCCGTTGGAGTTCTTACTCTGACTTCTAGTTTTTAATGTTACAGGATGTGTTCGTTTCTAGACAAACCTGTGCATTAGGCTCACAACATAACCTAAGTTAAAATTATATGAAAATCTTTTAAGCTGATACTATTTTAATGAAGTTAAAGATACATGGAACTATTAGTATTTAAGCATGTATGGTCACATATGTGTGAATATGTCTAATCCTTTCATGAGAGCTGTGTGAAATATATGCCCCTCCCTATTTTGTAGATTCAACAAACACACGGTCACAAAATGCAACCAAAACAAAAGAGAAGTAATGGAAGCCAGGTCTTGAGTGTCTACATGGGTAACATTTTGTCTCTGCCTCTTCTTGTGTTGGGCATGGAAACTGAAGAGCACACCACTTGTTAACATGTAAAAAAAAAAAATCCCAACTCTGTCTGTTTTAAAAATGCAGCCACTCTGTAATGTAAACTACCTACTTCCAGATAGTACATCTCATGTTCCTAGGTGTGAGTCATAGCTCATAGTCTCATGTCATTTGGACAGTACTTCACTTCCCTCCCTCTTCTTTTTTCCTGAAGTCTTTGCTTGAATGTCTATAGATTTCCTGGCACTAATGAAATCTCTTATCACTCTTTTAGCTTCTTACTACATCATGAATATTTTTTAAGGTTTCTGAGGACAGAATTTCAAAATCAACCTGTCAGTCATAGATGGTTCTTCCCAAGACTGCTTCCCTCTTCGCTTCAATTGGTAGCTAGCACAACTTTACATTTTTCAATTTGCACATGTAGAATTCTTATCTCTGCCCGCCTTTATCTTTACATGGACTTCTCTGTCTGTCTCCTTGTCTCTCATACTCATTTCTTTCTTTTTTTTTTCTGTTCCTTGTTTGTAAGGAAATAGTCACTGGAGTGAGGGGTACATGGAGTACTTAGTTACATCTATAAACACTATCCATCTACGAATAACATGGTTTTATAGGTACCAGGGTTAGGCCCAAACAGTATGTTTTTGAGACTGCTTTTTAATTAATTGTATTGTCTCTATACTTTCTTTATTGTTTAGTTACACTTTTAGCCTTTTAATATTGCAAGGATAAGAATATGAAAACATTGTCTTTATAAATTCATTTATAATCTTTCAATTTGCAGATTCCTCAGTTTTAGTCCATCCATGAAAATGATACATCTTTCTAGTGACTAAGGGACTTCTAAAGTTGCCTTGTTATACCTTTATCTCTGTGTCATCTATAAATGGTTGCAGGAGCATCCACAAGTATGCTTCCTGCCCCTGATTCTTGAGTATGAATTCATACCAGGTATAGCATAGACTTTTATAATATTGGTACTAGTGACTTCTTTTTTATAATAGAAAAACTTTTGTTTATCCTGAAATTTAAAAAAAATATTATTAGTTTTTAATTGATTCATTTTACATCCCAATCATCACCCCCTCATCTCCCCCCAGTCTCACTCTCACTCCCTTCCCCACCCCCATCCCCATTCCCTAGTCCTCAGAAAGGGGTAGCTCTCCTCCCTACCAACTGACTGACTCCACCTATCAAATTTCATCAGAACTGCCGGCATCCTTTTCCTCTGTGGTCTGGCAAGGCCACCACACTAGAGGCAAGTGATCAAAGAGTAGACAACAGAGTCCATGTCAGCAATAGCCCCTGCTCCCCATACTAGAGGACCCACTTGGAGACGGACCTGCCCATAGGCTACATCTGAGCAGGGGTTCTAGGTTATCTCCATGTGTGGTCCTTGTTTGCTTACATCAGTCTCCTCAGCAACCTCCCCCAACCCTAGGCCCAGATTTGTTCCCTATGTTGGGCTTCTTGTGGAGGTCCTGGCCCCTATCCTTTCACTCTTCAGTAAGATTCCCTGTGCTCTGTCCAAAGTTTGGCTGGATGCTCAGCATCTGCTTCAGTTCCCTGGTGGGTGGAGTCTTGCAGAGGATGTCTATGGTAGGCTTCAGTCTTGTTTCCTCTTTTCAATCACTTCTGGTGTCTGTTCTATTTGTACTTCTGAATGAGGATTAAACATCCTCCCTAGGGTGATCCTTGTTATTTAGCTTCTTTAGGAAGCAACACAAATGTCCCTCAACTGAAGAATGAATAAAGAAGCTATGGTACAACCTTTCAATGGAATACTACTCAGCTATTAAAAACAAAAACAAAAACAAATCATAAAATATTCAGGCAAATGGATGGAACTGGAAAAGATCATACTGAGTAAGGTAACTCAGACCAAGAAAGACACACATGGTGTATACTCACTTTTAAAGGGATATTAGCCTTTTAATACAGGATAACCATATAACTATCCTGAGATTTTTAATTAGTGACCTTTGACCTGTTTTCTGTTCAATTTCTTAAGATGTTCATGATAGTTATATTTTATCTGAAATATAAATGAATTATGACTTTTATACTTACTTCCTGATAAATAAAAACAATAATAACAAACATAATTCTGTTGCCCACATGTATCAAAATCTGGCTGCCTCTTGGATTGAAACTGTATGTCATGAATCATCTCTCAGAATTTTGTTTCCTGCTCTAATTCTGTTAATTCCCTCATTACAGTTTTAGCATAAAAATTATTTTCATAAAACAGATAATGTTTGTATACATGAATTAATTTCTGATATGCAAGATGGCTAGTTTTTCAAGCTGAATGTTAGGTACTATCATTTGGAAATTTGATAAATATATTTTTGCTTATTTCTAAGAGAGATATAGTCTTTCTTGTGAGATCATACCAAAGCTATTTGTAACATTCACTTTATGTACCACTGGTCTTAAGTTTTAAGGCAGTAAACTTTTTATTTATTTGGTTTTTTTACGTACATTTTTAAAGCCAGAATGCTGGTCCATGTCTTTAATTGCAGCACTGTAAGAGAGACATAGGTAGAGCTCTGTGGGTTTGAGGCTAGCCTGGCATACATAATGAGTGCCAGACAAGGGACAGTTCTACACAGTGAGTGCCTCTCTCTCAAAAAAAAAAATCAAAACAAAGCAAAGCAACAATAAAACCTAAATGTTCATTTTTAGATTTCATTCTTTTTTAAAGAAATATTTTAATTCATTCCTTGAAAATGTCATGTGTACACACAATATGTTTTCAGCCTATTCATCTCAAACTTCCTCTTTTCAATCCCCTTAGGCTTCCCCAACAAACCCCATATTTTAATTTCCTCTATATTATATTGTATTACATCTATTTATTATATTATATTATATTATATTATATTATATTATATTATATTATATTATATTATATTATATTAGCCCAGTGATTCCAACTAGTGCTTCACACAAAAATATGGACATGGGACCATCCACAGGCACACAGGCAACATGCTTGTAGCCCACAGATCTAGAGATACAGTAGATATCAGCTGCCAGTAGCTCCTTACCTAGAGTTAGGTCCTCACAGCTTCTACCATCAGTGATGCAATATTAGGTGACTTGATCTACTGCAGGTCTTGTACAGGTAAACATAGCTATTGTGGGTTTATGAGTGCAATAGTCATGCTATGTCCAAAAGATAACATTTTACAATACTCTTCCACATCCTCTGCCACACCAGTTCTTCTTGCTTCCCATTCCATGATGCCCTCTGAGGCTTGGAAGTAGAAAGATTGAAACATGTGTCTCATTAAGGGTTGATCACGGATGATCCAAGATGGCTGCCATGAGAGAACACTGTGTCTGAGGAGTAGGAGAGCAGAAACAATGCAGCCACCAGGAGACTGAACTCTGGGACCTAAAACGCCAGCATTGTGAGTGCCACGTGAGCGGAACTCCTATGGTGAGAAAATCAAGTGGGAAAACCCTAGGGACACCCAGTTATTACCTGGAGAAATTTCCTGGTGACCAGCAGCTCACAGCTCTGATCTGGACAAGCGGCTGCGCTGGGCGCCCGCACCCGCCATTATAGACTGGATCACACAGTCTCTCGGGCAGTCTCAGGAGGAACCAGGTGCCGTTTTCACTGAACTGCGCCCTACAAGGGCACACTGCACCCGGGTTCTGCTTCGACCCACGGGTGTGCTGCGGGTTCGGACCTATCATCGGAACCACACCAGACTGAGTGGATTGGGGGACCGTTTTGACCAGTCCACACATTGCCTGGGTGCAAGCCTAACGCTTCCACCAGCAAAATCTCAGTCAGTGTGTGAGTCCACCTGCGGATCTGGGAGGATACCGAGTTCTACATCAACCCACGGGTGTGCGGCGGGCGCGAACCAATCGCCGGAACCACCACAGACTGAGTGGATTGGGGGACCATTCTGACCACTCCGCACACTGCAGGGGCAGGGACCAAACGCTTCCGCCAGCAAAAACTCAGTC
>CM053752.1:85021274-85099273 GCA_028658305.1 Pachyuromys duprasi
AAAAAAAAAGGGTTGATGACTCCAAAGTCACCAATTCGTATTTCTTTGACCAGCAATGAGTCAGTGCATTAATTGCTGCCCACTGTGTGTGTGAGGGGAGGGTAAGGTGGGGGTAGAGTTTCTCTTATCAAGATTGAGAGGAGCACTAATTTACTGGTGTATACATAACTACTTAGGAAGCAGTTTAATATCGTCTGCATTTAGCAAAAGAACAGAAGTAGGGCTTATGACTTGCCCAGCCATGAGGTTTTGATCAAGTTACTGTACCAGACATGTTGGTTACTTTTAGAACAGTCACACCACTATTTCATCTGTGGCTACCTGTTGGCTGGAAGCCAGTATTGCACCATGCACAGCCCACTGCTGAGTAAGATCATTGGTAACATGATTTTTTTTCTCCCAACTGTCTACTATACTGTCTATCACTAGAAAAGCGACTGAGGAGAGAGGTTTCCAGGATGATTTTAATTTCTGTATTCTACAAACAAAAGTAGTTGTGTCTTCAACAGTAGGTTCTTGTCGTCTAAATAACGTCAGCAAGGAAGTTCAATGGTAGTAGCCTGTGTTGTTTAGGAGACCCCTAGGACCTCTCTGACCTTCAACTTGTTGAGAGGATTCCACACCTGACACTGAGATTTTTATTTAATAGTTCATGCCTTCTGAGAGAAACTATTTTTTATGTAGTTTTCTTATATTCAACCTTCTTTTATTTTTTAAAAAGAATATAGTTTAAAATTAGGTCACAGAATGTTTTCCCATAATGCTTCTTCATAAATCCTTAGTTTGGCTTGATTGACATATTCCTCCTTCATCTACTACCCATCAATCTGTTCCACTTTCTGCTTAAACCTTTAACTAGAGGTATTCCTCTCCTCTTCTTTCATACTACATAGATATCTTAATCCCAAGCCTATTCATTAAAACTTCTGAAATCTGTACATCTAGAAATATTTCATTCAAGGGTAGCAAGTTGTGTCAGTAGGCAAAGGTATTTGATGCCAAGCACAATAACATGAGTTCAATCCCAGATCCCACATGGCAGAAGTAGGGAACCAATCCCCTTGAATTGTCCTCTGACCCCTGTTATACATGTGCATAAATACACATGTACAAACACATGCAAATAAAAACCTCATTCAATATTTCTCATTATGTGGGGTTTTTTTTTTTGCTTTGTTGTGTAATTTGTTTTGCTGATTTAGTTCTTTTTCACCAAGTTCATTTTCAGAGATGTAAGGATTCAATCAAGAATCTTTCCAAATGTCACACTGTGAAAAGGGCTTGGAGTGGCACCTGGGTAAGACACCTTTGGTTATCAGTTATAACACCGGAAGCTGAAACTGGAGATGCTTTGGGGCTTTTCTGTGGGCAGTTTAACCAGATTGACAGGTTAGCAAACAGTTTTCAGTTTAAAAAATATTGATTGATTTGTATTTGTGTGTGTGAATGATACACTATCCCATTTGAAGATAAAGGTGTAAAAGTCTTTGTAAAAAAAATAAAAGCAGCACAAAAAGATATGCTTGTATGCAGATAGTAGATTCAACTCCTCTGGGAATCAGTGTGCCTGTGCTCAATCCTTTCCTTAATCCCTTATGACCCAGATGTAGCAGGAGGTTAGACCAAAAGATTGAGTAGAGGGTTATGGGTTCTAAGACATAGAAGGCACAGAGTTAAGACTCGGGGAATTTCATCTGTGCTTTTGTTCATTTAGAACATTTCACAGGGTTGGAGGAATATGTTCTGTCAGACAGATTTCCATGTCAGCATTAAGGAGGTAGAAGGGTTTAGGGAAATTTCCCAATAACTCCTGGCTTACTGCTTAATGAACAGAACATTCCCTTGGGACTAAGATGATTATATGGAATGGGGCACATGAATGATGTATTTTTAAAAATGTTTTATGCTTAAGAAATCCTGTCATGAGTGCAAATGCAGTACCTGGCTTCAATATTCTTTAATAGAAACCAAATATAGTTATATTTTGTGTGTGAGTACACATTAGAGTACTAGAATATGAAGTCTGAAACTTACTCAGTTAATTGATTTATTAGCATGCCTATAAGAAGATTGAACGAACAATTTCTCTAGTTCTTTTCTTTCTCTGCTCTCTTCCCTTCTTTACTGGTTTTTATGGTACATGGCTAAGTAATGCAAGTAAAAATACTAGTCTAAATGACTAGTAGGAATAAGCCTTGATTCTTACTGTGATTGAACAGGATGATGAAATTTAAAGGCAGGGGAGAATAGAGTATAACAAACAAGAACTGAGTTGGCCAGAGTGGTGGTTTGGTTGCCCATCTGAAACTGTTAGCAGAGCCCCAAGTAACTGAGTTCTTGTGATCTCAGCTGTGATTCAAGTCTCCGTGCTTTAGGAAAACAACACTGAATTAGAAGCCAAGCATACTGCAGTCACAGTTCATCAGCTGAAAAATTAGTCCCAGGGCAATTAACATAGGCAAACCTCAGTTTCCTCATCTGAAAAAGTAAGACCTGTGCTGTATCTGCTGCACACCACATTCCTGAAGCTCCAGTGAAATACAACTCTGTTGAAGGCCTGTTGTGTTGATATGATTTTATTCCTTGTACCCAGGAAGCAGAGTCATATAGCTCTCTAAGTGTTTAAGGCCAGTCTGGTTTACATACTTTTTGTTCTAGTTCAGCAAGAGGTACACAGTGAGACCCTTTCTCATAAAAACAAAAATGCTGTAGAAATTTGAGATGCTACTTTTTAATTGAAGGAATGAAGGGGATTTTCATTTTATAAAGTAGGATATGTTATCCCTGTGTCAGGAGGCCCTCATAGTCTCACAATAAAGGTGTTCTGTTTTCAGAAGGATTGAAGTCCTGCATATATGTTTTACATACACACACACACACATACACAGAAACATGTGTATGACAGTAAAGTAAATTCCGATGTAGCCAGAGGAAATTTCTTGATAGATTATAATAGAATTGTTATAGAATATGTGTGTTTTGTAGGTCAGAATATTTCAGAAGTTCTAAGTAATATGGAGGTGCTCTCATACAGTAAATTGAAACTCAATCTGTAAGATTTTAGCAAGCAAGAAAGATGGCAGTGAATATGAAGAGAGATGCTCCTCTTTTCACCAAGAATAGCTCTCTCTCTCACCTTCTTTTGCTCTGTTTCTCACAAATTCTCTCTCCCTGCTTTGTACATATCTATCTATCTATCTATCTATCTATCTATCTATCTATCTATCTATCTATCTATCTATCATCTATCTATCTACCTATAGATATAGATTGTATAATATTTCCCAGAACATTTAAAAGAAACTCTGAAAAAATAGCCATGGTGTTTGCTTTTCTTATACTAAATAAACTAGCAGTAAATGCAGAAACTTGAATAGCTGCATCTTAGAAAGTTTTAAATATATTTGACTTAAACCAGCCATCATAACTGCAGTATTGCACAGTAATAAGCCAGAAGCAAGTGAAGGATTGAAAGGATGGAGGATGGGCTGTAAGATAGCATTTTTTTTTGTTTGAGAATTTTTGTTGGAGAAAATTGATATATATATATATATATATATATATATATATATATATATGTATCTCCCCTTCCTATTTTCCTATCTATCAATTACTATCCCGTCCTAATTTCATATTTCTTTTTAAAAACCCAGGGAATCTATTTAGTGTTGTCTGTATGTGTATAGGTGTAGGGTTGTCCACTGGAAGTGTGGGCAACCTCACAGGAGTGGCATACATGGGAAAAATGGCTATCTTTTGCTCAGCAGCCGTTGACAGCCAATAGCTCTTTAGGTAGGGATGGGGTGTCATTATCTCCCTTACTCGCCCATTCTGGAATTTTCTGCCTTGAGCCTCCTCAGGTGTTATCCATGCTGTCATAACTTCTGTATGGACATATGTTCTGGAAATTACTGAATCTGGAAAACAGTTTTTCCTTCTAGTCATCCACCGGCAATGTATTTCCCTTTCTTCTGAGCCTTGGGAGAAGATTCTGTGCCATAAATGTTGCATTTATTGACAAGCACTTGCCAGTCTTTCTTTTTTACCTATTTATTATTTATTTATCTGCATGTTGATCAGTTGTGGGGCTCCATGTTAACTGTCAGCTACTATAAAAACAAGCATCTATGATGAGTATTCAGGAAGCACTAATCTAATCTTAAGGGAAAATTAATACTGTGTCCATTGAGCAGAATAGTAATAATAGGTTCGCCCCTAGGGTCTCTTACCTACCCACCCACAAGTCCTTTGACTTATTAACATGCCAGGTAGAAGCTGCATCTTGTGGAGCTGGCCTTAACTCCAACTAGAAAGTATTTGACTGCTGCTATTACACGCATGCCCCTATCACACCAGTGTACCTTTCTCCCCAGTCCAACTATTATGGGGTTCAAAAGCTGGATAATGCAGTTGATTACTCTGCCTTCTTAACATCCTATCATTCTTTAGGTTCCTATTGCTGCAAAGAAACATCATTACCACAGCACTTCTTATGAAGAAAAACATTAATAGGGTCTGTCTTACAGCCTCAGGGGCTTAGTCCATTATCATCATGGTGAGAAACATAAAGGCATGTAAGGCAGACATGGTGTTGGAGAAGGAGCTGAGAGTTCTACATCTTGATTTGCATTGTAATAATTCATTCTATGTTAAATTTTCTTAATTGTTTTATACAATAAGTATATTTTGGTGTTTTTAAAAAACTCTTAGTCACTGTAAATATAGTAACATGAAATCTCAAAGTAGGTTTACATTCAACTAATGTCAAAGGATGCCAAACATCCAAAACAGAATCTCTGTTATGTTTCTTTCTCTGTTTGATTCCATGTCTCATTGTAAAATATTGATTATTTGTTTTCTTATGTCACTTTTCTCTATGTATTCTAGAAACTAACCTTCAAGGCAGAAATTTTAAATGGTGGATTGGAGAAGTTCTTCCTGGCAAGTTAAAACAGGATCAAAATCTGAAATAGGTGAAGGAGCAAGAGGCGTGCCTGTGTGGTAGAAGAACATTCCAACCAAAGAGAATAGGTAAGCCAAGGGCCTTAAGTGGAGAACACAGAACATATATCATGTATTTATGGACTAGCTTGATCAGAGAGATAACTCCTATCCTGGAAAATCTTCCTTTATATATTCTTAATGATCTCTTTGCTGTCACCACAAAATTAAAATCCTTGCTCTATTTTCTTGTTATTTAGTTATATTTATTGTAACAATGTGTGTGTTTGTATATGTTTGTGTGTATGTGCTTATTACATGTCTGTATATGTGCATGTATATATAATATATAATACATATATTATATATAATACATTGACTATACATAATCTTATTCCATAATTTGGCACCAATCCAGTTAATGATGTTAAAAAGCAAGTGTTTTCTTATCCATAAGGATATATGTACTGTTATCCACTTAGAATAATTTCACTGATGTTAATGAATCAATTATGTCATGTGTAGTAAATTGACAAGGTGACATTATTGTCTTCATGAGGTTTATATTTGATGAGCACGTCATTTGACATATTTACAATGAAACCTTTTCAAATAAATTTAAAGTAATGATAGATGATTACCCTTATACAAATATAATTTCTCTAAACTGATTTCTAAACTTTCCATATAAATGCCTTTGGCTCACTGGTTTAGACAGCACATGGGGGCGAATTATATTTCTTTGCTATTTGTAGCCTTGTGAATAACATAAACTCTTTGAGCTATTTGTTGTATGTTCTGTGCTTGTATGTGCACAAAACAGTAGGTGAATGCACACAGGAAACAGAAGAAAATGATGCCAATTACAATCTAACTTTAGAAAATAAAAGTGTAGCTTGCTCTGAAAAAATATTCTCCTTTCTACTGGAATATTTATGTTAACATCAACTTGAAATTTTACCTTAGTTACTGGAAACTAACTGGAACAAATGTAAAAACTGGCCCCAGCCTAACATTCTTCTGAATTTATCAGGCACTTTCTCAATATATTGTAATTGAAAATAATATTGAAAAGATTAAAACGAAACTGAATTGTGCATGTCTGTGTCTAATAATTAAAAGACAATTTCAAGTAGGTAGTTTCATAGCATTTTGTCTAAAATTATGTAGCAATTTTAATGAGTTGTGATTTCCTGAAAGAGTATAATAACCACTTCTTTAATATTTCATTCTTGTACAGAAATAAACTTTTTAAATAATAAAATAATGTTTTCAAATACCCTATTATATCTACCTTTGCTGTATTTATTTTACTCTCAAGTTATGTATGCACTGTGTCTCTTTGGTTATTTTCAATTTCTAATGGGAGAATTTTTTCTCAATTATTTCTTCCTAGGAAAATTGTATCTGTAATATATCCTAAGTCATTCGATGTGTCTCAGTTCTACCTCAAGCACATACAAATTTGACACTAGACTCAAGACATTTTACTATTTTATTATATCTCTAAAGCTATTCCTAAATTCACAGTCACTCTCTCTGTGAATACAGATATTCAGTTTTTTGATTCTGATTTTTAAAGCCAAAAGTACAGAAGTTCTTTTGATTTGGACCTGTATTACGATGGAAACAAACATGTGCAACTACTGTATTAAATTCTGTCCTGATAGAAACACACAACTCATTAGGGGTGCTTTTAAATGTCCATGACTAGTTCTCACAAGTCTTACAATGAAATAAATAGTGTCTTAATGAAGTGGGCAGGGTTAGGGCATAGGAACATCTTTTTCTGAATAATGTTCTTTAGGAAATTCAAATTTATTCCTGTCATAAGTACTAAATGGTAAGAGAGCCAATGCTTTCACCTCCTCTAAATGTGGAGTGATTTTTCTGACTATATTACCTTATCTCTGCTTAAATTCCAATGGTTTCTTTCTTTTCTTTCTCTCTCTCTTTGTACTATGTAACCTGATAGCTGGATATACAATGGAAAATGTTATTTTAAGTCAAATTTGTTGAAAGCAGAATTACGAAATTTGCATAATCAGTCTTTCAAGTTGTAATACTGAATTAGGCAGAATTCTTTTTTGTTTTTCCATGTTTACATTTTGTGATGTCACCTATAGGCATCTGCCCACAGAATTCTGAAACTATTTATTATTCTCTTTTCTAGCTCTGTCCAGATGTTCATCTACAGGGTAGTGTTACTGGCCAGACTAGTACAGCTGGTTAGAAGACAGTACTAAATATGCACAGCATCTGTGCTTTGTCTTGGGAGGTTGAATTTCAATTAATTAAATGTGCAGCTAATTTACAAAGATCTTGTTTCTCAGTTAAAGTGACTGTGGAGCAGAACTAATTTTTAAAGTCTAGAATGAACATTTTAACAGAAAACTTCACTCTACATCGATGCTTCCAATATACTAATAGAATCAAAAGATGTATCTTTTTTTAATTTATTTATTTTTATCTCAATCACAGGTTAGGTACTTTGAATCCCAGACATAGCCCCCTCCGTCATTCTCTCCCACCTTCCCACTCCCTCCCTCATCTCCCTCCTCCCCGCCCCCTCCAAGTCCACCAACAGGGGAGGACCTCCTTCCCTTCCATCCAACCCCAGCTTATCCTGTCTCCTCAGGGCTGGCTGCAATGTCCTCCCCTGGGATCTAGCCAGTCTGTCACTCCCTGGCTTGTATGGGGGAGGGTCAAAGAGTCAGCCATCAAGATTATGACTGAAACAGTCCCTGTTTCCCTGAGTAGGGTCTTCAGTCCTACACCGAGCTATCATGGGCTCCATCTGTGCGGGGGTTCCAGGCCACATCCACACATGGTCCTTGATTGTAGAAACCGTCTCATACAAGACCCCTGTGCCCTGCTCAGTTTGGTCTTTGTGGAGCTCTTGTTCTCCCCAAGTCGCAGGCAAATGGTGGGACCTGGAAACGATCATACTGAGTGAGGTATCCCAAAAGCAGAAAGAAACATATGGTATATACTCACTTATATAGACCTATAGGATAGGAAGTTCAAGCTGAAATCTACACACCTAGAGAGGATATACAAGAAGGAGGACCCAGATTGGTATGATCAATGCTTGTTTGAATGAACAAATGGGACGGACATTGAGTGGAGGAGAAAACAAGCAACAGAACAGGAGCATGCCAAAGAGGACCTCTGGGGGGGGGGCAATGTAGCGATGTATCAGAAAAGATGTATCTTAATAAAGAACAACCCTGCCATTCTACCTAGAAATCACAAATTTACTTTAATATTGCTTGACACAAAACCTCCACAATATACATCTTTATAAGATGTATGAAAATTAGACTCATTTCTTTTTCTCAGAATTAAGTTTAAGAGACCATAATTTCTTATTGTATCCTCTGTGCTTCATGTTTACTTACATGTAAAGGGTAAAAAATGAATAAAAAATAATCATTTCAACATTTATTGAGCCCAAATTAATCAGACAGCAACTAAATCTTATATCACTTATGATTACAGTTGAGATGTTAGGATGAACTTCCTAGCTTAATCTTCTTTTAGGAGGTCTTTTGCCATTATTCAGGCACTCAAAAATAGATTTTATGAAAAAAACATTACAGTAAATGCCTACAAAACTTTCTTCTGAACATCTACAACAAACTAAATAAACTTGTAAAAATAATAAATAAGCTAACTTGAAAAGTAGTAGGGAACAAACAAGACTTGATTTAGTTTGTTTTGGGTAGCTACAAATAATTCTATTTGTAGTCCTCTAGTATACAGGCCAGATACTGGTGTGATAGTAGAGACCACCAAACTCATTAGTTTTTGAAAAATGAAAGGCAGAAATGAAGAACAATTTTAGATTCCATATAAAATATGTACCTGATGTTGAATAACGTTTGAACATTGAGACGAACAAAACCTCTCTGAATCCTAACTTTTCTTCTTCTCATGGGGCCTGAAACACATCTCTCCTCAATTCATATGTTGAAGCCTAGATGCTCCTATACCTTAGTTAGGGGCTGAGCAATTATGAGATGATTAGTGTTCAATAAGGATGCATAGAAAATTGTTAATTGGATAAAAGCAATGGCCTTCCAAGGGGTGGATGTCCTTAGGAAAGAGAAAGACAGAAAAAGGATTTTTTTCTTTATCTTCCACTTAAGATCATACCAAGAAGACTTATCTCCAGCCCAGAGATTCCTCATCAGAATCAGACCACGGCAGCATGGATCTCCTTCAAAACTATGAGAACATAAATTTCTGTTGTTCAGACCACATTCTAGAATATTTGGCTATTACAATCAAAGTGAACTGACACAGACTACCATGGCTAATAATTTAGTTCTTCATTACTGAACAGGTTTTGAAGCTTCCTTTTAACTCCAGTACTGTGAAGGGTTTACATAGTTTATTTCAGCTTGCAGCAAAGTTGTCAGAACAGATACGTAGAGAATTATAATGAACAGATGAGCCAACTGGCATCAACTTTATTCTTCAAGACAGTATATTTTATTTATCTTGAAGGCACCTTCTGGAATGCCACATCCAAGGAGGGTAGAAAGCAAGTCATCACCCATGTAAAGGACTCAGGGGACCTTTCCTGCTTCTCTGGAATTGGTAGCAATATCTGACTTTTCAAAACAAGAGAAATTAAACTTTGCAGCATGTTGCTATTTGAATGACCTACTCTGTGGAATTACAGCAGCAAGTTAATCCTTTGGGAGCGATGGCTCTATCAATCTTTGGATTTTTCTAATGTGGAAGCTACTCAATTGCATCTCAGAAATCAGGGAGGTAATTACTCATGCAGACAGCACAAAATGAAAGAAAAAAATGCAAGTTCTGCTGAGTATCCCTTTTAGAACAAGCCACGGAACAAGGAAAACAGCCTCTATAATCAGTCAAATCCCTGCACTAATTTTTCAGGTGTTGAAGGCTTTCGTACATGCTACAAAAGTTTACCCGGGAATGTAGCTATGAGAGTAGGTTAGGTAAAAGAGAAAGTAGAAGGCATTTCTTGGTTTTTAAAGGAGAGGTCTGGGAGTGTGATTCAGTTAATAACCATGTGTCTAATGTGTTATCTGTTACAAGCCTCACCACTTCATAAATTAGAAATGTTTTTAAAAATAAGGAGATGTTCTTAAAATAAACCAATCATAGGAGAGGATTTCAAAGATGTCATGGCAGATGCTAGGTAGATCCCATGTTGCCCCAAATCAAAATCATTTAAACATCTAGCTCCAACCTCCACATTGTCACAAAAGCTTTGTCATTTGAGAAACTGAGTAAAGTTCCTAACTGAAGTAAAGCCTCCGCTGCTATCATAGGGTGTGACGTCAGTCGTCAGTGTGCTAAACCTTGCTTGATTGTGCTTTTAGTATGTATACACAAGTGTGTTATAAGTAACCTCTCCCTTCTACCCAAACTTTCCTGTCTCTCAATCAGAAGTAAATATTTCCCATTTCAGTTATTTATTTGAACGTTTAACTGAAATTGACATACATCTTTCTTCACAGAGAAAATTTTAAAAATCTGATTAAGCAGCTTACTCAGTATGCTGCCTATGAGCATATGCACTCTGGGTGTGTAAACTAGTGGTTGTAGATTTTTATTTTTTGGGTGGATCCTCCCAGAGGACAGTCATGCTAGCCTCCTGCATGCAAGCATGGCAGGGTATCTGTAATACAGTTAAGGGCTGGCTTTCTCCTGTGGGATTGGAGTTTTGTATATATTTTTCTCTACATTATTTGCAACCTGGTTTCTAGGAGGTGCAAAGAGGCATCAGCTCTCCTGGACTTGGAATTACAGGTAGTTCTAAGCCATCTGATGTGGGTGCTAGCAAGCAAACTAGGGTTCCCAACAGGAATGGTAGGACTGAGCAAACTGTCCAGCTTCCAAATATAACATTATAATGCAGAGGATGAAGATGACCCATTACTCCTGTCTACTATCACTTATGAATGATGAATGTCCCTGCTACATGGTCATCAGTGGAGTCAATGGATTACTACTCATTTGTGAATGGACTCTACATTGCTTCTCATTTTCACAATTAACACAGTTTTCTTGATGTAAAGACAACAAAGATTTTGTTGAGTAGAGATGTATCTAACCATAATATATTAGTAAAAGTTTCATAAGTATACATAATATGATTATATATGCATTATAATGCATATTATATCTCTATATATGAAATAATATTGTTCTTCTTCAGGGGTACTTATCCTCCCAGGACCTTCTAGCCTTCTCCAATACTATTGATTTTAGGTTTTGGGTTTGTTTCTTTCTTTGTTTGTTTTGTTTTGTTTTGTTTTAATTTTATTTCCAGAGAACTGACAATTGGGAGTTTTACAAGCATTTAAGAAGACTTTGCAAGCATTAACTTAAGAAACAGGAATGGAGGTGAAGGCTCCTCATGAGAACTGGGCTTTTGTGTGACCATTAGAAATCAAAGACTTTACCTCCTCTATCAGTGGGCTAGGGGAGGGCACAGAGGGAGGATGAAGGAATGGCAATTAGACGATGGGGGGGCCACAGCCAAGATACAAATTGAATAAATTGTAATAAATGATAAAAAAAGAAAGAAATCAAAGACTTTAACAGGGCAAGGTGGCACATGACTTCATTCCAAAAACGTGGGAGTCAGAGGCAGGTGGATCTCGATGAGTTTGATAACAGCCTAGTCTACAAAGCAAGATCCAGGACATCTAGGGCTACACATAGAGAAACTCTTGCTTCAAACAAACAATCAAACAAAAACAACAACAACAAAAACCCTCCAGCAACCTTGCCAGAAGCCATCAGTTATGGAGAGCTACAATCACACATTTTAATACTTCTCCATGGTGGCTTCCTGTCCAGGCTGTACTTGTTTATGGAGTGGGGTGGGGTGGGGTTAGACGGGAGGGTAGGTGTTGTCATAGGAGCTTTCGTGTACCTTCCTCTCAACTGTGTTTCTGTAGTTATCTAGATATTACAAAAAAAAAAAAGTAGCCTCCTTGCTCTTCCTTGTCAGCAGGAGCACAGATCATAGGCCTCTGCCAGGTTCCTGGTGAGGACATCAACAAAGGTTCAGTCTGCAGCAGAATCCACAGATTTGAGAACTGCCTTTGGTGGTAACACGGGGCAATAGGACATCAACATAGGCCCCTTCTACAGCAGGACCATAGATCCAGACATGGCCCGAGGCTGTATCATGGAACAGGGCATCACTATGAACTCAGATGGCTGTTCAGGCCACTCACATCAATGTTTATTTTTATTGGAAATAGGCTCTTCTCTCATACAATATATCCCAGCCACAATTTCCTCTCTCCCCAAGCCTCTCCACTGAACTGTACCTTAACTCTCCCCTATCCGCTCAGCTTCCATCTCCCTTCAGAACATAGTAGGCCTCCAAGAGATAACAACCAAGCATGACAAAACAAAATACAATTAGACCAGGCAAAAGCTCTCACACTGATGCTGGACAAGGCAACCCAACAGAAGGAAAAGAGCCCCAGTGTGGGCATTCCTGGCATAGGGCCATTAGGGCTCATGGCCTGGGCCAGCTTCCCCTGACAAAAGTAGTTGGGCGGAAAGTATACCACCTGACGTTGGAAAGTCTGTCCAGAGACAAACATCCATTGGCCTGCTCACGGTGAAAGAACCTGATTGGTAGGCCATAGCCATATAACCTGCTGTTTCTTACAGAATAAATGAGTATGCAGCCACTAGCCCTCTGTTTGTATTCACTGGAACTCCCAGGTGTCTGTTTGGTGACTCCTTGAAGCTCACCCTCTGGACCTGGAGTCCCTGCCCTCACCCACAGGCTCGACCCTCGGAAGGAGGAGCAACATCCCAGAAGAAGACAAAGGAGTCAAAGGCACACCAGCTCCCACAGTTAGGAGCCCCACAAACAACAAGCTAACAGCCACAACCATAAACACAGAGGGCGTGGTGCCAACCCCTGAAGGCCTGATGCTTGCTGCTTGAGTCTCTGTGAGCCATATGTGCCCGGGTTAGTTGATTCAGCGGGCTGTGTACTCCTCGTGTCTTCTACCTCCTCTACCTCTAATAATCTTTCCACCCCCTATTCCAGGGGATTTACTGAGATCTGATGGTGGAGAAGCCTACTCCAGTTTTTTTTTTTCTTTTACCCTCATGTAGGTGCTATGTCATTGTGTGACTCTGTCTGGAAAACCACTTATTACAGTTTTTTTTTCAACTTTGACTTATTTGGTTATTTCTATATGGTAAAAGAGAAATGATACGAGTCAATGGCTCAAAATACTTTCTCTCTCCTTAATCTCTCTCCCTCTCCTTTTCCTTTTCTCCCTCCACCTCCCCCCCCCCCCACACACACACATTCACTTAGACTAGAAGCTGAGTGGAATTTCAGACAATAATGAATACCTTTCCAGTTAGAAGAAAAAAATAGCCTGGGCAGCATTTTCTGTAAGGCCACGTCTTCTTATACTCAGAAAACATTCACTTCTCGTTTGCTCAAAAATAAAATGGTATCGTTGGAAGGAAGAAAAACATATGTGTGCCCTCCAGAGTGAACCTTCTGTTTAGTAGGAGAAAACAGCAAAATGCTGGTCCTATCACTTTTCATTTTTACTTTAGAAAACACAAATGCCTTTTGATGTCAATATAAAAAAAGATGGTATTTGAATAGAATATATTTCTCTAGCCTGGAAATGTTCAGTTCAGTCATACAAGGACACCAATGCTAAGAACCACCCACCCCCTTTCTTTCTTACTTTTCCTCAGAATCTTAGAATTCTTTGTTAAGAGGGTGGGAAAGGGGGGGAGCACCTGGGGAAGGAGATGGGCAATGAAGTCATATTGTATAGTCTGCTACCATTTTCATAGCCTGTTTTCCCCAGTGTTGTGATAAAACAAACCAACATTGTAACAATGCACTTAGGCAGGAAAGCAATGGTGATGTCAGTTATGAGCATCCTTATAACTTAAATCTGAAGCTCAGGAAAGCCCAAGTACCCAATGGCAATGAGTCATTCTCAGAGAGAAGGAGAAGGCACCGGTAAGAATTCCAGATGCATGGACCCTCTTTAATCTTCACATAAAGCTTAGAGCAATTCTAAAAATCAAAATAGAAACAGAAACTTCATGGTATTTTACTTTAGAATTAGGAGCCTATGCTACACAATTGATCATTTCGACAATGTTTGTTCTGCTTCTTTTCATTGTGAAATATTTTAGCAAACAAAATAACGAGTCTTATGACATTTGCCTGTATGTATCATTTTACATTGCATCCCCCCAAGCCTTCCCCTATTCTTCTTCCCCTTGGTTGTCCCTTTCTTCTACACAAAGAGTCTGCTTCCTGCTCATATTTGTCACACTCATGTTCTCCCTTTCTTTCTCTGACACTCAAATTCATGCACATGCACACACACAAATCTAGATTCTGCAGAGGAGAAAATAGGCACTGTTTATTCTCCCCTTCTTTTCTGCTTCATTTGCTTCTTTCTAGACCTCTTCCTTGTTCCTCATCGTAAGCCTTCACTTTCATGTTCAGGCTTCTTGATTTTTAACCATACGGCATTGAGGTATGTTAAAATTATCCTGTTTGGGGACTGGAGAAATGGCTCAGCAGTTAAAAGAACTATCTGTTCTTTCAGAGAACCCTTGTTCATTTCCCAGAACTCACATGCTAGCTCACAACTATCTGTAATTCCAGTTCCAGAAGATCTGATAGGCTCCTCTGGCCTCCATAAACACTGAGCATACATATAGTACAGAGATACATACAAGCAAAAGAACCGACATAAAATTTTTTAAAATACATAAAGCTAAAAAATAATGGTTTTAACTTGTTTTTGAGGTATTTTGCTCCATTTATTGATTTTTGATATTGCAAAAGAAACACAGATTTTAATTTTATGCAAATGCGTGTGTCTCTGTGTACTTTATGTGTGTGTGAATGCCATACTATCAGAGACCAGAAGAGGGTATTGGATCCACTGGAGCTGAAGTTACAAAACTGAGAACAGAATGTTGACCCTCCAGAAGAGCAGCACCCATTATCTACTGAGCCATCTCCCTAGCTCTCGACAAAAAGAAAGAACCTTTAAAGTACACTTATGTGTTTCTACATATGGCTATTTGTCCATATTTAATATTTTACTCGTGAAGCTAAAATGTTTTCGTTAAATGAGAAGCAATCTTCAAAGCCCAGCTGGAAGAGTGTGAACTGCTGTCTTCTGGGATAAGCACGGCAGCATCTTCTATTGCTGCTACAGGAACTGTACAAAGGCTGTGTGAGTTGACACGGATATGGAGACTGAAGCTGAAAGCTGTCAACTACTCAGTTCATCGGGGGAGAATTCTGTGTTTAGGCCGAAGTTGGGCAGCAGGTTGTTTCTTCAGATGTAAAACTAATTTTTAATGAACGTCATAATCATATACTCATAAAAGCCCAGAGAATCTATAGATAAATTATTTGAATTAACAAATTAAGGAAAATAACTAGACACAATGTCAATTAATAAAATTAATTATGACTCCACTTATTAGTAGCATTAAAAATCACAGAATTGAATTTGACAGTCTAGTAACTCTCGAGTACCCCAAATTCTAAAATTCTAGGAATAAACATTAGGAAAAAAATGTATAAGTCTCCACAGCAAAACATGATATCAAAAAAAGATAGCAAAAAAAGAGAATAAAGCCTAAGTCAGTGAAGGTATGTGTCTACTAAGTAGAGACATTGGCATATGATGATATGGCTCTGACAGGTTTTAGTTTGTATGCAAAGGCATCTTACAAGCTGGGAATGTTGATAATATGCATATATAATTATACAGTGTTATGGATAAACTGGCAGCAACACACTGAGTTCTCCATAGGGAAGGGACTTTGCTTGCTTGTTTAGAAAAAGAATGCAATAAGGTGAAGATACAGCTTGGGAAAAGCCAAATACAAGGAAAGCCATCAAGGGTATAACAAGCAAGAGATGAGATGATGGGACGACGAGTAAGACAGCAATCAATGTCATTTTCAAGGTGTATGAAGACATCTTGGAAAGAATACCGGATTTCTCTTGGAATGGAGAAAGATTTGTTCACCTGTATATATTGTAAGATATAAGAAACCTGATTGATTGAATCAATAAAATATATAATATTCCTAAACAATCAAATACACATTCATATTGGTTATCTTATAGCTTGAGAGCTATATGAAAACTAAACTACTATAAATACTATGAGAAGGGAAGGCCTATTATGACATAGAAACAGTAAATGGGAGACAATCTTGGCAGTCACAGAGTGTCATAATTAAGATGGACATCAGGCTTGGCTTAGTGCCGCCCTGTCAAAACTAGTTGCATTCCATATTTCTGAGAATGATGTTGCTAAATACATTGTTTATTGTTATTGTTGAACTGGTTGGAAAAAAGGAAAATTAAATATCCCTCCCCTATTTTTTAATTTTGCTGTCTTTATATTCTTGTTGATCATTTTGATAAAAGCTTGGTTCGAAGTATGGTTCAAAATCCAAAATCCAAACCAAACATCCGGGCTACATACATGGTCTTACTCACTTCTTTCCTGAATCTCATATTCTTGATTTGCCCTTGGATTACTCTCTGTTATACTCTTCAGTGTCCCCAAAGCTCTACCTGGGATACCCCTCATCTTTTGGGTTCCAGATGGAAGCCAGACCAATAGTGGTCCAACAGGAGAAGGGCGAGAGGGACGATAGTGTAGGCCACCTGCTGTTGACTCTGCAGGGCTGCCTGGTGGGGGCAGCTCACCCCCATAGGGAGGTAAAGTCCTGCTAGAGATTTCTCAGAGAAGTGCCATCTGTTTCCACCCTACTCCATGACTAATGTGCTATCCACATATGCATGACTCTGCTTTTCTCCTATGTAAAAATATATGTTTTACAATAATTACCATTTTCATCTTAAGCTTCTAAGCATCTGCAGAGAGAAAACAAGAAGCTTTCTTTTCTTTCTTTTTTTATTTTAAAGAACAAGACCAGCAAAATATTTAGCTTGGCATTCTCTAATTTTTTAAAATTATGTTTAAACAAAGCAAAACATCTGGTAACTAGAAACAAATGCTTGCAGTCAATTCTTTTCATTTATGTGTATATTCATTAAATACCAGCTTCCTACCACAGGGTGGAAAAGCAGGTATGCCCGTGCTTCTTTGACATTTATATGCCATGATATGTGGGAAAGGAAAAAGAAGCGATGATGTCTACAAATGCAGTGAGCAAAGATTCTGGTAGAAAAACAGGAAGGCATGTGTATACTTTAAGCTGGTTATTTAAGGTGAGACCTGAGGGCCAGAGCACACAAGGTGAGAACATGAGACATTGTGTCCTCAAGCGGTAATAAAGGAACTATTGTTTTTGGTTTGTTTGTTTATTTATTTGTTTGTTTTGTTTTCGCTGTGGATACTTACTTCATGGAAAATTAACAAAATATTTGATTTACCAAAAAAGTAACAGATACATCTATTTTAGTGAACTGTCTTCATTCATAAGACTACTTCTTCCTTTTTTTTCTTCTTGTTAACTGTTGATGTTAGCATAAAAAGCAATGAATTTCATTATGGCATTTTCATGCGTTGTTCTAATTTGTTCCCCTGCTCTTCTCAGAATGTCCTCTGTTCAACTTCTGGCTGGTTCTCTATCCCCAGCAAGTGGTGCCTCTTCTGTTTTCATGTTCACATACTCTATCTTCTTTTTTCTCCTCTCCCTCTCTTCTCATCCCTTTTAAATTTTTCATTACCTATACATGCAGACACACATGCATGTATTAAACATTTTTATTGCCATTTAGTCTTTCTATAGTGTTCCTCAGAATATTTTTATAAAAGTATACAAATGTACATTGAATGTATGCCCTCTGTATGCATCTTCTTTCCCCTTTTCTACCTCTCTTCACTTCTGTTATTCCCCTAGGCTCTTTTGCTTCTACTTTTATGTCTCACATAATATATGCTAGGTTATATATATATATATATATATATGTATATATATATATATATATATATATATAACACATACACACACATACAAACACACAGGATTTTAAATACAGACTCCACATGAGACAAAACATGATATTTCTCTTTCTAAAACTGGATTATTCCACTTAACACAATGATATCAGTTCCATGCACTTCTTCAAATGTCATGATTTCAATTTTCTTTACAACTAAATAAAATTCCATTGTGCATATATATTGCATTTCCTTTATACATTTATTCTATAATGGATAATTAGGCTGCTCCATTTCTTAACTATTGTGCCTAGCATGGCATCAAACCAGATGGGCAAGTATCTCTGTGGCATATCAGATTCCTTTGAGTTTATCCCTAGGAGTTTATAGCTGGGTTGTATGATAGTTCCACTTCACTTCTTGGAAGACTATCAATATTGGTTTCCTTCATGGCATTATAGGTTTACATCTCCACTGGTGAACCCTTAGCAACATTTGTTGTTTTTTGCTTTTTTGTTGATCTCCATGAGACATGGGTGAGACGGAATCTCAGAGCAGCTCAACTTGCATTTCTGTGATTGCTAAGAATGTTAAAAGCTTACAAGTAATTGTCTATTTTCTTTCACAGTTTTTATAACATTTATTTTGTGTGTGTGTGTGTGTCACAGTAAGCATATGGATGCCAGAGGACACCTTGTAAGAATCCGTTCTCGCTTTTGACTATGTAGGTCCTGGGGATTGAACTCAGCTCATCAGGTTTGGAGATAATTACTTTCTTGCTCTAAACCATGTTGATAGATCATTATAGGACACTGAGTGAGAACTTTTTAAAAGTTCATCAGCTTATTCACTAAATGAAAGCTATCATTTGGTGTTTAAGTTTTGAAGTTCTTTATGTATTTAAAATATGTATTCCTTAAGGTATTCCTCCCATTCAGTAGCCATCTTTCATTCTCTCTTCTATGCAGAAGCGTTTTAAGTTGATGCAACCCTATTTGTCAGTTTTGAAGATAATATGTTATGCTGTTTAAGTCCTTTTCAGAAGTTTTTTGGTCATGCTTATATCTTAACACGCTTTGTCTAATATTTGAGCAGAGTGATAGATATGGATCTAATTTCATCTTTTTTCAACCTGTTGGATACCATGGTCAAAATTAGGTAGCTATAGCTGGATTTATTTCTGGATCCTCTCTCTTCTACTCCATTGTTCTTACCCATCTACTTTTGTGTCAGAACCATGATGATTTGGGCACTATGGACTGACATATAACTTAATATCAGGTATAACAATACCTTCAGCATTATCCTTTCCATTTAAGATTGCCTCCAATATTTTTTCTTCTTCTAGTTTTGTCAAAAATGTTATTGGATTTGGATGAGTACAGTACTGAATTTGTAGATAATTTTCAGTTATGCAGCAATTATCACAATATTAATTGTACCAATTCATGAGCATGGGGAGTTTTTCACCCCTTAGCATCCTCAATTTCTTTCTTCTGTTGCCTCAAAAGTGTTTCATTGTAAAGGTCTTTCACTTCTTTTCTTCGATATACTGTTTGTCTTTTAAAAAGCTATTGTGAGAAGGCCTTCTTCCCTAATTACATCCTCATTATTGGTATAAAGAAAAGCTGCTGTTTTGTTTTTGTTTTTAATGTTGATTTTGTATCCTTCTGTTTATGGGAAGTATTTATTGGTTTTAAGACTTTCCCGCTCGATTGTGTATTATTTTAAGTACAATATAATGTTCTCTACAATTAGGGCTAGTTTAACTGTTTTGTTTTCTTCTTTCACTCCCATTATTTCTTGCACTTATTGCTCCAAGACTTTTATCTACATACTGCACATTCATACTATATGTGTGCTGAAGCTACAGTGAGTGTGGGTAGAGAGAATGGGCTGTGTGCCATTGCAGATGTTAGAAGAAATGCCTACTGTTTTCTTCCAATTAAAATAATGGTAACTATAGGTTTGCTATATGCAGTTGAACATGTTCCTTCTATTACTGGTTTCTTCGGGGCTTTTGTCTTTCAGAGAAGGTAATTTTTGATGAGAGCTTTTTCTATATCTGATGAGATGACCATGCAATCACTGTCCTCAGTCTATCTATGTACTTTGTAATACTTATTTGTCTTTGTTGAGCCAATCTTGTATTTCTGCAAGGAAACCAATTTTGTCTTAGTGCATGATCTTGTCAGGGAAATTGGTCTGCTGTTTTCTCCATTATGTGTCTGTTTATTTTCATATTTTTATCAGGGTTTGTTACTAAGTAGCACTAACTTAATAGAATGAGTTTTATAGTGTTTCCTTTTTTATTTAATAGAACAGTTTGAGAAATGTTGGTATTAGACCTTACTTAAAAGTTTAATAGAATTCAGCACTGTATCTACCTTGCCATGGAGGTTTACTTTGAATTTATTTTTTAAACTTAATTACAATTTTTTTCATTTGTATCCCAGCTGTAGCCCTGTTCCTTGTCAGCTCCCAGCTCCACCCTTCCTCCCTCTTCTCCTCTCTATGCCTCTCCTGAAATCCACTGATAGGGGAGGTCCTCCTCCCCTTTCCTCTGACCCTAGCCTATCAGTTCTCCTCAGGACTGGCTGCATTGTCTTCCTCTGGGGCTGGTAAGGCTGCTCCCCCTCAGGGAGATGTGATCAAAGAGCCTGCTACTGAGTTCATGTCAGAGACAGTCTCTGTTCCCCTTACTAGGCCACCCACTTGGAGACTGAGCTGCCATGTGCCACATCTATACAGGAGTTCTAGGTTATCTCCATGCATGGTCCTTGGTGGAGTATCAGTCACAGAAAAGACTCCTTTGCCCAGATTTTTTTGGTCCTGTTACTCTCCCTGTGGAGCTCCTTTCCCCTCCAAGTCTTTCTATCTCCTTCTTTCATAAGCTTCCTTGCACTCTGCAGAAAGTTTGGCTATGAGTCTCAGCATCTGCTTCCCCATCTGCTTCCCTATCTTGCTGTGTAGAGTCTTTCAGAGGTCCTGTGTGGTATGTTCCTTTCCTGTTCCCTGTTATCTCCCCCTTTTGTCTTTATGAAGGAGAAGTGATCATCTACTTTGACCATATTGCATATTATATGTCTGTTTAAATTTTTCAACTCTTCAATATTGAATTTTCATAGGTTATATGAATTAAGAAATTTATAGCTAAACTATAGGTTTTCCTTCATATTAGAATGTAAGTTTTCATTTTGTCTATTTTTGAAATAACGATTATAAAAATTCAATAGTCACCTATACTTTAGTTTATTTATGTCTTCTTTTTCTTTTTGTTAGTTTGGCCTGGAATTTCTAATCTTGTTAATCTTTTGAATACACTACTCTTGTTGATTTTATATATCATACTTTTATTCTCCAACTAATTTATGCACTATTCTTTTTTCTTTTTATTGAATTAAATTTTATTTTTATATTAATTACAGTTTATTAACTTTGCTGTAGCCCCCTCTATCAATTTCCCGCAATCTTATCCTCCCTTCTTCATCACATCAAGTTGCATTGGGACCCATGATGTGATGAATTTTTGAAAGGTTCCATTTGCCAATGAGTTGAATACTTACTATCATCTAGTGGATCAACTCTTTTTTAATTTATTATTTTTATTAATTACAATTTATTCACTTTGTATCCCAACTGTAACCCTATCCCTCATCCCCTCCCAATCCCATCTTGCTGCCCTCATCTCCCGCCATGTCCCTCCCCAAGTCCACTGATAGGGGAGGTACTACCCCCTTTCCTCTGACCCTAGCCTATCAAGTCTCAGGAGAACTGGCTGCATTGTCTTCCTCTGTGGCCTGGTAAGGCTGTTCCCCCATTAAGGGGAGGTGATCAAAAGCCAGCCATAGAGTTCATGTCAGAGACAGTCCCTGTTCCCCTATTAGGCAACACACTTGGAGAATGAGCTGCCATTGGCTACCAATGAGCTGCCATTGTGCAGGGGTTCCAGGTTATCTCCATGCCTGGTCCTTGGTTGGAGTATCAGTCTCAGAAAAGACCCCTTTGCCCAGATTTTTTGATTTTGTTGCCCTCCTTGTGGAGCTCCTGTCCCCCACCCCACCCCCAGGACTTTCCATCTCCCCCAACTTTCATAAGATTCCCTGAATTCTGCCTAAAGTTTGGTTATGAGTCTCAGCATCTGCTTTGATAAACTGCTGGGTAGAGTCTTTCAGAGACCCTCTGTAGTAGGCTTCTATCCTGTACCCTGTTTTCTCCCCCTTCCACTGTCTATCCTAATTGACTTTCTGAATGAAAATTGATCATCTACCACAGGGTCTTTCTTCTTGTTGAGCTTCTTTAGGTGTACAGATTTTAGTATGTTTATCTTATATGATATGTCTAATATCTACTTATAAGTGAGTATATACCATGTGTGTCTTTCTGTTTCTCGGATATCTTACATAGGCTGATTTTTTTTCTAGTTCCCACCATTTGTCTACAAATTTCATGATTTCCTTGTTTTTAAATGCTGAGTAGTATTCCATTGTGTAAATGTACCATAATTTCTGTATCTATTCCTCAGTTGATGGAACTCTGGGTTTTTCCAGATTCTGGCTATTATGAAAAAAGCAGCTATGAACATTGGTGAACAAACGTCTGTGTTGTGTACTTTGAGCAATTTTTGGATATATGCCTAGGAGTGGTATAGCTGGATCTTGAAGTAGCACTTTTCCTAGTTATCTGAGAAAGCACCAGATTGATTTCCAAAGTGGCTGCACAAGTTTACATTCCCACCGGTAAAGGGTTGCCCTTTCTCTCCAGCATGTATTATCACTTGAGGTTTTGATCTTAGCCATTCTGATGGGTGTAAGGTGAAATCTCAGTGTCATTTTGATTTATATTTCCCTGAAAACAAAGGACCTTTACCATTTCTTTAAGTGTTTCTCTGCCATTCCATATTCTTCTTTTGAGAATTCTCTGCTTAGCTCTGTACTCCATTTCTTAATTGGATTACTTGACTTGCTGCTTTTTAACTTCTTGAGTTCTTTATATATTCTGGATATTAACCCTCTGTCAGATATAGGGTTGGAGAAGATTCTTTTCCAGTGTGTAGGCAGTCTTTTTGTTTTGATTACAGTGTCCTTTTCTTTACAGAAGCTTTTCAGTTTCATGAGGTCCCATTTATTGATTGTTGCTCTTAGAGCCTGTGCTGTTGGTGTTCTGTTCAGGAAGTCGTCTCCTGTGCCAATGAGCTCAACTTCCCCACTTTTTCTTCTAACTGGTTTGTTGTGTCTGGTTTTATGTTGAGGTCTTTGGTCCACTTGGGGTTTAGTTTTGTGCAGGGTGATAAATATGGATCTATTTTCACTTTTCTGCATGTAGGCATCCAATTGGGCCAACACCGTTTTTTGAAGATGCTTTCTTTTTTTTCCATTGTATGGTTTTGGATTCTGTGCAAAAAATCAAGTATTCGTAGGTTTGTGGGTTCATTTCTCGGTCTTCTGTTCTGTTCCATTGATCCACTATTCTGTTTCTATGCCAATACCATGCAATTTTTATCACTATTGTTCTGTAGTGCAGCTTGAGATCAGGGATGGAGATACCTCCAGAGGATTTGTTGTATAGGATCGTTTTAGAAGTTCTGGGTTTTTGTTTTTCCATATGAAATTGACAATTTTTCTTTCAAGTTTTGTAAATAATTGTGCTGATATTTTGATGGTAATTTCACTGAATTTGTAGATTGTTTTTGGCAGGATGGTTATTTTTTAATTTTTATTAAATTCTTTATTAATTACACTTCATTCACCTTATATACCCCTGTAGTTCCCTCTCTCCTCCCCTCCCAACCTCTCCCTTTCTCCCCCTTCTGTACCCGTGTCCCTCCCCAAGACCACTGATGGGGGAGTCTTCTTTTTCTTCCTTCTGATCCTAGTCTATTAGGTCTCATCAGGAGTGGCTGCATTATCTTCCTTTGTGGCCTGATAAGGCTGCTCCCCCCCCTCAGGGGGAGGTAATCAAAAAGCAGGCCAATCAGTTCATGTCACAGACAGTCCCTGTTCCCATTACTATGGAACCCACTTGGACACTGAACTGCCATGGACTACATCTGTACAGGACTTCTAGGTTATCTCCATGCATGGAACTTAGTGGAGGTATCAGTCTCAGGAAAGACCCTTGTGCTCAGATTATTTGGTTCTGTTGCTCTCCTTGTGAAGTTCCTGTCCTCTCCAGATCTTACTATTTCCCACTTCTTTCATAACATTCCCTGCACTCTGCCCAAGTGTAGGCCATAAATCTCAGCATCTGTTTTGATAGTCTGCAGGGCAGAGCCTTTCTGAGGCCCTCTGTGGCAGGCTCCTGACTTGTTCCTTGTTTTCTCTTTCTTCTGATGTCCATCTTCTTTGTCCTTCTTGATAAGAATTGAGCATTTTAGCAAGAGCCCTACCTCTTGATTAGTTTCTTTAGGTGTGGGGATTTTAGTAGGTTTATTCTATAGTATATGTCTATATGAGTTAGTATATACCGTGTGTGTCTTTCTGCTTCTAGAATAGCTCACTCAGAATGATCATTTCCAGTTCCCACCATTTACCTGCAAATTTCATGATATCCTTGTTTTTTATTGCTGGAATATTGCTACACAATATTCCACTGTGTAGATATACCACAATTTCTGTATCCATTCCTCAGTTGAGGGGCATCGAGGTTGTTTCCAGCTTCTGGCTATTACAAATAAAGCTGCTACAAACATGGTTGAGGAAATGTCCTTATTGTGTACTTGAGCATCTTTTGGATATCTGCCTAAGAGTAGTATAGCTGGATTTTGAGGAAGTGTTATTCCTAGTTGTCTGAGGAAGCACCAGATTGATTTCCAAAGTGGTTGTACAAGTTTATATTCCCACCAGCAGTGGAGGAAGGTTCCCCTTTCTCCACAACCTCTCTAGCATGTGTTGTCACTTGAGTTCTGATCTTGGCCATTCTGGTGGCTATAAGGTGAAATCTCAGGGTTGTTTTGATTTGCATTTCCCTGATGAGTAAGGATGTTGAGTATTTCTTTAAGTGTTTCTCTGCGATTTGATATTCCTCTGTTGAGAATTCTCTGCTTAGCTCTGTACCCCACTTTTTAATTAGATTATTTGATTTGTTGCTGTTTAACTTTTTGAGTTCTTTATATATACTGGATATTAGTCCTCTGTCAGATATAGGGTTGCTGAAGATCCTTTCCCAATCTGTAGGCAGTCATTTTGTTCTGACGACAGTGTCCTTTTCTTTACAGAAGCTTTTCAGTTTCATGAGGTCCCATTTATTGATTGTTGCTCTTAGAGCCTGTGCTGTTGGTGTTCTGTTCAGGAAGTAGTCTCTTGTGCCAATGAATTCCTGGCTCTTCCCCACTTTTTCTTCTAAGCGGTATAGTGTGTCTGGTTTTATGTTGAGATCTTTGATCAACTTGGACTTAATTTTGTGCAGGGTGATAAGTATGGATCTATTTGCACGTTTCTACATGTAGACATCGAGTTAGATCATTTGTTGAAGACGCTCTCTTTTTTCCATTGAAAGTTTTTTGCATCTTTGTCAAAAAAATGAAATGGAAAATTTTCTTGACCAATTCCACTTTTTAAAGCTGAATCAAGACCAAGTAAATCAATTAAATAGTCATATATCCCCTAAGGAAATAGAAGCCATCATCAAAAGCCTCCCATCCATAAAAAGCCCAGGGCCAGATTGTTTCAGCATAGAATTCTATCAGACTTTCATAGAAGAGCTAACACCAATACTCTTCAAACTATTCCACAAAATAGAAACAGAAGGAACATTACCAAACTTATTCTATGAAGCCACAATCACCTTGGTACCTAAACCTCACAAAGATCTGACAAAGAAAGAGAATTTCAGGCCAATCTCCCTTATGAACATTGATGCAAAAATACTCAGCAAAATACTTGCAAACTGAATACAACACGTCAAAGATATCATCCACTACGACCAAGTAGGCTTCATCCCAGGCATGCAGGAGTGATTCAATATACGGAAATCCATCAATGTGATCCACCAATAAACAAACTGAAGGAGAAAAACCACATGATCATCTCCCTAGATGCTGAAAAACAATTGATAAAGTCGAACATCCATTCATGTTTAAAGTCTTGGAGAGATCAGGGATACAAGGCACTTACCTGAACATACTAATGGCAATATACAGCAAGCCTATAGCCAACATCAAATTCAATGGAGAGAAACTTAAATGAATCCCACTGAAATCAGGGACAAGGCATTGCTGCCACTCTCTCCATATCTCTTCAACATCATTCTTGAAGTCTTTGCTAGAGCAATAAGAAAATTAAATGAGGTCCAGGGGATAAAAATTGGAAGGGAAGAAGTCAAAGTATCACTATTTTCAGATGATATGATAGTATACCTGAGTGACCCCAAAAATTCTACCAGGGAACTCCTACAGCTGATTAACACCTTCATCAAAGTTGCTGAATACAAAATTAACTCAAAAAATCAGTAGCCTTCATATATACAAAAGACAAAAAGACTGAGAAAGAAATTAGCAAAACACGACCCTTTACAATAGCCACATATTTCATAAAGTACACTGATGTGAACCTAATCAAGCAAGTCAAAAACTTGTATGAAAAAAATTTCCAGTCTTTAAAGAAAGAATTAGAAGAAGATATCAGAAGATGGAAAGATCTCCCATGCTCATGGCTTGGCAGGACTAATATAGTAAAAATGGTCATCTTACCAAAAGCAATCTACAGATTCAATGCAATTCCCATCAAATTACCAACACAATTCTTTACAGACCTTGAAAGAAAAATTCTCAACTTCATATGGAACAACAAGAAACACAGAATTGCTAAAACAATCCTCTAAGTAAAAGATCATCTGGAGGTATCTCCATCCCTGATCTCAAGCTGTACTACAGAGCAACAATACTAAAAACTGCATGGTACTGGCATAGAAACAGACTGGTGGATCAATGGAATCAAATAGAAGACCCTGAAATAAGTCCACACACTTAAGGATGGCTATTTTCATTATGTTAAGCCTACTGATCCATGAGCACAGGAAATCTTTCCATCTTCTGATATCTTATTCAATTTCTTTCTTCAGAGACTTGAAGTTTCTTTTTTCAAACAGGTCTTTCACTTGCTTGGTTAGTCATACCAAGGCACTTTATGGTATTACTGGTTATTGTGAAGGGTGTTGTTTCCCTCTTTTCTTTCTCACTCCTTTTGTTTTTGTTTTTTTTTTTTTTGTATACAGTAGAGCTATTGTTTTTTTCTGTGTGTGTTTTGGGTTGTTTTTGTTTTTTGTTTTTTGAGATAATTTTGTATCGAGCCACTTTGCTGAAGGTGTTTATAAGCTGAAGGAGTTCTCTGGTTGAATTTTTGGGGTCACTCATGTATACTCTCATATCACTCGAGTATACTATCATATCATACTATCATATCATACTTTCACTTCTTCCTTTCAGATTTGTATCCTCTTGAGCTCCTTTAGTTGTCTTATTGTTCTTACTAGGACTTCAAGTACTATGTTGAAAAGATATGAAGAGAGTGGGCAGCCGTGCCTTGTCCCTGATTTCAATGGGATTGATTTAAGTTTCTCTACCTTTACTTTGATGTTGGCTATTGGCTTGCTGTATATTGCCTTTACTATGTTTATGTATGTGCCTTTTATTCTTGATCTCTCCAAGACTTTAAATATGGATGGGTGTTGGATTTTGTTAAATGCATTTTCGACATCTAAGTAGATGATCATGTGGTTTTTCTCCTTCACTTTGTTTATATAGTGCATTACATTGATGGATCTCTCTATATTGAACCACCCCAGCATGTCTGGGATGAAGCTTACTTGGTCATGGTGAATGATATCTTTGATATTTTCTTGGATTCAGTTTGCAAGTGTTTTATTGAGTATTTTTTTATCGATGTTCCTAAGAGAGATAAGTCTTATGTTCTCTTCTTTTGTTGGGTCTTTGTGTGGTTTAGGTATCAAGGTGACTGTGGCTTCAGAGAATGAGTTTGGTAATGTTCCATCTGTTTCTGTTTTGTGGAGTAACTTGAAAAGTATTGGTTAGCTCTTCTTTGAAGGTGTGGTAGAATTCTGCACTGAAATCTGACCCTGGGCTTTATTTGGAAGGGAGACTTTTGATGACTGATTCTATTTCCTTGGGGGATATAGGAGTAAATAATCTATTTACCTGATCTTGGTTTAATTTTGATAAATGGAATCTATCAGGAAAACTGTCCATTTCATTTAGAATTTCAAATATGGTGGCATATAGAATTTTGTAGTAAGACCCAATGATTGTTTGGATTTCCTCAATGACTGTCGTTATGCTCCCTGTTTTATTTCTGATTTTGCTAATTTGGACAGATTCTCTCTGCCTTTTAGTTAGTTTGGCTAAGGGATTGTCTATCTTGTTGATTTTCTCAAAGAACCAGCTCTTGGTCTCATGATTCTTGGCATTATTTTCTTTGTTTCTAATCATTGATTTCAGCTCTGAGTTTGATTATTTCCAAACCTATACACCTCTTGGGTGTGTCTGCTTCATTTTTTTCTAGGGATATTATGTGTGCTGTTGTTTGTATGAGATGTATCAAACTTCTTTCTGGAGGCACTTAGTGCTATGAAATTTTGTGTTAATACTGCTTTGATTTTGCCCCATAAGTTTGGGTAAGTTGTGCCTTCATATTTCATTGAATTTTAGGAAATCTCTCATTTATTTTTTTCATTTCTTCCCTGACCAAGCTGTCATTGAGTAGAGAGTTGTTTACTTTACATGGATATGTAGGCATTTTGTCATTTCTGTTGTTGTTGAAGTCTAGTTTTAGGTCATGGTGGTCTGGTAGGATACAAGAGATTATTTCAATCTTTTTTTATCTTTTGAGGCTTGCTTTGTGCCTGACTTTATGGTCAATTCTTGAGAAGGTACCATGAGATGTTGAAAAGAAGGTATACTCTTTTGAGTTTGGGTGAAGAATTTTGTAGATATCTATTAGGTCCATTTGATTTAGGACCTATGTAAGTGTCATTATTTCCCAATTTAGCTTCTGTCTAGATGATCTCTCCCTTGGTGAGAGTGGAGTGTTGAAGTCTCCCACTATTAGGGTGTTGGGATTGTTGTGTGATTTCAGCTTTAATAATGTTTCATTTACAAATGCAGGTGCTCTCATATTTGAGGCATAGATGTTCATCATTGTGATGTTCTCCTGGTGGATTTTTCCTTTGATGATAATGAAGCACCCTTCCTTATCATTTTTCATTAATTTTGGTTGAAAGTCTATTTCATTAGATATTGGGCTAGCTACCCCAGCTTGTTTACTGGGTCCATTTGCTTGAAAAAACATTTTTCTAGCCCTTTACTTTGAGGTAGTTTTTATCTTTGCTGCAGGGGTATGTTTCTTGGATGCAGCAGAATGTTGGATCCTGTTCCTGAAACCATTCTGTTAGCCTGTGTCTTTTAATTGGAGAGTTGAGTCCATTGAGGTTGATAGATAATAGTGACCAATGAATGTTAGTTCCTTTTATTGAAGAGTTGGTGGTGTTACTGTGTTTTTATGCTTGTTTTCTTTTAACTTTATGTTGTGAAGTTATCTATATCCTGTGTTTTCTTGGGTGTAGTTGTTTTTGTTGGATTGCAGTTTTCCTTCTAGCATCTTCTGGGTTGGCTTGTAGATATTGTTTAAGTTTACTTTTGTCATGGAATTTTTTTTCTCCATTTGTGTTGATTGAAAGCTCTGGGTTGGCATCTGTAGTCTCTTAGAGTATGCATGACATCTTCCCAGGCCCTCCTGGCTTCCATAGTTTCTGTTGAGAAGTCTGTTGTGATTCTGATAGGTCTACCTTTATATGTTATTTGGCCTTTTTTCCTTGCTGCTTTCAATATCTTTTCTTTGTTCTGTAGATTTATTTTGTTTTGACTATAATGTGACATGAGGAGTTTCTTTTCTGGTCTAGTCTATTTGGTGTTCTGTAGGCTTCTTGTAGGTTTATGGACATCTCTTTCTTAAAGTTGGGAAATTTTTCCACTATGATTTTCTTGAAAATATTTTCCAGACATTGGAACCGGGAGTCTTCTTTTTTGTCTATTCCTATTCTTCTTAGATTTTGTCTTTTCATGGAATCCTTGATTTCTTCGATTTTTTTGCGTTTGGAACTTTTCCATTTTACTTTTTCTTTGAGAGATATATCAGTTTCTGCAATTGTATCTTCAGCACCTGATACAATACAGGAGATCTTCTATATCCTGTATTCTGTTTGTGATTCTTACCTTTGTGGTTCCTGATCTTTTTTTTAAGTTCTCCAGCTCCAGGGTTTTCCCTGTACCTGTTTTCATTTTATTTTCACTTTTTAAATTTAGTTTTTCTTTATTGATTCTAATTCTGTTTTCATGTCTTGCACCATTTTCTTCATCTGTTTGAATGTGGATTCCTGTCTTTCTATGATGGCCTCCATTTTTTTTGTTCATTTCCTCTCTATAAGCCTCTACCTGTGTCTCTGTTTGTTTGGCTGCTGTATTTGCCTGTATTTCATTGAGAACTTTGTTTGTTTTCTCTTTATGTGCCTCTAATACCTGGATAAGCATAGATTTAAGATTAATTTCCTGTGTTTCCTATGAATTAGAATATCTATTGATTTGGGGGGTTGCTGATGAAGTCATGATGTCCTGTTTCTTGTTGGATATGTTCTTTTGTTTTGCATTCAAATATTTTTATTTTTTATTAATTACAGTTTATTCACTTTGTATCCCCCCCTGTACCTTCCTTTCCCTTCCCAATCCCATCCTCCCCCTTCCATACCCATGTTCCTTTCCCAGTACACTGAAAAGCGAGGTTCTCCTCCCCTTCACTCTGACCCTAGTCTATCAGGTCTCATCAGGTTGCATTGTCTTCTTCTGTGGCCTTGTAAGGCTGTTCCCTCCTAAGGGGAAGGTGATCAAAGAGCAGGCTAATCAGTTCATGTCAGAGGCAGTCCCTGTCCCCATTACTACGTAGGCCACTTGGATGCTGAACTGCCCTAGGCTACTTCTGTGCAGGGTTTCCAGGCCATCTTCATGAGTGGTCCTTGACTGGAGTATCAGTTTCAGAAAAGACCACTGTGACCAGACGTTTAGGATTTGTTGCTGTCCTTGTGGAGCTTCTATCTCTACAGGTCTTATTATCTCCCACTTCTTTCATAAGATTCCCTGTACTCTGCTCAAAGTTTGGCTATGAGTCTCAACATCTGCCTCAATACCATGCAGGGTAGAACCTTTCAGAGGCCCTCTGTGGTAGGCTCCTATCCTGTTCCTTGTTTTCTCCCTCTTCTGTTATACATCCTCTTTGTCTTTCTGAATGGGGATTGAGCATCTTAGCCAGAGTCCTCTTTCCTGATTAGCTTCCTTAGGTGTACAGATTTTAGTATGTTTATCCTATATTGTATATCTAGTATCCACTTATGAGTGAGTATATACCTTGTGTGCCTTTCTGCTTCTGGGATACTTCACTCAGGATTATCTTTTCCAGTTCTCACCATTTACCTGCAAATTTCATGATTTCCTTGTTTTTTATTGCTGAGTAATATTTCATTGAATAGATGTACACAATTTCTGTATCCATTCCTCAACTGAGGGGCATCTGGGCTGTTTCCAGTTTCTGGCTATTACAAATAAAGTGACTACAAACATGGTTGAGCAGATATCCTTGTTGTATACTTGAGCATCTTTTGAATATATGCCTAGCAGTGGTATAGCTGGATCTTGAGGAAGTGCTATTCCTAATTATCTGAGAAAGCGCCAGATTTATTTCCAAAGTAGTTGTATAAGTTTACATTCCCAGCAGCAGTGGAAGAGGGTTCCCCTTTCTTCACATCCTCTCCAGCATTTGTTTTCACTTGAGTTATTCATCTTAGCCATTCTGATGAATGTAAGGTGACATCTCAGGGTTGTTTTGCTTTGCATTTCCCTGATGACTAAGTAAGGACGTTGAACATTTCTTTAAGTGTTTCTCTGCCATTCCATATTTCTCTATTGAAAATTCTGTTTAGCTCGGTACCTCATTTTTTAATTAGATTACTTGATTAGTTGCTGTTTAACTTCTTGAGTTCTTTATATATTCTGGATATTAGTCCTCTGTCAGATATAGGGTTGGTGAAGATCCTTTCCCAGTCTGTAGCCTGTCGTTTTGTTTTGATGACAGTGTCCTTTGCTTTATAGAAGATTTTCATTTCCATGAGGTCCCATTTATTGATTGTTGCTCTTAGAGCCTGTGCTGTTGGTGTTCTGTTCAGGAAGTTGTCTCCTGTGCCAATGAGCTCAAGGCTCTTCCCCACTTTTTCTTCTAACCAATTTAATGTGTCTGGTTTTATGTTGGGGTCTTTGATCCACTTGGACTTTAGTTCTGTACGGGGTGATAAGTATGGATCTATTTGCATTTTTCTACATGTAGACACTGGATATGTTCTTATGCCGAAATCTAGCTGTCTGCATCTCCGTAACCTTTGTTGGTTTTTCATGGACTCTGTACTTCAGACTGGCTCTGTCTATCTCTGGTGTCTGGAGTATTCTTCAAGAAGATGAGAGAGGCCTATCGGTTGAAGAGTAGATGTTGGTATTTCAGCTGTATCGAAGGGAGGAAGGTTGTAGGTGCTTATGCATAGACATGTGTGTGTGCTTGAAAGTGTGCCATGAAGGACAGGGTACTAGAGAATGTAGATTCCTGGAAGGGTAGAGCTTATGTGTAGAATTCTGGTGCTGTTGTTGGGCACAATGGGCATGAGCAGGTGCCCTGAATACCTTGGTGGCTTACTGGCCTGTGTTACTGTCATCCTGGTATTCAGATATGTCTGGGCTCCAGGAATTGCCTCCTGGACTCCACTGGGAGACCTGCAGAGCAGGAGCTTCAGTGTTGAGAATGCTGTCCCAAGCATCCCTATGTTGCCCATCCCATATTGGGATGTGGGTGGGAGGGATGTGATGTCTGGCTGGGTCTGTGGCTCTGCATGCACTCACTTGAAGGCTCACTTACTTGCTTGCAGGCCTAATCGGAAAGCACAGGGGTTCCCCCTGTTCTCTACTCTCAGATTTGTGCCCGAAGGGGCAAGTGAAGGTGTAGGAGATCAGTCAGCTCAATGGTGTCCACTGTTTGGCTGTTGAGCAGGAAGACCTGTACTTGGGCAGCCACCTCTGCAGTGTCAGTCACCGAGCAAGGAGGCTCATGCTTTGGGCAAGGGCAAGTGCAGGGTTGTTGAATATTTGTCTCCAGAGACATTCACGGGTGACCTGCTCATGGGTTGTTCTCTCTTGCCCAGGAAGCCTCAGTCTCGATGTTCTGGCTTCAGCTACCCCATTACTCAACAATTTCAGAGTTTGGGATCCTGTGCCCCTCAGATGTGGTGCACGCTGCTGGCTGTCATTTTAGACTCCTGTGGCTCAACTCTTAATAGATTTATGTTAAATACAGTTAATCTATGGCATAATTTAACTCTGCATTTGTTTTTTTTCAATTTTAGTTTGGATCTGAGAGATATCTGTACATCTTTGTTTGCTAAAGAGGTTCCGGGAAATGAATTAGTTGGATTTCATATTTTAAATCTAGTCAGGTCCTTGGGGCCTTTTCATTGATGAGTTAAAGTCATTCACACTTGAAGTTGTTATTATGAAGGAGTTGCTGAAATTTTGTAAGGATTTCAAATACTTTCACATTTTCCTATAATTTTTGATAAATGATGTCTTTTCTTTTTATGTATTTTCTTTAATTCTACAAAATAATACTATGTCCATGCTTGTAAAATAAGCAAGTATTTATTCTTCAGATACTACATAATGCTATTGCTCATCACAAATGTGTTTATATAAGTACACAAATGTGCTAATACAAGCAATCACTTTCTTCATACTTTTATCAAATAACTACATTTTCTTTATTTTTTATTCTGTATATTTCTACAATTTAAAATATTTATTGTATGGTGAAAATTATGCATTAAATTAATTGTTCTTAGCAGTGTTGCATTTTGTTCAAAACAGATTGAAAACCAGTTGCAACCTAAATATCCCTTATCCAGAAAATATATAAAATAATTATTGCATATTTATACAATAAGATAAGGTTTAAAAATAAAATTAAAATGGTAGTATCTTAAACTACATAGTGACAAATATAAAGTGTATGAAATTTCATTTATATGACTTTTTCTTCTAGCAGGTAAACAAGACTTTAAAGTTAGGATAGTAGGGAGACTCCATATAAAAACAGATTGACTGGAAGCTAGGGCAGAAGTTGATTTCTTCGGTTTTTGCGAAGTTTTAACTTGGCTAAGTAAAATGGGGTTGATACACAGGTATGTGTAACTGTTATATGCACTGAGGTATTATATTTTAAATTGTACATTTTACTCTTTCTACATTGTGCTCTATTGAAAATGGTGCTTGTTTTATGTCAATAATATTCTGATTTGATTTTTTCCATGTGCTCCAGTAATTCTGAAATAAAAATTTGTAAAGACTTGGTAAGAAGAAGAAGACGAAGAAGAAGACGAAGACGAAGAAGGAGGAGGAGGAGGAGGAGGAGGAAGAGAAGAAGAAGAAGAAGAAGAAGAAGAAGAAGAAGAAAAAGAAGAAGAAGAAGAAGAAGAAGAAGAAGAAGAAGAAAAAGAAGAAGAAGAAGGTTGTTTTTGCTGGAGGATCCAAGATGGCAGGGCTGATTGTGCAGGTGTCTGAACAGCAGCTTATCAGTGAGAGCATAGTGACCACCAGGCCATACCGAAGACCCCCAAACCTTGACATCTGTGTTTCTCAGGTGAGAGGAGTACCTATGAGGAAACATGAGGATATAATTAAAGGCTGCCCTGCCAATTCTGGGAAATGTTTCCAAGCTCATGCCTGGCGGGCCGGCTGCAGCCCTAGGCCTGTCAACCCCGTCCCACTGTCTGTGGATATCTTCTGGTACCTGGGGTGAGGCCCAACCGTGGGCACTCACTCTCACCATCCCACTGACGGCTTCTAGGTACTGGTGGTTTTTGGCTCCAGTGTCAAGTGCCCACTCTCATTGTCCCATGGAGAGGATACCATCTAATACCAGGGGCACGTGGCTGCAAACTTGGGCTGCTAAAGCTCAGGACCCACAGAAGCAACCGCAGACGCTGCTCCAAGGCTCAACCTGTCTTCCTAAGAAGACCAGCAGGACCTCTGAGCTCACAGGCTCTATAAAATTGCTGTGTCCAGCACACATAGTATCTGAGCAGAGTGCCTGGGCTCGATAAACTCAGAGTAAAAAAGCCAGTGGTGGGGCAGCTGACCCCAGAGCTTCATTTAGCAAAAGAAGGACCCATGAACTCCTGTGGAATCCACTTGCTCTCCAGGATCCACAGGAAATTTCCTGAAAACCACCCTCCAGTCCGAGATCATTCCCACCACTCTGAGAAGAACTCCTTCAGGAACATCTAACTTCCTGCTCAGAGCTCTTCCCACACCCAGTAGGCAACAGGATCTAACAGCCAATTCCAGAAACAACCAGATGGCGTAAGGTCAGTGTAAAAACACAGTCAACAAAATCCAGAAAAATATGGCATCCCCAGAACCTGATTATCCCAAGGCAAGCAGCTTGGATATCCAAACACAAGAAAATGATCTTAAATCTATGCTTACAAATATGATAAAGGAGGAACTGAATGAAATTCATAAAGAAATACAGGAGATACAATCAAACAGATTGAGACCTTAAGAGAGAAAATAATTAAATCACTGAAAGAAATACAGGAAAGTTCAAACAGGTTAAGGAATTGAACAAATCATACAATGAAATGCAGGAAAATAAAAATAAACAGGTGAAGGAAATCAACAAAACTATTCAAGATCTGAAAATGGAAACATTAAAGAAAGCACAAACTGAAAAAAATCCAGAAGAAGTAGGACTTAGGGAAGAAAACAGGAACTACAGAGGTAAGAATTGCCAACAGAATACAAGAGGTGAAGGAAAGAATCTCAGGTGTAGAAGCCACAATAAAATAAATTGATCCATCTGTTAAAGAAAATGTTAAATCCAAAAATTCCTGACACAAAATATCCAAGAAATCCAGGACACAATAAAATGAAGAAATCTAAGAATAATAGGAATAGAAGAAAGAGATTTCTGGCTCCAAGGACCAGAAAATATTTTAAACAAAATCATAGAAGAAAATTTCCCCAACCTGAAAAATGAGATGCCTATAAGTATACAAGAGGCCTACAGAACACCAAATAGATTAGGCCAGAAAACAAACTTCTTCTATCACATAATAAACAAAACACTAAGTGTACAGAACAATGAAAAAATATTAAAAGCTTCAAAGGAAAAAGGTCAAGGAACATAGAATAGCAAACTTATCAGAATCACATGACCTTTCAGCAGCGAGCATAAAAGCAAGAAGGGCCTGGGAAGAATTCTTGCAAACCCTAAGAGACCACAGATGCTAGCCCAGACTACTATACCTAGCAAAACTTTCAATCACCATAGATGGAGCAAACAAGATACTCCAAGACAGAGGCAAACTTAAACAATATGCAAAAACCAGTCCTACAGAAGATACTTGAAGGAAAACTCCCACGGGAGAAAGTTAACTACATCCCACAAAAGAAAACATATGATCTAACTTCACTATAGTAACTTTAGTACAGTAAAACCAAAAATAGATAAGCACACAAACATACTACCACAACCAACACCAAAATAAAAGGAACTAACAGTCACTGGTCATTAATATCTGTCAACATCAATGGACTCAGCTCTCCAATAAAAAGATACAGACTAACAGAATGGATGTGAAGACAGGACCCACCATTACGCTGCCTACAGGAAACCAACCCCAACTACAGAGATGGACATTACCTGAGAGTAAAGGGCTAGATCAATGTTTTCTGAGCAAATGGACCTAATAAGCAAACAGCCATTCAAATGTCTGATAATATAGACTTCAAATGAAGACTAATCAAAAGAGATGAGCAAGGACACTTCATACTCACCAAAGAAATATTCCACCAAGAAGACATCTCAATTCTGAACATTTTTACCCCAAATACAAGGATACACACATTTGTAAAAGAAACATTAACAAAGCTTAAACCACACATTGACCTCCACACATTAATACGGGAAGACTTCAACACCCCACTCTCACCAAAGATTAGGTCAATGAAACAGAAACTAAACAGAAAAGGCAAGGCTGCCCACTCTTTCACTACCTCAAGTATTTGAAGTCCTAGCTAGAACAACAAGAAAAGCAAAGGAGATACAAATAAGAAAGGAAGAAGTCAAAGTATTGCTATTTGTAGATGATATGAAAGTATACATAAGTAATGCCAAAAATTCTACCAAGGAACTCCTACAGCTGATAAACACCTTCAGCAAAGTAGCTGGATACAAAATTAACTCAAAAGATCAGTAGTCTTCCTGTATACAAATGACAAATGGGTTGAGAAAGAAATTAGGAAAAGAACATTATATACAATAGCCACAAAAAAAAACGTAGAGTACCTCGGTACAACTCTAACAAAGCAATTAAAAGACTTGTATGAAAAAAAAATAACAACAAAAAAATACTTCAAGTCTCTGAAGAAGGAAACTGAAGAAGACATCAGAAGATGGAAAAAATCTTCCATGCTCATGGATCAGTAAGATTAACAGTAAAAATGGCCATCCTACCAAAAGCAATCTAAAGATTCAGTGCAATTCCCATCAAAATAGCAACACAATCCTACCGATTTGAGCATAGGAGACCTTTCCATCTTCTGATATCTTCTTCAATTTCTTTCTTCAGAGACTTGAAGCTTTTTTCAAACAGGTCTTTCACTTGCTTGGTAGAGTCACACCAAGGTACTTTATGTTATTAGTGGCTTTTATGAAGGGTGTAGTCTTCCTACTTTCTTTCTCAGCTCTTTTTTCTTTCATATACAGGAGGTCTACTGGTTTTTTTGAGTTAATTTTGTAACCAGCCCCTTTGATGAAGGTGTTTGTCAGCTGAAGGAATTCTCTAGTTGAATTTTTGGGGTTACTCATGTATACTATTATATCATTTGCAAATAGTGGTACTCTGACTTCTTCCTTTCCGATTTCCTTTCCTTTAGTTGTCTTATTGCTCTAGCTAGGACTTCAAGTACTATGTTGAAGACATATGGAGAGAGTGGGCAGCCTTGCTTTGTCCCTGATTTCAGTGGGATTGATTTAAGTTTCTCTCCACTGAGTTTGATGTTGGTGATAGGCTCGCTGTATATTGCCTTTACTGTGTTTAGGTATGTGCCTTGTATCCCTGACCTCTCCAAGATTTTAAACATGAATGTGTGTTAGATTTTTGTCAAATGCTACTGAGCAATTAAATACAGGAAGTCATGAAATTTGCAGGCAAATGGTGGGAACTAAAAAAAAATCCCTCTGAATAAGGTATCCCTGAAGCAGAAAGACACACATGGTATGTACCCACTTATAAGTGGATATTAGGCACATAATATAGGAAAACATATTAAAATCTGTACACCTAAAGAGGCTAAGAAAGAAGGAGGACCATGGGTAAAGTGATCAATCCTCACTCAGAAAGGCAAAGGGGGTGGGCATCGGAAGAGGGAGAAAACAGAGAAGAGGACAGAAGCCGACCACAGAGGGTCTCTGAAAGACTCTACCCAGCAGTGTATCAAAGCAGATGCTGAGACTCATAGCCAAACTTGGGTTAGAGTGCAAGGAAGCTTATGAAAGAAGGGGGAGATAGAAAGACTTGGAGGGGACAAGAGCTCTACAAGGAGAGCAACAGAACCAAAATATCTGGCACAGGGGTCTTTTCTGAGACTAATACTCCAACCAAGAACCATGCATGGAGATAACCTAGAACCTCTGCACAGATGCAGCCCATGGCAGCTCATTCTCTAAGTGTGTTGCCTAGTAAGAGGAACAGGGACTGTCTCTGACATGAACTCAGTGGCTGGCTCTTTAACCACCTCCCTCTGAATGGGGAGCAGCCTTACTAGGCCACAGAGGTGGGCAACACAGCTCCTCCAGATGAGACCTGATAAGCTAGGGTCAGATGGAAAGGGAGGGGTCCCTATCAGTGGACTTGGAGAGGGTCATGGGATATGATGAGGAAGAGGGGGTGGGATTGGGAGGGAATGAGGGAGGGGGTTACAGCTGAGATACAAAGTGAATAAACCTAGAACCCTAATTTTTTTCTGTTTGGTCAATTTTCTGTTGTGAATTTTTCAAATAAACTGTCTATGCCTTTTGACTTTGTCTCTGCATCTTTTTGTACTGGGTAAATTCTTAAGATTGGTCTCTCTTTCAAACCAGGCAAGGCTCTTAGCAGTGGGACTGGGAAATCAACTGAGCCACAAAACCTTTGAACTACAGTGTGTCCTGCCTGCAAGACATGCTGGGGCAAAAGTATTACAGAACTTGTGGGAGTGGGTAACCCATGGCTGCTCCAGCTCAAGGCCCACACTTCAAGAGCAAGCCTACTTCTCACACTTCCTGTATATTCAGGACCTAGACGCAGGACATCCCAGAAACCAGGATAAAACCAAACATGACTGAAAAAAAAGTCAGTGTAATGATTCATAATGATATTCTGGTACACTAATAGATCAGTGCCTAGCCCAATTGTCATTGTAGCAGCTTCACCCAGCAACTGATGGGAGCAGATACAGAGACTCACAGGCAGTTATCAGGAGGAGTCAGGGGAATCCTGCTGAAGAGAGGGAAGAAGTGTTATAGGAGCCAGAAGAGATGAGGATACCAGAAGGACACAGCCCACAGAATCAACAGAGAAGGGGCTCATAGGAACTCACAGTAACTGAAACAACAAACAGAGACCCTGTGTCCTCTCCATATCCATTACAACTATGTAGCTTGGTGTTCTTGTGGGACTCCAAACAATGGAAGTCAGGGATGTCTTTTATCTTTGGCCCGAGCTTGGGAACCCTTTTCCTCCTACTAGGTTACCATTTCCAACTGTGAGATGAGGGTTTATGCCCTGTCTTATTGAATGTATCTTGTAAGATCTATTCGGTGGATATCTGCAGAAGATCTGCTCTTTCCTTTTTCATTTCTTTTTCCTTAAGAGAAAGAGAGGAGAGGTTGACCTTGGAGATAGGGATGTGGGAGAAGGGACCGGAAGGAAGAGAGGGAAGAGAAACTGTAGTTCGGCTTTAATGTGTAAGAGAAGAATAAAAATTTAAGAAAAGGCCTCTTTATTGTAGTACAGACTTTTTGCAAGTTCAGTCCTAATCTTTTTTTAATATATGTCTGAAGTATTATCTCAACTCTGCCCTCTATTTTTGAAATTTTTTCTTCTGCTTTGTCTTGTCCGATGATTTTGATGTCTGTTTTGTTTTTTTATTTGATTGACTGATTCTTTTGTTTCCAGATTTTCCATTTGATTTTAATAGGGTTTCAATTTCCTTGCTGATTTTTTCTCCAAGCTTTTGAGTTTGTCCTGCATGTAACTTTTTTTGTTTCTTTACTTTGGTAATTTTCTTGCCTACGTCTTGAACTGATTTTCATATTTCATTCATCTTAATATTTGAGCTCTCCTCTTGGTCATTGATTATTTCTAAGAGTGGGACTCTCAATTGTTTTTGGGGACACAATCCATATCAGTGACTTTAGTTTCTATTATAAGGAGCTCATAAATTGTGGTTGGATGATGGTAGGTTCATGACCTATATTCTTTGTGGGTTGTTTGTTTTGTGTTTTGGAATGAATGTTCCCTTTATTTTTAACTTTTGTCCTTTCTCCTAGTTTTTTCTGCATTCCTTTCTTTCTTTCTTTTATGGGAGTGCTCTTGTTTGGCTTTATTCACTAATTATTTTGTTTTCAACTGCTATTTAAAGTAAGGAAAGCTTAATTTCTTCCTAATGATTTGCCAGCTGTACTGGTTCATGTTAACTTGAAGTAGTAGATCCTCATTTATTTTACTTATGCCCTTGGTATGGTTCAGAGATGAAAACATTCAGGTACTAGATGTGGAAACTGTAATTTATAGATTTTTTTTCAAGCTGTAAGTATCATGTTTAGGGAATGAAATGAGGAAGGAGTTAGGAAAGGGGGCAAAAAGGGATATTGGATCTGGAGTTAAGGATTGTAGTGAGCCACAATGTAAGTACTGGGAACCCAAATTGTGTCCTCTGAAAAGGCAACAAGAGCTCTTAACTGCTGAGCTACCTCCCAGCCCCAATAACTTATCTTCTTAAGAGCTACTGTAGTTATAGGCTAATGCATTAATGCAATGCAGCTTTAATCTACTCATCATAACCATTTCCACATAAATTAACTGCTTTCCTCTTAAGCAGCGCCACACTAAGAACTAAGACGAAACCATATAAACCTCTGGAGATATGTCCAACCCACAGCACAAGTGTGTAAGCAGGAAGAGAGGGAAGAGACGAATGGAATGTAGAAAGGGTATTGATGGCCGGTAATCTTCAATGTCAGGCTGAAACTTTAAAAATTTATTCTATCAATACCTTCTTACAAACTCGTAAGCAATATCTTTGCAAATTGGTAAGATTCAGTTGGATTAACAAAAATGGTAAACGGAATAAATAAAATATAGGAGAAAAATATGCTGTGGTTTTATGTTACCACGGTTATTGTGTAGGTATTTTAAACTGAAAAACCAGAATGAATTTTGGAATAAAATACTTAGCTGAATAATTATGTGTAATAGAAAACATTTAACTTTAAAAAATACTCATAATACATAGACTTTACAATGAGAAATTTAAAACTTCATTTGTTTAGTTTGTTGTTGTTGTTTTGCCAAGGAGATCTTTTTAAAATTTTTATTAATTACACTTTATTCACTTTGTATCCCCCCATAAACCCCTTCCAATCTCACCCCCCCTCCACATATGCCCCTCCCCAAGTCCACTGATATGGGAGGTCTTCCTTTTCTTCCTTTTGCTCCTAGTCTATCAGCTCTCATCAGGAGTGGTTGCATTTTCTTCCTCTAGTTTGTTGTTTTTAAAGGAGAAAAAATTTGAAAAGAAAGGGGGCTTTTTTCACCATTTTTCACATTTTTTGAACCAACTTGACTTCACTGAACTCTTGTATACTTATGAGGCTTACTTGTTTACACATTACAATGTTACCTGCAAATAATTTTCTGAAATGCTCTTGTATTATTTGACTATAATGATTTTAAAATTAATAAATAATAAAGCAATACATCATTGCTTTATCATTGTATATTATTTTAAGAAAAATTAAACACTGCCTATTCAGTGAATAATATTAAATATTTATAAATCTGCTATGGAAATTTCTTTTAGCAGTTTCTTGGTATTTATCACTCATTCATTTTCAAATGAAAATGATTCATAGACTGATTATTTATTATAAATAAGCTATCTGGCAAAAATTAACCTATGTGATCACAATTAATAGTTGTATAATATTGCAAAATATGAGGTAAATAAATCATATTTTATTTTATTCTTACTTGACTTTTACTTTGCAAATGTTTAAGTATTAAAATGTTCTCCTTCTTCTCCATGTTCTCCTTCTCCTCCCTTCACTTCATTCCTCCTTCCTTTTCCTTTTGTTTCTCCTTGTCTTTTTGTTTTTTCTTTCTTATACCGTGTCTGTGCATATTGTCAGATTAACTCGATTAAAAACAAAAATAAAAACCAGCCAAGCAAAAGCAGTGTATTGCTCAGCATTATAAGAATTTGTGTATTAATTAACTTTTTCCTTTTGCTGAGAATTAAGTTTGATAAAATCTGCCATTATTACAGACACCTTAAAACATTCCCACCTCTTCACTGGGAAGAAAGATGTTTAATCCCAGTAGAGGCACAGTTACACATTTTGATGTACAACCAAACTGCCTTTTAAAAAAGTGTGCATGGTCAAACAGTAAGTTTCAAAAAATTCAAACAGAGATATTTATAATATAAGAGTAGCTGTTTCTATTCTTAAACTAACCATCTTAGCCAAACTGAAATGTATTCAATAGTAAACTAGTTAATAATCATGAAATTATTTCCAGGACACAGGTGAAACAGAACTTTTTCAGAATTAATCTTACAATAATGGCACCAATTCCTTTCTTATTCTCCAATATTACTTCCCAGAATTAACAATATATATGTAAGTAAATTATATCTTAAAAATCAGTGTCAAGTGGAGACTACTGTGCAAATTTTATTTTTTTTCAAGTCAATAAAATAATATTTTTCAAGTTATATAGTAAACTCCTTTCTCTATTAATTTTAGTAAAATTTTTCTTTTTGGTTGTCATAGTCTTCAGAGAGCAAAAAACCAACATAAACAGCTATGCCTCTTTATTATGTATTTATCTTATCTTTTTGCAGTTTAAATAATGTTAAATTAAATATCTTTAGTAACCTGAAGGAGTTTTCTGAGAACATATTTAGTACTATAGGTTTTGGTATTAAGCATATGCTCACTCTCAATGTTACAGGTAGTAGCAGTTTGGCCTTCGGCAGGATGTGTTCACCATGTCTTAAAAAAACACCTTTTCTTCACCCAAACATGTTCAGTCTTTTGGAAAATACTGATGTTGCAATATTATTAATTTTCATTTCTTCATCTAAATGATAACACTACCTCTATTGACTGTTTTCAATGTTATTTCTTAAAGCTGATTGTTTTGTTTTTGTTTTTGTTTTTTGTGTTTGTTTGTTTTTTGGTCAGATAGTCTTATTTCTACTACATATTCCTTTTTACGAAGTGCCAGTCAGCATAATCTTTTCATTGCAGACACTAAAACATACTTGTTTTCATGCAATTAATGATAATTCATGTACAGACTTATTATTTCATGAAGTCAGTAAACTGTGGTAATATATAGTACCATAAGAAATGACCATAGACAATTCAGGAATCTAAACAACATGGAGTTTAGGGTGCCAGTGTTCTGAGTTCTGGGACCTATCCCTAGCAGCAGACAGGTGACATCTCTTGAATGCTATAGTAGACACAACTACCCTGGTTTCTAGTCTTTTCTTCCAAGGCCACCAATCATAGTCATGAGCACTTTCTCATGAACTAACCACACCTCAGAGTGTTCATATTCAGATCCCATTGCTTTGAGATTTGCATTGACCACATAAACTCTAAAGCAATATGTTGTATACACTGCAAAAACTGTCCTGTCTTTGTATTAATACATAAAGCGAACAGCAACTCATACACAAGTGATGTAATCATACATCTAGCACCAAGATGGAATGTCTTAAGGACTAGACTATTGTGAGACCCATCTATTCACATGTGGCTATGTAGTTTGACTTCTTTACCTTCAAAGTAACATTGCTCACACAACAATCTCTGGTTTCAAGTGTGAGTTATTTGGTAAAGATGTGTCGTCCTCTATAATGTAGACTTGGAAATCTTCCTAAATTGCTTTACCATATACTGTTGGCTAAAGCAATCACAAGGATGCACATATTGACAGGAAGAGGGACTGGACAAGATCTCTCAATGGGATTAAAAGCAGAGGACCCAAACCTGGATTTTAAAGCTCCTAGAGCAATAACAATGACTTGCTAATTTTCTTACCATTTTCATTCATTGTTTGTTATGATTGTTAAGTATTTGTCTCTGTATTTTCTTTTTAGCAATTCAAATATTTATCTATTTCAAGTTTTTCTCATTTTGAAAAAAATCAAGTATTTCTGGACCTACACCAGATGGCACATTTCATTAATTTTCCCATGTAACAATCAAGTCATGGTATTAAATCCATTTTCCTTTTAGTATACTATTGCTACCTGGGGAAAAAATATATCAATGCCCTTCTAAACTACGGTTTTTATTAATTAAAATTTATTCACTTTGTATTCAGCTGTAGCCTCCTCCCTTGTGTCCTCCCAGTCGCACCTTCTCTCCCTCTTCTCTTCCCATGCCCATCCTCAAGTCCACAGAAAAGGGAAGTCCTCCTCCCCTTCCATCTGATCCCAGCCTATCAGGTCTCACCAGGACTGGCTGCATTGTCTTCTTCTGTGGCCTGGTAAGGCTGTTTTCCTCTCAGGGGGAGGTGATCAAAGAGCCAGCCACTTTTTGCCAGAGACAGTCTCTGTTCCCATTAGTAGGGAACCTACTTAGACACTGAGCTGCCGTGGGCTACATCTGTGCAGGGGTTCTAGGTTATTTTCGTGAGTGGTCTTTGGTTGGAGTATAAGTCTCAGAAAAGACCCCTGTGTCCAGATTTTTTTTTGGTTCTTTTACTCTCTGTGTAGAGCTTTCGTCCCCTCCAGATCTTTCTCTCCCCCCCCCTTCTTTCATAAGCTATGAGTCTTAGCATTTGCTTTAATACCCTATTGTGAAAAGTCTTTCAGAGGCCCTTTGTGGTAGGCTCTTGTCCTATTCCTTGTTTTCTCCCTCTACTGATTGCCTTTCCATTTGCATTTCCAAATGAGAATTGATCATCTAACCCAGGGTCCTCCTTTTTGCTTAGCTTTGTTAGGTGTACAGATTTTAGTATGTTTATCCTATATTATAGGTCTATTATCCACTTTTAAGTGATACTGTATGTGTCTTTCTGCTCCTGCGATATTTCACTCACGATGATCTTTTCTAGTTCTTACCATTTGCCTGCAAATTTCATGATTTCCTTGTTTTTAATTGCTGTGTAGTATTCCATTTTGTAAATGTACCACAATTTCTGTATCCATTCCTCTTTCGAGGCATATAAAGCATTTGTCTCTTATGAAGAGCACATTTGGGCAAGCTTTCATCTATCTCCATATTCTATTTCAGAAACTAAGTTTTATAAAAATTATGTGTAAGAACTAAATAACTGAATTTTCAGAGATTATGAATCCCAGTTTTATTAAACTATAGACTGCAACTCAATTTCAAAGACAAAACATTTTAAGATTTCAAGGTACCAACTTGTACCCAGTTAAAGGGTGAAAGAGCTAAATGATGTTTTATATCTGGTTACCATCACATTTACATCAACTTCAGCACTTTATAATCTTGCATTATAATCTCAGTACTGGTTGTCAGGGAAAACAGTTTATCTGACCTTCTCTAACTAATTTTTGAATCTAGTCAAACTTGGGGGCCTTTTTGAATGTGGAAACCATGCTTTTTAATAGAATTAGAGTATCATAATTAACAAGCAATTTACTCCTTTTAGGCTTCAGTAAGTTCTGTTGTTAACATTTTACAGTCTGAGAAGGACAAAGCTATATCTTAAGGTACATATTTATGTATTTGTATTCAAGTTTATGTCTTAAAGTATAGTTTTATTTATACTTTGTGAATCAATCTATATGTTAATAAATGTTCTGTTTTACACGATGAAACAAACAATTTTAATCATTGTGCAGGAAAACCTTGAACGATACTAATTAATAAATATGGATCAATGTTCAAAACCTAATGTTCTTTTAAGAAAGATCACCTATTAAGCTCCAGTGTATTTAACACATATATGCTTCAATATATTTGATTGGGACATTAATAAAACCTTATTGCTTATATTAGCATCCACTTGTATAAAACAATTAACAGTGAGGAGAACCAGGCACAATACATTAATCACTGATACAAGAAACAGAACAATTTAAAGAATTTGTGGAAGATAATTACTTTGATAAAAATAGTAAAATCAGATGAAACACATTCTTTAATCAGTTCATATGCATAAAAAGTGTGAGGAGGTGATGTTCAAAGATCATAACAAGGGAGAAGGGAAGGTCCTGTCATAATCAATTTACCAGCCAAAGTGATTATGCTTTGTGTGTTAGTAAAAGACTTCAATCTTCATTATGATGATCGATAATATGTTTAAGCTGCGAGTCATGTCTAAAAAGTGTATATTTTCAAAAACACATGCACCTATTTTAGAAATTATTTTTAGAATGCTCACAGATAATTTCACATCACACAAAGGGAAGGTAAACTACATCAGCTATGAAGATATCTAGAGTCTAGAAAACTTTAATTTGGCTTTGTGAGATATCACACAACCTTTCCTTTCAGAAGGTATTTAGACACATTCTATTACACAAAAAGTATCACAGGCTTATTTTTCCAGATGCTGTCTAGTTATCAGAACTGTTAGATGGAAGCTGGTCCCTATGTGATGACTGCAAGATTTAGAAAGACACCCCCTGCAGCAATAACACCACCAGCACCACCAGCATCCCCATTGCCTAATCCACCACCAGCAGCAGCACCAACACCAGAACCATTGCTGCCATCATCACATGTCAGCCTAGAGCAGCACCAACAAAACAACAAAACAGGGCTCCAATTCAGCTGAATTTCACATTAACAACACATATTTTTGGTATAACTACACACCATAAATATTACACAATAAAATAAAAAAATAAGTAGTAGTCTTGTATCGTACTTGACACTCAGTATAGGCATTAGACCAGAGAAGAGGGGAAGGGGGTCTCAGGGAAAGCCAAGTACAAAATTCTTGATGTCTTGATTCTTCTCCAATTTCTCATTTTATGTACTCTTCATCTTCAACTACTTTTTTTCTCTTTGTCTTTTCTCTGACTGTCAATGTGTATAAGACAGAAGTAGGATAATCCAGACACCTGAAAGGTACATAATTCTCTGGCTGATTAAAAAAAAATCTTAGGGAAGGATAGGATTAGTTGGTTTATACTACCAAGTCACTGTCCATCATTGAAGAAGAATTAGGGTAAGAATTCAAGCAAAAACTTGCAGCAGAAATCATGGCAGAATGCTGCTTGCTGATTCACTCTCAGACTCATGCTTAGCTGGTTTTCTTATACAACCTAAAACCTGTGACTCAAGAACTGTGTCACTCTTAGTAGCCTAGGCTAAATTACATCAATAAGCAATTGAGATGATTCCTCACATATGTACCCCAAAGCCAGTTTGCTCTAGGTAATTCTTCTTAAAAGACTCTGTGTCAATTTAACAATTAAAGCTATCCAGGACACAATGCATAGATAATGTATCATAAGAGAATACTGTTTTTCTACTGTGAAACAGAAATCAATGCTATATACCATTTTCTCTTATATAACTATCTTTACAGTCTCAAATAGCTTCTTTAGCATTCCATTGTTGAATCTCCCTCAACAGTTAATGTAGCTGGAGCATCACACTGATCCAATAATATCTCTCCAGTATCTTTTGTCAGCATGCAAGTTTTTTTTTATTCATGAATATACTGTTATCTGCCCTTTAGCCAACATTCAATCCATTTTATGTACATTTATGTCCATTCTATCTTCCTCCAATTCCAGACCTCAATCTGTCTACTGAGACCTTGATCTTTGATGTGGAACTTTGTCAAATGCTGTCTGAAATGTGAGATCCTGCTCTCTACTGCATAGGGACAAAGCTGAAGTCTTCTTCTAAAAGCAGAAAGGCTTTGAATGAATAAACATTGGCATTTCGTGTGTGGCTCTGTCAGACACAGTCTACTCCGTCTATGAAATGTTGATTAGAAAGTTCTCAAGGTGCTGTATGGAAGGGCATCATTTGTCTTTTGTCTAGTGGTTTCTCAAATTACAAGGGAGCTTTTTAAGCCATTTGTCATGGACTGAGGAGAAAGACAGTGGCAGGCAGAATGTGTTTCACTAAGAATTATCAAGACTGCACCATAGGAGTGAAATGATTTTTTACTTCTTTGCTCATAAAAACACTACTTATGAAGGTTCTTGGAGTTAATCCATTCCATTAACTGATAATGGGAGTGGCTCAATGGAGTATGAATTGTCAGGATTTATCACCTTACATTCTTCCTAGTCCAGTTTCCTGTAGGATGAATGTAAGCTTTTAGGTCAATGTATAATTTGCATGTATATAATATAAATATGACACATAATACACATACATAAATAGTATGAGAAGAATTCTCTCTATACCCCTTTCTTTTTAATTTTTAAGTAATCTAGACTGGCCTAGAACTTGTGATCATGCTGTATCAGACTTCTGAATTATAGAATTAGAGTGAACCATCATGTCTAGATAATACTTTTTAAACAGGAATAAAATTGGAAGTCCATGTATATGTGTGTGTATAAAATGAATATAATTAAATAATGCGGTATCCATGCAATCACACACAGATAATATATAATAGTTTTTAGAAGAGATTTTAATTTATCTTTGAATGTGAGTATGTGTGTGAGAGAGAGAGTGAGACAGAGACAGAGAGAGAGAGAACAGGTGTTCCCTGAAGCATCAGATAACTTGGGAAGTTGGAGTTACACTATCTGACGTGAGTGCTGGAAACTGAACTCAGAACCTCTGCAAGGGAGGCACACACTCTAAACTACTCAGCCAGCTCTCCAACTCGAGTTGATTTTTAAGAGTTGAATGAGACTGGAAATTCATACAATATCAAGAGTTTTCTCAGTCAAAGTTACAGCTACAAACTTCTCCAAGCCCATATTAGCTTATCTCATTTCCTTTGTGTTTTCATCTTAAGAATAGCTGTCCTGGGATTCTCAGTGTAGCCTTGGCTGTCCTGGAATTGCTTTGTAGACCAGGATAGCCTTGAACTCACAGAGATCTGCCTGCCTCTACCTCCCAGAGTGCTGGGATTACAGTGTGTACCTCTGCACCTGATTGAAATGATAAATCTTAATTAAGAGTTCAGTGCCTATGTGTTGTTTTCCACATCTAAGCTAAGTAATAAATATGAATAAAACACACCATAAAAAAAAAGAATGGCTGTCCTGAAGATACCTGATAAACCAGGGTCAGATGAAAGGGGAGGAGGTCCTCCCCTATCAGTGGACTTGGAATGGGGCCGGGAGGTGATGAGGAAGGGAGGGTGGGATTGGGAGGGAATGAGGGAGTGGGATACAGCTGGGATACAGTTAATAAACCGTAACTAATATTAAAAAAATTAAAAATAAATTGAAAAAAACAATGGCTGTCAGATAATGTTGCGGACAGTCACCTACCAGCTGATGAAGAGGACTGAGAGAAACACTATGGAAATCTACTCCTTTCCATTTTCCCTTGAGGCTGAGTTCCTAGAGTCAAGATTAAGTTTTGAAGAATATGCAGAACCCATATTCAAGATTGAATAAGCTCAATAGTTCATCTGTACAATAACATTTATTTAACTTTATATACAACTGGCAATATTCATGTTTTAAAAAAACATATTCTTGGAGTGTTAGAATAAGAAATAAGTGTTTCTAGCTAATGCACCATTTTCTATTCTTTTATTTTTTGAAATTATAATATAATTACATCATTTATTCCTTTCCTTTTCTCCCTCCAAACCTTCCCATATACTACTTCTTTGTCTCCTTCAAATGCATGGCCTCTTTTTTAATTAATTGTTGTTACATGCATATATTTACATGCTTATCTATTCATAAATATAACCTACTCAGTATGTACAATGTTAGTTGCATGTTTGTTTCCAGGGCTGACCATTTAGGGATTGGATAATCAATCAGTGTGCTCTTCCCTGGGAAAGACTATTTCTTTTACTCTCAGCATCTCTTAGTTGCCAATAGCTCTTTGTCTACCACTGAAACCTCAGAGGCTTTCCTCCATTTGCTTTGGCATACAGAGTGGTGTCATCCTTGCTCAGCTCACATCTGGGAAGTTATATTGGTGACAGCTTATAGGTGTAGCTCCTGATATTACTAGGAGACACAGTCTCACAGCAAATTCCTTGATCCTTTGGCACAGTCATTCTGTAGTCTCTTCTGTGATGTCACCTGAGCCTTAAAGTTGGGAGCTGTTTTGTTACACTTTTCCGCTGAGAATGGGCTGCACAACTCTGCAATTTCGTTTGGTTGTGATTTTTCTGAAATGATAGCTATCTGTGGCAATTAGAAGTTTCCTTGATGAGGAGAAAGGACTAAACTTATTTGTGGTTATAAAGACAGATATTTAGAATATAGTTAGGGATTATGCTGGTTTGGTAAAGCAGTGGTTGTAGATTTTCCTCTATGATCTGTGACTTCACTAGCCCTAGCTAGTTGCCTAGGCTTCCAGGAGCAGATATGGTTTTCATCTTGTTGAGCAGGTATTAAAATACAATTAGAGTTACTGGTTAAGACAAAAGTATGTATATCTCTACACAGCACCTTTTTTATTTTTTAAATTAATTTTTTATTAGTTACAATTTATTCATTTTTGTATCTCAGTTGTAGCCTCCTCTCTTTTCCCCTCCTAATCCCACCATTCCTCCCTCTTCTGTTCCTATGCCCCTCCCCAGTCTACTGATAAGGGAGGTCCTCCTCCCTTCCCTCTGACCCTAACCTATCAGGTCTCATCAGGACTGGCTGCACGTCTTCCTCTGTGGGCTGGTAAGGCTGCTCCCCCCTCAAGGGGAGTCAATCAAAGAGCCAGCCACTGAGTTCATGTCAGATACAGCCCCTGTCCCCTACCTTTAAGGTTATCTCACCATTTTGTTTTACAGATGTCATAGCAGTGTAGGATTGTCGGTTGCTTCTCATCTTCTGAAGCTCGCACTGCACCTTTTGGTATAACACCCAGTTTTTAGTGTTTTTAATATAGTACACCAATTTGAAAAAAAGTCCAATGATTTTTCAAATTCTGACTGTAATATTTTGTAAGGAAAAAAAGTGAGTTTATAGGTAAGAAATGCTTAGAACAAATGTAATACTCACAAATAATATTTATTATTAATATATATATCTTGAGATGGTTAAAACTCAGCTTTTGCTTGCTACAAGTTTATCACCAGCAGCCCCGTCCTTTCCTTGTAGCTTAATAAATTGACCCAGCCACCCTACCTGCCTTTATGTGATGCATTGGAAGTTGTTTGTTTGTGTGTTTGTTTCCTTGTTTTATGGGTTTCTTGTTTCCACTATCAGTGGGCCCTGTTTACTTTTGCGAAGCATGTGCTATACTTCTACTTTTTTGCTTCTACAAAGGACAGATGCCACTGTAATCTGACATGAGAACTCGTCCCCCCTAAAATTCGTCTTGGTACAGGGGTAGTGATGTGACATTTTATAGCATAAATAAAGTTGTGTTACCTGTTGAAAACCCTCTCATCATCATGTTATTGTAAATTCAGTCAAATCCAAAATTTTGTGTTGTAACACAGGTCGCTGTCTTTTCTAGTCCTGTCTTATGTGTCCTCAGGTCTCGTGGGTCAGCTGCTGTTAAAATTCAAGTCCTTGTTGCTGTCTTCCTCGGCTATAGAGAAGGGACAGTTCTTGGCCATTTCACGTAGAGCGTGCTTTGCTGGACTTCCTGTTCCCTCTGGTCTGTTCCCTTCCGGTCCTCATCTTTCTTTACTGTCTTCAGATTTCAGTGAGATGCAGCCTGCCCTGACTCTTGCTGCATTATTTATTGAAGCCTCTCTTTCGTTCTTCTAGGTATTGCTCACATTATTTTCATTGTAACACCACTCACTGTGTGAAGAATTACGATGTGTACAGCTTCCTTCCATATGTATTTACCTTGTATTTACTTGTTGGTATATGTGCTTACTTTTTGGGGGAAGGGGGGGTCAGGCTCTGGAAGTCTTGATCATGGATAAAGGACCAGCTGTTCAACAAATATTTGTCAGATAATCAATTTCCTTGTTCTTTTTCTCCCTTTCCTCCCCCTTCGTATTTCTCTTTGTCACTCTTTCTAACACATGAAAAGAATAGAAATTACATGTATATGAAATGTTTGTGTATTTCACTTGCACTGTAATGTTTTACAACTGTCACATAAGAATTTGCACTGTAATGTTTTATAAAGAGTTACTTACCAGCATATTTAGATCTAGCTTGTATTTATAACGTGGTTGCAGCTTATGATATTGTTTGCCTGAATCATAGTTAATCATTCCATCATGATGGACACTGAGATTGCTCAACACATTTTTTTCTTCAATGAATAGCTGATGCTGGATGAATTTCTTTGCATTCTCTTTTTTACTTTTGTGTGTACTCTATTGTATTACACACAATCTTATGAGTGAAAATATTTTGTCATTTAAAATAATTCTCTCCTATAAGGCTTAACTAAAATATAGGGCTTTTTCTGTTTTCTTACCCTTACCAAAATTGATATTAACATTTTAAAGTATTTCTAATTTTATAAAAGATAAGATATCACTTCCAAATTGCTTAAATGTATCTATCAGTGATGACATTAATACTTACTGTGTATTACTTATTTCTTCTGTGTACTTATTTCTTCCAAGAGTTTGTTTTTCTTCCTCCATTCCTATTTTCAACAGCACTGATTTATTCTTTCGCCTTGCTTGCTCTATTTTTAGGTTCTGATTATATAATATTAAACTCTTACATGCACTGAAAACATTTTCCAAGTCTGTGACTTACTTTTTATCTTTGGCTGTAAGATCTTTTAAGTCAGAAATGTAAAGCAACTGGCCATTTTTTTTTAACATACTTGTCTTTTAGATTCCATATTTAGATGCATTAAGTCCTTTCCATGTCCAAAGTATTAAAATTGTTATAAGGTTTTCCTAATATGTTATGTTGAAATAACCCATATTTACCTTGTAGTAGATGGGAATTAACACATGTACCCACAATTGAACATGTAGAGAAGAGATACTTTAGAACACCCAATTTTAAATGGCATATTTCAGCAAAGGTCTCCTCTAAAGGCTCTGAGACCTGTATAGAAGAGCAAGGAGTAAGACTGTAAGAGGCAGAGGTGGTGGACAACTCCAAAGAAACAGTGCCTTTCAGACAACAGGGCAGAAGCATGTGTGAACTCACAGAGGCTATGATCATAGGCACAAGGCAGGCAAAGGTTCGAAACAAACAAAAGTCCAGCACTGAAAAGGAGAAGGGACTACAAAGTCCCTCCTCTACCAAAGGAGCTACTTGCAACTGTTACCTTCACAGAAAGAGAAAATCTGTTTCCTCCAATGGAGTGTCACTGGCTTATATCAACCACTGCCCTGCACAGCAGGCCTCAGGCCCAGGAGTAGCTGGCCAACACAGAACAGACCCTAAGAAGTTTATGTGCTTTTTTTGTTTTGCTTGCTTTTGGTATTTCTTATCTTATTAATTTTGTTTGTTTGTTTTTGTTTTCTGTCTTTTTCTCTTTTCATGTTTTTTTAAGAGAGGGGGGAGAGAAAGAACATGAAATTGGGTGGGTAGAGAGGTGAAAAAAATCAAGGAGGGACTGGCAGAGTGGAAAGAATGGAACTAAAATATATGAAAAAATTAAAGGAAACAATTTGATTAAAAAGTTTTTTAATGTTTTTCTAATGTGTCATATTAAAAAAGTGAACAGTTACTTATCTAAAATGTACCTTTGAAAACACTGTGTAAGTATGCCATGTACTTGAGGTTGGTCTTGATCATCTCCAAATGGGGTTAATTATTACAGTCATTTACAAAATAATCTAATTACTTGAAATTATTCATATTTGTAAGTGTTTTCACATCCGTTTGTCTCTTTCTGAACACTGTATTCTCTTCCACTAATATATGAAGCATTTTTTCAACAAACATTCAGTTACTTTACATTTACTTTGTTAGAATAATAAGATGCTGCCCATATTTGAATATGAATCCTATCATATGGAGAGTTGAAGTGAAATGTTAAATGTTTTACCAAATAAAACTTCAAAAATTCCAAAGAAGGTATTTTTTTTAACAGAAATTTAAGAGGTGCCATACCTATGACTCTGAGCTACATGAGAGCTGTTTAGAGGGACTATATGAAAGAATTCTTGCTTGTCTATCTATTCATCTCTCATATATCGTAGCAACATAATGAAAGTAAAAAAAAACTTACTATGTGCTAGGTATGTTTCTAAAGCTATTGCACTTAAACTCAGTGAGACTTTAAAACAGCTTTATGGTAGGTAATTATACTTTTCTTATAAATAAGTTGAAAAGCAAAAAAAAGGGGGGGTTGCAGTTTCTTAAGTTTGCTTTGTTAGCAAGTTGGTAAATGATTGGCATTAATTTGTAGTCTGAGATTGGTAAAATAGAAGAAAGCAAAACCAATAGACTAAAAATGTAATCCTAAAGACTATTCTTTGAAAAAATCAACTATGGCAACCAAATCTAAAGCAGGTCTGATTGAGGAGAAAAGTAAAGAAAATGCAAAAATAAACATTAGGAACAGAGAAGATAAAAGTCAAAGATATGGGCTCGAGTTTAAATATTTATGAGACGACTATACCCAATATTACAGCAATAGACATTACAATCTGAATGAAATGAATGATATAAAATATGGATGGTTGGATAAAATATAAAATTAAAAATTGACTCTAAAAGGAGGATTTTTAAAAAGTCTATAAAGACTAATATTGATAGAAGAAATTTAAATATATTTAAGGATTTGTCTCTGAAAGTGGATGGCCCAGGTTTGGGGGTGAGAATACTCATTTATTTGACAAATATTGACTGATTTCTTGTTCAGAGGAAGGCAGTCCCCACACAGAACAAGTTGCTTCAACACCATGGCCATGCATGTGATTCTGCCTCAGTGTTCTTGTTGTGCATGGGATATGCCAAAACTGTTATAATTACTCGGTGAAATCCAAATATTCTTACCTTTTGTGGTATGAATTTTCTTTTAAATCTAGAATGTTTTGTTTTTGTATCCCTTCTTAGAAAAAATGCTTTAGAGTTTATGCCTGTGTGTGTGTGTGTGTGTGTGTGTGTGTGTGTGTGTGTGTGTAAACTTATTAGGATTACAAATACTACTAATTATATAGAACCGGCTCAAGACACAGGACACTTGACAATGGGTTAACAATGCCTACACATTCATTTCTAGTTTAGTTTGACAGCTTCTTGTCATGGCTAATGTGAACTGCTCAGGAATTGTACTTTTCCGTAATCCTTTTAGTCTTCCATTCATTTAGATGAACACGCAACTGTCTGTTCCCACCTCAAACTGCCCATGATTACTGATATTTTCTTTTTTTTAATTTTGTTTATAATTTTTATTTTTTATATTAATCACGGGTTATTTACTTTATATCTCAGCCATAGATTCCTCCCTCATTCCCTTCCAATCCCTCCCTCATCTCCTCCCTGTCCCTCTCCAAGTCCACTGATAGAGGAGGTCCTCTTCCCCTTCCATCTGAACCTAGATTATCAGGTATCTTCATAACTGGCTGCAATGTCCAACTCTGTGGCCTAGCAAGGCTGCTGCTAACTCGGGGCAGAGGGAGGTCAAAGAGCCAGCCACTGAGTTCATGTCAGAAATAGTCCCTGTTCCCCTAACTAGGAAATCCACTTGGATATTGAGCTACCATGGGCTACATCCGAGCAGGGGTTCTAGGTTATATCCAAAAATGGTCCTTGTTTGGAGAGACATTCTCATAAAAGATCCCTGTGCCCTGATATATTTGGACCTTACGGAGCTCCTGTCCTCTCCAAGTCATACTAACTTCCCCTTCTTTCATATGATTCCCTACACTCTGCTGAAGGTTTGGTTATGAGTCTCAGCATCTGCTTTGATACACTGCTAGGTAGAGTCTTCCCAAGGACCTCTGTGGTAGGCTCTGGTCCTGTTACTTGTTTTCTCCTACTTCCAATATCCATCCCATTTGTCTTTCTAAGTGAGGATTGATCATTATAACCTGGGTCCTCTTTCTTGTTTATCTTCTTTAGGTGTACATATTTTAGTATGTTTATCCTATCTTATATGTCTAGTACCCACTTATAAGTGAGTATATACCATGTATGTCTTTCTGCTCCAAGGATATCTCACTCAGGATGATCTTTTATAGATCCCACCATTTGCCTGCAAATCAGCATCTTCAACAAATGTTGTTGGTCCAACTGGATGTCTACATGCAGAAAAATGCAAATAAATCCATATTTATCACCCTGCACAAAACTAAAGTCCAAGTGGATGAAAGACCTCAACATAAAACCAGATACATTAAATCGCTTAGAAGAAAAAGTAGGGAAGAGCCTTGAACTCATTGGCACAGGAGACAACTTTCTGAACAGAACACCAACAGCACAGGCTCTAAGAGCAACAATCAATAAATGGTACCTCATGGAAATGAAAAGCTTCTGTGAAGCAAAGGACAATGTCATCAAAACAAAACAACAGCCTACAGACTGGGAAAGGATCTTCACCATCCCTATATCTGACAGAGAGCTAATATCCAGAATAAATAAAGAACTTAAGAAGTTAAACAGCAACAAATGAAGTAACCCTATTAAAAAATGGGGTACGGAGCTAAACAGAGAATTCTCTGTAGAAGAATATAGAATGGCAGAGAAACACTCAAAGAGATGCTCAACATCCTTAGCCATCAGAGAGATGCAAATCAAAACGACCCTGAGATTTCAACTTACCCTCATCAGAATGGCTAAGTTCAAAAACTCAAATGACAACACATGCTGGAGAGGTTGTAGAGAAAAGGGAACCTTCCTCCATTGCTGATGGGAACGTAAATTTGTACAACCACTTTGGAAATCAATGTGGTGCTTTCTCAGACAATTCGGAATAGTGATTCCTCAAGATGGAGCTATACCACTCCTAGGCATATATCCAAAAGATGCTCAAGTACACAACAAGGACATTTGCTCAACCATGTTTATAGCAGCTTTATTTGTAAAAGCCAGAACCTGGAAACAACCCAGATGTCCCTCAGTGGAGGAATGGATACAGAAATTGTGGTATTTTTACACAATGGAATACTACTCAGCAATTAAAAACAAAGAAATCATGATATTTTCTTTCTGTTGTGGAAAGATCCCCTTCTTTTTCAATTTTTGAGAATATGGTGTTATTCAAAGCAGATGTTCCCCAGAGTGTGTAGTATGTCAGCCTCTTGCCTTTATCTGTTAAACTCATTGTGCTTTCCTGTCATTATAGATGGTTGCCCATGTTCCAGCTAAAACAATCCCTGCCAATCAATCATTGCTAGACCCTCACATCTTTCCTATTCAAGGTGATGTGTATTAGACTTCTCTTTCTCTGATTCTCTACGTTATTTTCTAGAGGTAAAAACAAAACTGGCTTGTTTGAGGAAAACATTTCTTGAGCTCTACTATTGACTAAATACCTTTGTCTTTCCCAAGTTCATACTTACAGTTTATGGGTTTGAAATTATAACCCTTCATGTGCTGGGAGTAGGAGGTGTATGATTTAGGGATGTGATTAAGTTATTAATATGAACCCTTTCTCAGCCATATTTCTTTTGATAAATAAAATATTTGACAAAATTATCTTAAAGGAAGAAAAATGATATTGGCTCATGATTTTTGAAGTTTCATTCCCTCACTTGACTCTATTATTTTGTATGGAAAAATATCACAAGGGAGAGCATTTGAGGTCAATTTGCTCAACTTATGGTAGTAAGGAAGTGGGAGAGAAAGTTACAGATAGAGTTGGAGAAAGGGCAAGGAACAAAAATGTACTCTGAATGTGTACCTTCTGTGACCTTCTCTCTCCAACCATCAGTCACCAACTAAAGTCTCCTCCACCTCCAGTCCATTGACTGAATTTACCAATGGATTCATTGATGAACTTGGAGGTTTTATTTCCTAACCTCCACATCTGAATTTCTGTTGCATTAGGGATCAAGACTTAAAAACTGAAAAGTTAGAGGACATGTCAGATCCAAAACCATAATGTATTATTCATGGGACATGAATATACTCGGAAAGCTCCTTCACTCCTTTCTATACTTTGGGAACACAAAGAGAGGACAGCAATTTACAGTTCAGGAATAGTGGGCCTTCCCAGATGATGAACACTGCATGACCTGCAATTTTGAGTCCTCAATCTCAAGAACTACTACACCAGACTAACAAATGCTTGCTGTATGAGCTACTCTGTTTACAGTATTTTTAAGGACCTATTTATATCCCCTTCCACGTCCCATTATATTGCTCTCATTTATATAAAGCATCTTTGAAAGAACTGGCTATCTGTGCTATTTCTAGGTTAATCATCTCTTATAATTAATCATACATACCCAAATCAAGACTGTACCATACACATCAGGAAAATTGCTCTTTTTTTGTGTCATCAGCAATCTCCATTATGCTAAGTTTGGTAATCAGTTCTCAGCCCCAGGTGCAACAGAACTTAGTAGGGACACATATAAAAAAGGGGGCTGGGAGCAAATAGAGTTAATGTGGGTGTGGGAAAAATTAGTATTTGTTTAAAAATGCTTTGGATGCTAATTAAAAACCTAATGTCTTGGATAATAAATAAAGACAACTCTAGGTGCTGAAAATGATTGTTCAAAGAAGTGTATGAGATTGGATCCTATGGAGTTGTCTGATACACAGAGCACATTGTTATACCTGATAGTGTTTGTACACTTTAACCTTTCCTTCTGGAATCATATTTATTTATGTGGTTCCATAACATTTTCTCTCTGCCTTCCTTAGTTGACTTCCAACAGAAGAAGTGGCCCTGGGGTTCCACAAAAGCATTTCCTTTCTCCATTGGTAGGGACTCTATGGGTGTCTAGTCCTGTGTGTTGATAATCATGACCCATTGAGTTATCTGTTTTTATGTCTGAACTTATATGTTCAATGCAATACTTAGGATCTTAACTTCTCTCCAACTTGACCTGTTGTCTCCGTTTCAGTATGTTTCTTATATCCTTCCCTGTTCGTGGGGAAATTCCATGCTTCATTCTGCTCCGTACAAACCTTATAATCATTCTTTCTTACTTTTACTTTCTTACTTTTATCAACAAGTGCTTTCATTCCACATGAGGTATTATCATAATTTGATGCTCAGAATAAAATAAAATCTTTATAGACTTCAGTACATTAATAATCTAGCATAAACGTTGTGTTCATATTTTTCTGCCACTGCAAATGCTTAGGAATAATGGTTTTGAGAACCAGAAATTTTAACATTAATATTTAGTATTTTTATCTAGCCTACAGTAATGATTCACAAAGCATAGTTTGCAGATTCGTTGAGTCCTCCGAGAGACAACTTAAAACCTTCAGTGATGCTATGATTCAGTATGTTAGTCTCATTCTTTTCTAGTGCTACAGAGTTTTCCAGACATCTGTCATAAAATCTCAGGACGCCTATAATCTCCAACAGAAAGCATGCTCGGTAATGCTGTGTTTTAGGGAGTTCAGAGTCTTAGTTTCTACTATGATAACTTTAGCCCACACAAATATATGAGCCCACACAAATATTTGTTTTTTATTTTATTTATTTTTTCATGTTTTTGCAATTTCATGTAGCCAAGCTGTCCTTGAAGTCAATAACAATGGATAACCTTGAACTCTTTATATTCTTGGCTCCACCTACAACATACTGAGGTTTCAGGCACAAGCTACCATTCCTGTCTTTCCTTGAGGTTTTCAGTCGTTGCTAGAAATGTAATCTTGATGCTAAAAAAAATTGAGAAACACTGGTCTAAGACAATATTCAACACATGTAAATAATGCAATATGGTTAAACACAGCAATGTATGTATATTATAAGAATGCTTAGCCTAAAATTCTAATCATATTTTCCAGATTAGACATGAGAGTGTAGGGTGTAGAACTCACTCTGTATTTCAGTGCTTTAGCCTTTGGTTTGGAACATGGGGTCACAATGCCACTGTGAAAAGAAGTTGACTGTCACCACAACTTGAGGGGATTTTTATTTTATGTTATTTATGTTTATTTCTGTATGCCATGTGTGTGCTGTGAGCAGAGGTTACAAGTGGTTGGGAGTTACCCAACATAAATACTGGGAATAAAACTCAGGTCCTTTGCAAGAGTTGTGTGTCCTTACCTTGAGAGCCATCTCTTCGGCTCCAGTGAGGGAATTTTCTACATGTAATATAGAGTATATTGGACAAAATGCATTTTGAGCAAGATTATGTCATGATTCTTATTTGACACACTTCTACCTCATCTCTTCCATAATATTTCTTCACCAATGACTAATGCAAACATATATTCAAGCATAAGGTGCAAGCACAATACACAGACACACACATACACATACTCACAAAGTACCACTACAAGAGTCATTGCAAATCCAATTTTTTAATAAAGATAACTATGTCTATATTTGTTTAGAAAATGCACAAAAAATGAGAAATAATTTAAAATAGGAAAGAATAACCCAAGATACATTTTAATAAAGAATTCCATTAAACTTACTTACTACATAAGCAATGGTTGGGTCAGAAAGTTTGTAAACTGGCTTCCAGTTGATTTTGTCTTTATCCAATTTAGGATGAATGTATCCCTTCAAAATTCAAGTGTTAAAATTCAATCTCTAATTGTATTTGGGAATAAGGGCTTTGGTGAGGTCATTGAAGTTAAATGATATCATAACAATGAGGTACTGATCCGGTAGAATTGAGTCACTATAAGCACAATAAAGAAAATTCTCTGTGCCATATGAAAACATAATAAAAAGATGGCAGTTGCCAAGCCAGGAGAAGACCAAGTTGGTTGTAATGCATATTTTGACATCTAACCTTTAGAATGGTAACAAAATTGATTTCTGCTGTGCAAGATGCTCAATCTACAATAGTTTAAAAAATGGCAGCCCGACCTAGCACATTATCACATCAGAGACAAGCATGTAGGTGACAGAGAGGGGCAGTAAAGATGGATTTAAGGAGGCAATAATGAATTTCAAAATATTAGTCTCCCACTTAGAATTGTGGGAGAAAATTCCCTACAAATAAACTCCACCTGCATGCTTTTTATGCTTTCCCAGAATAGGCTTCTAATTAATCACTGCCCCCAATATTTTCCCATCAGAGGTAAATGTCATTAACGTCTTTTGAGCATAATAACTAAAATTGCAATGAATCAAAACAATATATATTTTAACACATTGATAATCCTCACTTGCTCTTAAAGTTTTATTTCTTCAAATTAATATGTAAAAGACACATCCCAAGGGCAGGGATAGCACAAGAATGCTTCAGTTGTTGACTTCAGAAGTCTTATTGATTCCTTCATTTTCTCCACCGTTGGGCCTAGACTCTCCAATGCAGTCCCCTGTAGAGAGATTTCAGACAATTCCCAAATGTTTTGAAGAATGCTTTAGTATGTAACTTCTGCCAGAATTTAATTAGCCAGGAAACCTGGATTTGGGACACATTCTCTTTATCTGGCTTCTTCTTTTATTTATTTATTTTTTTCAAACTCTGTTCTCAAAAGGACTCTTCAAAACATTGTCTTCATAATTATCCGTTCTCTTTATTTTTGGCCTTTCCCATAATGGCTTAAAATTCTTTTACACAATAAGAACAAATGGTATAAACAAACTCTTTCACAGACTTTTTCTTCACACCCTCCTTCCCTTCCTACACACTGAATCAAACAAAGACAATACCTCACAGAGCAGATTTTTGTCAAGCAAATACAGAAACCATAAACCTAAAACAACCAAGACTTGGGACAACTTGCTGCAACTTATCGATACTTTGAGGTTTTCAAAATGACTTCTCTGTCACACCCAGAGGAAGCTGATCCTATTAGCAACGAGCCAGTCTTATGGAATAAAGGCTGTTGATCATTCCAGCAGTGGTTCTGCCCACAGAGGAATGCGGCATGCTACAAGTGGAATTTACCCTTTGGCCTTTTGCTCCCCCTCTTCTCAAACCAAGAAGCATTGTCTGCCCCGTGAGGCCAGCTTTTCCACCAGCTGAACGAAGCTGCAGCTGACTATGAAAGGGTCTCAAACAGTTTTTGAAAAACAGAGATTTTTTTTCATGACGGTAGAAGAAAAACGTCTTAAGTCTGCCAATTTTCCGGAATATAAAATTACCAGTAGTCTCCTAGACTTTTCTTTACATTTTGATGTTTTGATTCCCAGAGTATATGAAAGATTATGGATTACATACAGATAAGAAAACTCATTGTTTCTCCATACTTTGAGTTCTACTTTTTTTATGACTTTTTAAAGTTCACTTACCTAAAATAAAGTAAATTAGTTAAACAACTTAGATATCCTTTGTGTTTCTAAAAATAAAGATGTTGCTCCAAGACCAAAAGTACAGCAGGTAGAAGAAAGTGACTTGTTCTCCTTCAAAGAACATTGACTGGCCTTTTATAAAATAAAGCATGTAATTAAAAAAAATGTAAATGTAAAATACGAAAAGATGAGTAAGAAAATGTTTAACATAGATTTAAAAAAAAATTCTGCCTGCCTACAGGATCTAGCCTTGTTTGAGTTCCTATTCTGACTTCCTCCAATGATGGATGATGATTTGGAAGTGTAAGCCAAATAAACCTTTCCTTCCCAACTTAAAAAAAAAATGCCTGATTGTATTGAAGCCTATCAATCTGCAGAAAGTTATTGAATGTCTGTCATTACCACACGTATGTAAGGATTTGCCTTCACAATGCAAACAATTCTATTTTCTTCATTTTGTATTAAAAACATGAAAGAGTAGAATAGAAAAAATTTTGAATAGAAACAGAAGGAGGAAGGTAATGAGGGAATCCAAACACTCTTTTGTATCTATTAAATGTCCCTGTCAATGTTGTGCGCTTAGCTTCCCCTGGTTCAAATACCAACAATAGAACACATGGAAAGAAAATTCCATGGAAAAAAATGAAGAGGCTGTGGACACAGTGAAAGGGGAAAGAAGCATTGTTAGAAAGAGTTAAAATCCAACAATGAAAAAAAAAATCCAACAGTGATTTCCTCTGCTTAATGAACTCAAATTTTAGATTAAGATCTGAGGTTCGTTAACTCTCCTCTGTTGAGGCAAGAGTACCGAGTTCTTTTCAGAATTTGCTCAGTTTTCTTGTATGTAGTAAAATGAGAAATGCTGCTTTATTTTCTCACAATTTTCCCAAATTCCTACAATAGTTAAATAAATATATCCATATATCAAAAACATTTATTTTGAATTTTAGAACAAGATTGTAGTTAATGCATTTTAAGTGCTCTAAACCATTCTAAGATGTAAAACTGAAATTTACATGTGATATGTTAAACAGAGATAAATACAGAAAACAACAATGACTACAACAGCAAAGACTCAGAGCTATTGCTAACCGTCCCTGTTCTGTTCAGAAGCTGAGTATGACATCAAGAATGAGGAGTATGGCTACTTAGATTTTCTGAACTTCCTGTTATCATGGGGGGACTAAAAATGTCAGATATTGACCACCTCTCTCAGTTTTAATTTAAATGAAGTATGTCATATTTGCTGCAGCCAGAAACCAAATCCTCCCAGCCACCCCACCTCCACTGGTAGTCTTAGTGGGTCTTCAGTATCCTGGCTGAGTAGGCTCTAAGGAAAGTGAATGGATGTACTTGCAAGGGAGAATGAGTGCAAGTAGGCAAAAGGAGTTTCCTTCATGTCCTTTATATGGGTTTCCAGTAGAAAGTATGGTTCAGATTAAAAGTTGATCTTCTCCCTTCAAAAGATCTGAACTAATGATTTATCTTCCCATCTCAAAAATCTGGATTAGAAGTGGGTTTCCCCACTTCAAATGATTTAATTAAGCAAAACTTCCTCACAGTTGTGCCCAGTTATTCAGGTTTTAGGTTATTGCAGATGTAGTTAAGTTGACAACTAAGAACAGACATCATGTTCCAGAAGTTCCTGAAACTGAGTAACTATAGAAGGCCTTCCCCTGGGTTATGTAAGTTGCAAGGAATGCTGAGAACACTCAGATCAAGGAAGCTGCTTGGAAGAGACCCTTCCAGTTGCCTGTATACTGTGCAGAGATCTCTAGGGTTTCCAGCTTCATGAGCTGTCACTCATATGAAGGTGGGCTTTCAGTGATACAGCTGCCTTTGAGTCCTCCATATTCCTGTATGTAACTCCACCTAACTTGGTATTACCAAATTGGAATTCAGTGGTATCATTTTATTGGTCTGTTTTCAGTTCTCTATTTGGAGTGAGAAAATATTTGTTCCTCTTTCTTGAGACATAGTTGCAATATTAGTCTGTAGAATGTTTGTTGTTTTTGTTGTTGGTATTTTGGGGGGGGCTATTTACATTTATGGATTATTGTTGAAAGGGACTTGCTATTTCTTAGGATTTTGTTAGAGAATATTTTGGTTGGCTTGATTACTGATACTCTTCCTTTTGTCTTAGTTCTGGGAGTTACTCTGCTAAACATGATTGATTCTTTCCAGATCTCCTTTGCTCATCTATTCCTTTTACAGAGTGTAACTTTTAATGTGTTCTTGTGAGTGAGGTAATATTTTTCTTCCTCCCTATACTGTATTCCTTTAAGAAATTTTAGGCAGTGCATATTTGGTTGTTCTAAAGTACCTTGATTTGGAATTAGGTTGAAATAACCTTTTTAATTATCTTTTTCAAAGATAATTTCTCTCTGTATACTAATCTTGGTTGGCAGTTATTTATATTCAAGGCTTAAAAGACATTGTTTGATAATTTTTGCTTTTAAATTTGCTGATAAAAGATCTGAAGTTACTCTGATATTCTTGCTATTGTATATCGGTTAACTTTATAGCTTCTGCTATGGTTTTCATTTGGTTACGTGTTCTTTTTATTTTTCATTATTTCTATTTTGTTATTATCAGTGTTCTAATTCTCTTGTTCAGCATTTCCTCTATAATTGAGGCTTTCTTCTTCAGTTTGTTAATGCTTGCATTCACTTTATTAACTGTACTACTAAGGTCTTTAATAGATTTAGCTTGCGTAGCCAATTATTTGAGTTTTCTACATAGACATTAATTCCTTTTAGAAGGACTCTGAATTCTGTCTCAACTCTCTCAGCAGTTGTGTCTTCAGTTGTAGGAGAGTTGGGAGGTTTGGTATGGCCCACAGTGGATTTTTATCTTGTGTTCGTCGTGCTTGCTTATTGCATTTTATGCATCTTGTTGAAACGGATGTGCCTTTTAGTTGTAGCTGTCCTTTTCCTAACTCTATTTGGTGATTTGTTTTCTTGACTGTCATATCTTAGATGTCTACAATGGAAATTGAATTTCATACAGTTATTAATTAAAGAGGAGTTACAATGCTGACTCTTATTTGTTGTCATTTTGGGTTTTGGTGTTCTGGGTTTTCACTAGTTACAGAAAAAACTTTTTGAATTGGCATTACCCTTGTGTTACTGACTCTGAGACAGTAGTGTTGTGGTACTGACTAGAGAGGATATGGTTTATGTTTTGTTGTTGTTAAATGTAGTAAATCAACATTTATGTAGTAAAATGAAGAAATCGGGTAAAAACGGAAAAAGTGGTATAGAGTATGAGTGAGAAGGCAGATGTCTGGGTAACAGATCTGAGACATAATAGTGAAATTATTATAGATGTACAGCTATGGAAATTTATAGGTGTAGAAAAATTTGGGGTACTTGTTAGAGGTCAAAAGAGAGTGAGTTAACAATTAGTGGACAAGACTATAAGTGATTTTAAAAGGAGCCATTTAGAAAGAGAAATTTAAGCTAGAATTGTAGAAAGAAGAACAAATACAATATAATAAAATCTATAATCAGTCAACCAGCTAAACAACTAACCAACAAAAGTTTAAAACTTTGTTCTGGATTGCACATTTTTTTCTTCACTAATTAAGGGTTCTACAAAATTCCTAGAACTGCATCTTTGTGGTATTTTGACGAGTGAGTTGGGTATTTCAGGAGATACTGCTTTGACAATGAGACACACAGTTGGTGGGAGGGGATGAGGAAAGGGCTAGAGCCTGGAGCACAGGAGCTTTGCGGGCAACTAGCAGGGCACTGATGCATTTGGTGACCAGTAAGACTGGAGTTTTGATAAATACGGATGCTTTGTGGTAAGACACAAGGTTGAGCAGAAGCCACCAATGAGAGAAAGCACACAATATCTGTGTTTCTGAGACTGGTTTAATCAACTTAACATGGTTATCCTCAATTATGTTTATTTCCTACAAATCATATAATTTCATTTTTATGGGAAAAATTGTAATGGGACACACTACATTTGACATGCTACATTTTTAATCTTTTTTTTCTATTTGACACTTAAATAGGTCTCAAAATTTAGCCATTGTGAATGCTGTTGCTATACATATGCAATTAACTCTGTCATGTTTTCTTGGAGTCTTTGGTCAATATCTATGAATGGTATAATTGGGACATATGGAATGTTTCTTTTTAAAATTTTGTTGGGAAACCTCTTTATTGACTTTAATAATACCTAGACTATCTTATATTTCTATTAGCAATGTATAGGGGTTCACATTTCTCCACATCTTTGTCATCATTATCTTTTGGGGGAGGTTATTTTTTGTTTTCTTAATGAATCTTTATGATATGTACTCAATGAAAATTTTAATTTAAAATTTTCCAATGGCTAGTGAGGCTGAACATTGTTCATATGTTTATTAGTCATTTGTATTTCACTATTTTAGAAGGGCCTGTCCATTTAAACTAAGTGGAGAAAATGGAAAACTAGTCAGGGACAAGACCAGGATACTCACTGTCTTTATTCTTATTCAATATTGTGCTATAAGCCCTTGATTAATAAAATAAACAAAGAAATGAATGTAATGTACACTAATAGAAAAAGGAAGAATACAATGTATTACTATTTGTAAATAATATAATTCTCTACAGAAGAGACTTTGACAACATTAGCAGCAAATTCATAGAACTTATAAAAGTTTCAATACGGTGGCAGTATGTGAAATTAAAACACAAAATCAGCCGCCTTCTTATATAATACAACAACAACAACAGCACAACAGCAAAGACCAACCTGGGAAAAATAATGCTCACTACACATGACTTCACACTTTAGTATAGATCACAGTGATGTGAAAAGCATGGTGCTCGAAGAAAGTGGACCTATAGATGAATGGTTTAAAAGATCCAGATAGACACCCATGCCCTTGCATTGCTAATGCCACAAACACTTACACTGGGAAAAGTAAGTTCTTCAACAGTGTTGTGAAAACTGTGATCCTACTTATAAGAGACTGCAACTAGATCCACATTATCACCCAATCATTAGGATGGAGCTTCAAATGAATCAAAGCTCTAAATAAGACTGGAACCTCTGAATCTGCTAACACAATCAGCATGGAAAACACTTCAAGGTTTGGGCACAGGCAAGGACTTCCTAAATTTAGGATGCCAGTTGCTCATGGACTAATGCTAACAATTGACTAGTGGGAACTCACAGGTTTAAGAAACTCAGGTACAGCCAAAGAAACAGTTATTCCAGTAAAGAGCCAACCTACAGAGCTGGGGGGAGAACTTTGACAATTAAGTATTTGACAAAAACTAATATCTAGAATATGCAAACAACAAAATGTTAAATAAGAAATATTATTTTTGCATTGGAATAGATGTCAGGAGACTTTTAACTGTGCCTCAGCATTTTAACTAAGCAAACATCACACAGGTAATGAGTCTGTGTCTCAAGGCAACAACAAAGGGGGCTTTTAGGACACAGTAGACATTAAAATAAGCAAGGAATGTATTCCTAAAAAAATTAACTAGAAAGTTATATGGTTATCGCCATTTAATCTTTTTTCAGATTTTAACCATGTTTACCTTTTTTGAATAGTGTAATAAAATAAATTCACAGTGAAATAAGAATGTCAGAGAAACTTTATAACAAGTTGTGCGTTATTACCAATCAGATCAATGTGATTGGATACAAAACGCATTCTTACAGGAAGTCTGTGGAAAATACTGCAGCAAAATGACGCATAGACAGTTGGTACTCCCTGCTTTTCCTGGCCTTACCTGATGGATGCCCAGCTCATCTTCCTTTCTGAATATAATAAATATAGTAAAATCAGGCAAAACAATAAAAACAAAACTACTCTGCCCTTGAAGTCTTGGAATATCAACTTTTATTCTTCCCCACAAACATTGTATAAATGTCTGTCAACATTTCTAAACACCTCTAAACTACCAAAATATAAAATGATTGTTTTGCTTAAATTTGAATTTCTGAGGTGATGGTTATTTTTGTGTACCCTCTGCTTTTTGGAAATTCCAATCCCCTTAGCTTGTGTTACTCAAAATTTTCTTGTCTGACCTCAGTGCAGTGTCTTTCTTTCTCTTCTATTTTTGTCTTTATTTTCACCTTATGTAGCATCAGCAAGTCACCTGGCTTCTCTCACATATAGCCTCTCACATTCAGTGTCTATACTTGGACACTGATGCTCTCAGTTCTGTGTATTTGCTTTGCCATTCTGCCTACTGGGCACGTGCAGCCAAAGTCTCACAGAATGTAAAGTCCAATTCCCTTCAGTAAGGAATTAGATTCATCCAGTGAAAGATATTTCTTTATTTCTACTCTGCAATCTTTTTTCCCTTTAAGGTTAAATAAATATTAACAATTATACTAAACATATTGCATGAGAATGAATTTTAACTTTTTATTTACTTCAATCTTTCAGAAATAACAGGAACCCTTTATTTTAGTGGTTTTGGTAGCAATGACGGATGTAGATCCCCCTTGTTTAAAGACTGAAACTGTCACCTTTGAAGTCATATCTTTTGTACAATACCTATAAACCACTTACTAGTCTCCTCACATCCAATGTGAAGGTGGCATAACTTGGAAAACTTCATGTAAAAGCAGGTGCCAGTCTAATGTAATTGAAGGTTGAAAGAAAAGGGGTGATTGAAGAGGATTATTAATTTTTTCTTGATATGTGCTTTGAACATTTGAAAGATCGGTGCGTTGTTCTATAATTTAAATAAGTGGAGAAAATAATTTTAAATGGTTACACTAAAGAACTCTAATTCTAACATTTTTCTTTAACTCTTCTAAGACTACTATTGTGAGTAAAAATTATTAGCATTTCACAATATCCTAATTTCATCATGATTACTGTCAGCTGTTGTCAATAGTAAACACTTCCTAATTCCCCCATTCTCTATTGTAGGTCAGGCATAGTATCAGAATGGAGCAATATTTGAAATGCATCTAAAGTACTAAAGTATACTTCTAGCTAAATATAATGAAAAAACTACTAATCTTGGTTTCAGAGGATTCTGGAATATCACAATTTATGAGCATCCTTAAAAGAAAGTATTTTCTAAACTTCTAGTCATTATGGATATCATTCTTAAACATGTGAACTCTTGAATTTTCCTAGAAAGTGTGATGTAACTGATTATCAGCAGCGGAGATCAGCAATGAGAAGAGAGAATATTAATGATAATGGTACAGCTCAACTGAATAAATTAATAACCAACCTCCTGGTTGTTTTTCTCTGATGATAATTTAAATCACATTCAAATTTAGCTTTCTTCTGCTTCAACCCTTTTTATAACTTTATTTTATTACTAGAAAGTAATGTTCTATATTACACATTTATTGGACAAATGTAGGAAATCTGCATGTCACTTATGGGTTTATCCATTGTCATCTCAAATAGGACCAAGTGGTCTGATTTCAAAGTGACAGCTGGTGGTGTCTCTTCCTGATACATGCTAATCCAGTTTTTATTATGGAAAAACTGCCTGTGCTTTCAGACCTCAAAAGGGAGTTACTAAATGTAATCACTAAGAAGGAACCTTGGGATCGCAAACATAAAAGACTAAAATGAACAGTTTTCTCATTACAGAATGGTTTCCTGATTAAATACAGATTAAGGGCAGGGAAAATCATTTAGAAACCTAAATAGCATTCTCCATTGTGTATATATACATACGACATCACAGATATGACATCCTTTGAAATGATATATTTATAGAAGCTATATATGCAAAATTAGACAAAACTAAGTAGCATTTACTCTCTTTTATATTATTAGAACATATTTTACTCAATTTTAGGCCTTTTACTTGTAGGGAAGAGGTATAAAATGAGTAACAGTCATTTAAAGACAGCTTGACTTTTAGATTGATTGCTGCGATGGATTTGCTGTATCACTTTAGTTAATCTGGTTGTACCAGAGCAATTCCAGACTCTCCACTATCATTTTCTCAAACTACAAATGAAGAGATGAGAAAATGGTCTCAAAAGACCCAGTGGCTAGCACATTGTAACATTGTGAGAATGTAGGAATGAGAACATTTCTTGTGCATGGAAGCATAGACCTGTGTGCTCTGCTTTGGAATCTTGATGCTGTTTGTGCCATATAACAAACAGCTCTTTCAAATTTTAACTCCTAGCTGTCAATTGTAAAGGCCACCTAACTATTTCATCAGGCTCTAATTAATAATATACTTCAATAAAATGAAATTCCTTACTCCATAATTTATCAGCATGTTGAATAACTTGGCCACTTCTTACTGCTAGAATAAGACAAAACATTCCATCTTGGAGAAGATGGATGAGAAGATCGTTCAATTGGTGGAAAAGATGTAGATTGAAATAAAAAAGGAACGATCCCATTCCTCAGCCTCTAGCTGCTGTAGCATCAATTCCTTTGGACCTCAAATCACAAATACAAATAACTCTGCTAGAGTTGAATAACTTTGCCAAGAGATGACCAGTTGCCAGCCCAATTATCCATCTGACCCCATTTCTAAAGTGTAAGTGCTAACAGTCCCCTCATCCTTGGTGTGATTTGTGCCCACACAATTCTGGATATCAAATTTCTTGGCAAACAAAACCCAAGTCAAAGGTCTAGTGGAAACCTCTTTTAAAAACTAGCTATCAGTGTCAACAACTGTTTTTTAGCCAGTCTGTGTATTGCAAAAGCAGACATTCATGGAGAGAAGCGATACTCATTTGAGAAGGCAGATCTAATGATGCCTCTGCCTACAGGAAGGCAAGGGCTAATAATAACTGAAAATTAAAAGAAGTTTCAGTTGGTCAAATGGCAGACAAATGAACATTGATTTGTATATTTAGATATCATTTTCCATTTACAATGGATAGCTTGGAGAGGACACAAAAATGGCCTGGCCAGATTATGAGTTGTTTTTGTCACTTGGCTCATTACTTTTCCGTTGCTATAGTAGAATACCACAACGCAGACAACTGGAGAGCACAAGGACAAATACCTGACACTATAAAGGTTATTTCTCATCCAGACCACCAGGTTCCACTCACTTTGCCTCCAGACCCATTGCCGTTTTTACAACATAAAATCCATTTAGTTCAGTTTCAGAGGTCACACTAATTACAGTCCTCATCTGTTTGCCCTTGCTCCTGCCTCTTGCGAGCTTTCAAAGCCAGCCCCTGTGGACAATGCTGACAAGTCTGCCTTCTTGGGTTAGACCTGCACTTCAACTGCATTACAGAAGCTTTTTAAGTTCTTGCTTTCTAGCAACAGGGAAGGCGTTAGGCTTTCTGTTTTCACCAGTTAGAAGCCTAGCTGGGTGTGTTGTTGCCCCTGCGCACTCTTCCCATCCCCCTGACCCCGTCCCAAAGTATAGAGCAGTAGGCCTCTCTTGATCAAATCTTAGCAATTATAGCTTCTTTGTAAGTGCAGGCTTTGATTGAAAATAAGCTTTCTAGTGATATTTTTCTTTCCAAAGTAGATATTTTATATTCTGCCTCGCCTATTCTATTTCATTGTAGATCTGAGTAAGAATTATCAATAACCATACTACAGATTACATGTTATGGTCTTTTTAAAATTTATTCAACCAAGTAAAATTAGTTCTTTGCCTTTTAAATTTAGTATCAGGCAAGTTCTCAGGACATGGGCAGATAACAACCAGACTATTTGTCAACATGTCAACATGGCCTCTAGGTCAGTTGCTGATATAGCTCCCTTTAAATACTCCATGATGCAGTAATCAGCTATCTAAATTTCTCTCAGCACTGCTGTCTTCTGCAATCCACGTAGAATGGCTCATTGATCTTTGTTTACAACATTCAACTTCTTTTCTAGTCCATATTTTTCCAAGAAACAATATTGTCAGGTTGTCCATTGGGACAGGCTACTCTCTTGTATCCTCTTCTATTGTTTTTCTGTTACTGTGATTAAACAAAAAGTCAAGAAAGAAGAGTTTATTTGGCTATGGTTTCAGAAGGGAAGTACTTAATAGCAGCAAATGAGTGACAGCAGGCAGCTGGAATAGGAAGCTAAGAGATCACATCTTCACAAACGCACACAGAGCAGTCTGGAAAATTGTGAGAGCATAAACTCTCAAATCTCACCCAGTATACTACCTTCTCTAAGGAAAACTCCATGGCACCAATGTTCTACATCCTCCTCAAAGAAAATCACCAACTGAAACAATGTATTCAAATACCTGAGCCTATGGGGGGGAATTTTTCCACTCTAATCACTATAAATGTTAATCAAATAGTTTTTGATGTGCTGGAGTGTTTAAATACTGGCAGCGTTATGCACACCAAAATACTAAATGAGATTTAAAATAACATGAAAAAATGAAGCTCCTTCTAAATGATCTGATTTTCTGTGCTGTGGTTCAGAGAATGCTTATTGACTAAAATAGCTGAGTCAAAAAATATGTGAATTCAATTTAATTTTGAGATAACATATCAAAATAATGAGAAAATTTCTGAATTAGGAAGCAACTTTGGATAAATATAATGATTCATAGAGTTTCCTGCTTAAAAAAATGAATATCTTCAGTTATTTGGAAAACACCTTCTTTTCTGGAGAAGTCGGGTCTTCCCTCCACAGGGACATCACTATGCATTATCAGAGGACTTGATTCCAGTTCCTAGGACAAAGTGTTCAATGACTTTCTGAACCTCGGTTTTCTCATGGATAGGTAGAGTTATTATAGCAAGTTTTACAACGTCATAATATGATCAAAATAATATGTGATATATCGGTTTGTGGTTAGCCCACTATTTGTTTTTTTATTTGGTATTCATGCTGTTGATGTCAACTTAGTGTTGTCTTGATTTTTTTTTTTTGATAAGAAAGAGGGTGCAATAGAAACAACAGCTCATTAGCTGTTTCAGAGGCTCTGTTAATAAGCTTAATTTTAACACTGTAGAAATTCTTGGACATTTTTACTTCATGTCTTGTCATCAATTTAAACTCAGTTCCTCTTAATTTCTCTGTCACTCCCAGAAATTATTTAATCAGGTCAAACTTTACATTCTTCTAACTTTTTTTTAAATTTCCCAATGATCAAGCCAAACAACCTACCCATAGAACCTTGGGTCCAAATGTGTCTTGCCTGTAAGAAGTATAGGAGTAAAGATGGAGCAAAGCTTGAAGGAAGGGCACTCCAATAACTGGTCCAACTTGAGACCCACCCCATGGGAGAGAGCCAACCCTTCTCACTATTAATGATGCTCTGCTCTGCTTGCAGAATAGAACCTAGCATAAATGTCTTCTGAGAGGCTTCATTCAACAACTGATGGAAACAGATGCACAGATGCACAGCCAAAGAGTAGGTCAAGCTCAGGGAATCTTGTGGAAGAGTTGAAGGAAGAATAGAGGGAACTGGAGGGATCAAAGACACCACAGAAGACCTACAGAGTAAACTAACCTGGGCTTATAGGGGCACACAGAGACTGAACCACCAACCAACGGGCATGAATGGGCTGGACCTACTCCCCTACACATATGAACCAGATGTGTGCAGCTTGGTCAATATGTGGGTGCTCTAACAATGGGAGTAGGGGTTGTCTTTGGCTCTGTTGCCTGTCTTTAGATCCCCTTCACCTAGTAAGGCTGCCTTGTTATCCCTCAGTGGGAGAGTACTTGCTTAGTCCTGCTGTGACTTGAGATGCCAGGGTAAGTTGGTATCTCTTGGGGGCCTCACCTTCTCTGAAAAGAGAGAGAAGGGAAATGGGGAAGGGAGCATGAGGGTGGAGGTGGGAGGAGGGGAGGGAGAGGGATGGGTCAGCTGTAAAGTGATTAAATAAAATTAAAAAAAATAAAATTCCAATGAAACTTCTTTCATTTTCTCTTTTATATTCATCTACTTTCCCAACTTTATTAGTGCTCTACCTAAAAATTTAATAATATTACCTTTAGAAAGATTTTTTTCTACTACGCCAATGATAAATTCCATATTTGGTTTGAAATACACAAACATCCAAAATAAAGTCAGAAAATGCTAGACCACTCAATGTATTTACATAAATTTTTATGAATAATGGCTTCATTTAGCATCCTGTTTCATAAATAATGTTATTACTGTAGATTTTAAATTACAAAATAATATTTTACTTTTTAAAGATTAATTTATTTATTTGCTTGTGTGAATGTGCATGTGAGTATATGCCTAGGAGTACAGGTACCAATGAAGGAGCAAGAGGGCATCAGGTCGGCTGGAACTGGGCTTACAGGGCTGTTGTGACCTCTTTGATAAGGGTGTTGGGAACTCAACTCTCTTCCTGTGAGAAAGCAGCAAATGCTCATAACTGGAAAGCCTACACTCCAGCCACAAGTAAGATTTTTTTTTTCCTATGAAAAGTTTCCAGTTACTAAAGTTTTACTAATGAGTTCATATTGGAGGTAAATTCCTTGATGGCAATTATTTGAGTAAGCAAAAAAATATTGTGATGTGTCCTGCGCCATAACCTCTCTCTGAGGTCTGTTTTTCAGTCCCAGTGTTCACTGTTTCTGGAACACACACACAGAAACACACACTTTGCTACTTCTATATTTGCTATATTAAGATGTTTTTTTAAAAATATAAACTTACATATGTATTCCTTCTCTCTTACCCCAGAAGAAAAATAATAGACTATAATATTATTCTGTTTCTTAAACGCATATATAAAAAATTAAGAAATTTACAACATAAATTTGCAATGTGCTCTGTTTTTTTTTCCACTAGCACCCTCCCAAATGACAATACTGTTCAAGTACAAAAACTTAAAGAAATATAGTTTATGCTCATGTAGGTTCTTCATGAAAGTGGTGAGTGCCTATGTGTCTGTCAAGCTCTCATGCTTGTTTTTTTCTTTTTTTCCCCTCTTAAGTCTGTTGAGGCCATTTTCAGGCTTCATAATATTTATGGCTTCCCGATAAAGTACTCTACTTTTTTGTTGTTGTTGTTATAGTTTAATGACTTTCTTCTTAAAACATTTTACCTGTATCCCAACTTGTCTGATGCTACCATTGCTGTCCTAGCTGCTCCATGAGGTGGAGGGTGGAACCCGGGGTTGTCATTTGATCTATCAGTGCAGGTTTCAGGTGTGTTTACACTTTTCTTTGTCTGCTCACCTTTTGTGTTTCTTAGCATTATCTGCTCCCCCACCCCATTGCTGTTTTGGAAGTTATTCAATGAACCTCCTTATTTCTTGTTCTTCTTTTGGTTCTTGCTCTTCCTCCTTTTTATCTTCACCATCTTCATTTTAATTAATTAATACCTAATTAAAATCCTAGGGAGTGAACCCAGGGCTGGGCTGATGATACATATATGCTCTACTGAGGAACTACATCATCTCAAATCGGCTTCTAAGAATACTATTCTGCTTCAAGCAGCATTGGTTTGCTCTAGCTAACAGGACTTTTCAAAAATGTCTAGGGCCTAAATTCATATATATATATATATATATATATATGTGTGTGTGTGTGTGTGTGTAAGTATAATTAGAAAAATGTGTGTTTTTCTTTGTTGTTTTACTTAGCATTGTAATTTTTTTATGCTTACAATTTTGTATATCTCTTTTGCCATTGTTTCACAGTATTGTGTTTTAGAACTAGAATTTCTAAGTTTGATTTTTGGTTCTCTTTAGTGGTATTATTGTTTGAGATAAGGTTTCAGTCTCTTTGTGCTAGTTTCTTCATTCACAAAATGTAGAAACAGATACTGTAAGATTGTTAAGACTGTTAGGAAAAGAAGTGTGACTAACAGCAGAACAGGGATCCACTCAGTGCTCAATAAAGACTAGTTGTTTTTGTTATCATTTTGTATCATCATTACCATCATCTGTTGCTATCACCTTATCTTTTTTGCCATTACTATCAATTGATATTACCATTAACAGTATTATTATTGTGTCTTTTTAAAATTAAATTTAAATTTTTTATATTAATTACAGTTTATTTACTTTGTATCCCAGCTGTAGCTCCCTCATTCCCTCCCAATCCCACCCTCCATCCCTCATCTCCTCCCTGCCCCTCTCTAAGTCCACTGATAGGGGAGGTCCTCCTCCCCTTCCATCTGACCCTAGCTTATCAGGTCTCTTCAGGACTGGCTGCAATGTCCTCCTCTATGGCTTAGCAAGGCTGCTCCTCCCTGGGGTGAGGGGAGGGAGGTGTGGGGAGAGGGGGAAGGGTAGGTCAAAGAACCAGCCACTGAGTTCATGTCAGAGACAGTCCCTGTTCCCCTTAATCGGGTACCCACTTGGATACTGAGCTTCCATGGGTTACATCTGAGCACGGGTTCTAGGTTACATCCATGTATGGTCTTTGATTGGAGAATCAGTCTCAGAAACGACCCCTGGGCCCAGATATATTTGGTCCTTTTGGAGCTCCTGTCCTCTCCAGGTCTTACTAACTCCCCCTTCTTTTATATGATTTGCTCCACTTTGCTCAAGGTTTGGTTGAGTCTCAGAATCTGCTATCACCGCGTCTTTAATCACATTTTGGAATGAATTTAACTGTATAACCATTACTTTGGCAATTATGTTTTTGTACAATCTTTTTATTTTATTTCTTTAGAATAGTTGCTAAAATAGAATTTTAAAACACAGAATATGCTCATTATAGAGCAGGCTTTGACATAGGTTCAGAAACATTTCAATGGTATGTTAAATGTTTTCTCTTTTCCATTTCCATTCTTTTCTGGTGCATGTGCTGATAATGTGTTGGTCAATTTTTGTGGTTCTTCATTCCATCTGTTTTAGGCCTTTAGGGGTGTCTGTGGCCATCTCTAGCTCTACCTGACAGCTTTCTCTAGTATCCCAGGAGTTTCCTTGACCGTTGTCCTTATAGTCTTAAAATACTTAGTTAATGTTCTCAGGAGGCTAACTCAACTAATCATAAGAAATCGTTAAGAGTTAAACTTCTCAGGGTCTAATTCAACCGACAAGGGTAGTAGTGGATGAACAGATGCCTCAGCCAGGATGGGCTCATGGGGGCACTTCCTGCGTAGTATGTCGTGTGACTGTCTTTTTTATTCACATGGTTATGTCTTGAGTTTAGTTCCTCGTAGGCAGATGCTCTATTTTTACATTTTTATTTTGTGTATTTTTAGTACAGAAAAATCAACATTGGAAAATATGAAAAATCGAGTACTCTTGTTTAAAAACAGCCAATGCCAAGACTTAACAAAAATTTGCATTCTCTTTTTCATTGCTTATTTATATATTATTTTGACTCCTAGTTAATGATCTTTATGCTTAGGCTGAAGACACGTGGTATGCCAGGGACTTTTGTGAGAGTTTTTTTTAATTATTTTATTTTTTTAATTTATTTATTTTTATATCAATCACAGCTTAGGTACTTTGCATCCCAGGCATAGCTCCCCTCCTTCCTCCCCTCCCCCCTCCCACTCCCTCC
>CM053752.1:85099373-85109567 GCA_028658305.1 Pachyuromys duprasi
GTCTCATACAAGACCCCTGTGCCCTGCTCAGTTTGGTCTTTGTGGAGCTCTTGTTCTCCCCAAGTCTCACCAACCTCCCCCAGATCTATCATTACTTCTTGCCCTCTGCCAAAGTCTTGATCGCGAGTCTTAATATCTGCTCTGATACATTGCTACATTGACCCCCCCAAAGGACTTCCTTGGCATGCTCCTGTCCTGTTGCTTGTTTTCTCCTCCACTCAATGTCCATCCCATTTGTTCATCCAAACAAGCATTGATCATACCAACCTGGGTCCTCCTTCCTGTATATCCTCTCTAGGTGTGTAGATTTCAGCTTGACCTTCCTATCCTATAGGTCTATATAAGTGAGTATACACCATATGTTTCTTTCTGCTTTTGGGATACTTCACTTAGGATGATCGTTTCCAGGTCCCACCATTTGCCTGTGAGAGTTTTTATGAAGAACGCTGCACAGCACAGTAAAGGATGGTGATAACTGATTCATTCATCACAGGCATCTAAAGCTTGAATAATTTAAATAACTCTACTTTCATCTGATCATCATCACTAGTCTATTTTACTATTATCTATTTATCTCCTGTCATCTATATCTATCCATCATCTAGCTGTCTTGCACTTTCTTTATCGTTCTTTATGCTTATTTTCACCATTGTCCTAAATATATCTATATTATTTAATAAAAATCCATGAACATAAAACTTGAAATTTGACAAAAACTTCATCTGTGAGTGCTGTGTTGCTTCAATAACAATAGATCCTTTATGTGTAGTTGCTTTGATTACCTTTTGTAATATATTCTGTTTGCTTTTGTTTTGTGTTTGAATTTGTCTATGATGTTTTTCAGCAACTGTATGGAGACTAAAGACAACATGTATATGCTGAGTTACTTTATGAAAATATTGTATAAATTTAAGATCCCAGATGCAGTCAACATTATTACATCAGAGATCATGATGTCTCATAGAACACAATATTATTTCTTCTTTTGTTTGATTTTTTCTTTTCCTATTTTTTTTTTGAGACAACTGCCACAGTAGCCCTGGCTTGCCCTGAGCTCAATACCATAGGAGAGATTGTTCTTGAACTCTGATTCTTCTGTCTCTACCTCCCAAACTCTGGGATTACAGGTATGTGCCATTACATCCAGTTTATATTGTCTGGAAAACAATCTCAGTGCTTTGTTCCTGCTAAGAATGCACTCCAGCAATTGTTCTATATCCCCAGTCCAACTCTGCACTTATAATAGATTATAATTCAGTTCTGAGATTAAAAGATTTCATTGAAACAACATTCGATTGAACTCAGTTTGAAAGCTGGAACTTCCTCCTGTGTAAGCATATGATTTGTGAGTTAGAAATGGCTCAAAGTCCTTTGGAATAGAGCTAATTTATAGTCTTATTTGACTTAGGATCTATGTAGGCATGTTGTAAGAAGAAAGTGTGATTAACTTGATTCAGAATCAAATAAAATGAGAAACATAGGGCCATGAATAATTGCCATTTTACTGAATTTGAGGTCTTTAACCCTTGATGTGATTTCATTGACTCACCTTGCTCTTAGTCACACCCTATGAAAGAATTAACAAGTCATTCCACTTTCTTCCCACTTAGAGCCCCACAGGCCCAATAGCAATTATTTCTTTAGCTCGTAATTGTCAAGAACTACTCCATCAATTTTAGACTATTTCTAATAAAACAGTACTTCATATGGAAAGGAATATTTGTTGTACCTCTTTTTATAGTTAGTTGATCCTGTCCAACCCCCAATATTTAAAAGTTGGAGAGATGCTTATTTCTTATACTCTACAAGTCCTGTATAAACACCATAAGATAAGAAGTAAAATAAAGATGATCAAAAAGAACTATAGGTTGACTATAGAAGCCTTTTTTATGGTGAGGAACAGCAGGAGGTTCTACACATTTGTATATTATTCCATGCGTTTTCTGGTTAAAGAACACAAGGTGATTATAAGGCAACATGTTTTATATTGACATATTTTGTAATAGAATTGGCTCAAAGCTATCTAGCAACCATTTATTAAATACATAATCATTATTCATTTTGTTGTATAAATATTAACTGAATGATAAAATAAAAAAATCAGTGCATATTATATTCAGGTCACTTTATAATTTTTTAAAAATGGAAACTGTGAATATAAGGAATATGTACAGACCTTTCTTCATGGCTCAGAATTTACAAGATAGTAGAAAACATAGGCCTTAAAGTAAACTATTAATGCAAAGAATGTAAAAAGTTCAAAATTGTTATTACTTAACAATTGTCTACCAATGAAAAAACTGTTTAATTGCCAACATTTTCAGTCACATTGTGGATATGGGTAATAACTATAGGGCATCATGCAGTGTGTACCTTACAGCAATCTTGCCTGATAAAATAAATTTTTATGTTAAGAGGTACTGTTTCAATTCTTACAAAAATATTTTTAAATGCATTTCCAATACAGAATAATTAGGTAAATAGAAAATTGGAACTGTAAGGCATTAACACTCAGTAAGTTATGTGAACAAAATAATCATTGATAATTTCTTTAAGTCATATTTTAGCCATTGGCATAAGAAGCAGGAACCAAATATTTCATCCCAGTTTATAAAAATATAGAAAAATATGAGCATAAATAAAATCAGCATACTATCATGCAATCAGAGGAGTAAAAACAAAAAAAGTAATGTCTGAAACCATTTTTAAAAGATGATAATTGGCAAAGTTATAAACAATTTTGTACACTCTGAATAGAATGTGCTGACCAAGAATTACTCGGAAGTTATTTAACCCATATCCAGGAAAAAAATATTCTCAATATGAAAGAAAGTTGAAATATTTTAAATTGGTTTAAATATGAAAATAATAGAATGTGAAAGTAAGAAACTGAGATAGGAAAACCTTTTCATTGTTTATCCAACAAGCATGTCTTAGTGTAGGGGTAAGAAATGATAACATTTCACCAATTCCTAATAATATTCTCATTCTGTGGATTTGACTCAGAACTTCAATATGATCTGAACATAAATTTTATGATATAATACAAAATGATTTTAGGTTAGATTTGGATAGAAAATAGCCAGAACTCATTTGGCTGCTACTTTTCTTGGAGGCGAAAAAAAAAAAAGTAAAAGCTTTATCTTAATTAAAGTTTAATTAAGGATCACGTTTGGCAGTACTTTTCACACCGATCTACACCAGCAGATTTTCGAGGGCTTAAGTTTATCGTGCAGAAAATCCTCTTTTATTACTCCCAACCTGTTGTAAAAGCTGTTGGCACAGAGCGGTGGTTGCTTCATTCAGACGCCTTGTTTGCCACTGGAAATATCCCAAGTCTCTAGAGATAGCACCACAGTGCTTCAATTTAATATCTGTCCTATCACTACAAGACTCCAGCTCATTATTAATGATACTATTCATTAATTTCTTGTTGGGCTGATGTTGTTATTTATTAAAATATTAAAGAATGCCTCTGGGACACAGGCATAATGAGGGACACCTCAGTTTCATGAGCTGAAGGAATGAATGAACACACTGTGGATTTCCCCACCCTGAGCTACGCCATTCCTTGCTCATTAGTCCTGCTACATCTCTGAGTGACACTGTAAATTCATTTTGTGCTCTGTCCAATCAGAGCTAAACACAAATGCAGGGGCCCTTTTTTTTTTTTCTAATGAGCCATTCCTATGCAAAATGAATTGACGAGAGTCTAACTCATCTAATCTGCTTGTTTTGGGGGTGGTGGTGGGGATGAGAACTAAATTGCTTGTATTTATATGGAAAATAAATAAAAGTTGATGTAGTTTTTTTTTGTCTCTCAGTCAGGCATTTAGGAAATTGAAACATAATGCATTTTCCATTTTCAGAACCTGCCATCATAGTTAACTAAAGCCTGTCATGACATTTATACATGTGATTGTCATATTTTAAAAAGCCTAAATAAGCAGTTTGTACATAGTGATCATAGTTTGTATGGTGATCATTTGATGTGTGTTTGCATATACATTCAGGTATAGTCTGCAGAAATTCTAAAGATTCCTGATGTATTTGCTCATGCTTTTAACACATGTGTATTTAAAGACAACCTTGAGTATGCTCAGATGTACACGACAGAATAAAAGAGTGTATGCATGAAATGATATAACCATTTTCAACTATTCAGGAGAGTAAACAATAGCAAAATACTTTTATTGAAAAGGACTGATCTTATTTTGTCATCTTCCTTTCCACTGAATGCACAGAATGAAATCTGCATAACAATTAAGGTAGCATCTGAGGGTAAAGTTTTAATTTGGTCTATATGGTTGTTATTTTCTTTCCTGTGCAAATAATTACTTTGGTGAAGAAATACCACACTGTTTTGAAGGGATTAACTGGGCATAATTGCAGCCTGTTTTGATCCTTCTTTTAATAATGGATTCTTTCAATCTATATCTGCATAGGCAGCTTTGTAGGGGTAGTTTCAAAGCTTGTATAAATGCCCATGTAGCTTTAATTTTTGAAATTATATATGCTTTTCATTTAAAAACCATTATGTTTATCTGGTCATCTTAAAGGTGTATGCTGCAGAAGCACCTTTTTTTAATGAACTGTGGTTGTTAGTCCATTCCAATAGTTTATAATTTAGTGTATATCTCTTCTAGAATGTGTTGTATTCACAGTGGTGTTTGTAACATTTTATTTTGAAACACTGACTCAGTTTATTAATAATTTCCTAACCAGTGTATAGTTATTAAAAAGTATTAGTAGAAATAAAATGCAATGAATAGTATCTCACTTATTTAAATTTATGGATCTTGAAATTAATATTGAACTTAGTTCAATACATTTCATAGTTGCTTCACAACTGTGGCTTAGACGTGCTCTTGTCCTCAGGCTACATTTTCTCCAAGTACTTATTGTCATGCATAATCTTTACATATATTTGATATACTAATATTACGTATAGTCAAGAAGAGAACGAGAATTTATTATCTTCAAAACAGCTGGAAGCATAATGACTAAATTCTGTTATACTCTCAAGCTAATAGTTCAGGAATACTTCTGTGGAATTTAATTTTGATACAAAAATTAAGAATTTCCGAGTGCAAATAGTGATATTTTGACTTCTTCCTTTCTGATTTGAACTCCCTTGATCTCCTTTAATTGTCTTATGGCTCTAGCAAGGACTTTAAGAACTATGTTGAAGAGATATGGAGAAAGTGGGCAAGCTTGCTTTGTCCCTGATTTCAGTGGGATTCATTTGAGTTTCTCTCTGTTTAGTTTGATGTTGGCTATAGGCTTGCTGTATATTGCCTTTACTATGTTCAGGTAAGAGCCTTGTATCCCTGGTCTCTCCAGGACTTTAAACATGAACGAATGGTGGATTTTATCAAATGCTTTTCAGCATCTCAGGAGATGATCATGTGGAGAACTCCCCTTTCAATGGACTAGGGGGGTAGTCCTAGGGGGACTAGGGTGGGCCTAGGGGGAGCAGAGGGAGGGGGCTCTAATCGGTATATATAATAAATAAATCTTGAAAAAAAAGAATTTCCGTGTATGTGTGTGTGTGTGCATCGTAAGTAGAACTGCTCAAATTTCATCTACATTAGGAGAATACAAGTAAATAAATTGTTGTTACTTTTAAAACAAATTTCTTTCTAAACAATGAAAATGGGCTATTTGAAAGAATGTTTTATGTCAAATCAAATTATAACTGCACAGAAATAAATGTTCATTATCATAACTACTTTTTGAAGGCAAGTTGATTTTTTTTTGGAAATAAATGTTTTAAATTTTAATATTAGCTCAAAATCCTTTGAGTGGAAGGGAAAATGGAGAAGGAATTTGCAACGAGAGACTCTTCAGTGTGATGGTGGGCGTAAGGGATGGAATAACAACACAGAGAGGACTTTTTTGTGTGTTTTTAGAGAGGGAATAAGAATAAGAGTGATAGTAAGAGCTGTAAAGGGCTTTTCAATGTGCTCTTCCTTTCAAGAACAATAAAACCTATGTATCAGAGATGTTAAGTGTATGAAGATTGGGAGACTGAAATCAGTGAAAAGCTAATCTTCAGACAAAGGTTTAACAGGTTATAAACACATAGGATTGCTAATTTTGAAGCAAGCCATAACCTGTGGTCAGGTACTAAGTGGCAAATAACTTAGCCAAGAGCAAGATAGCACCAAATTTCCTACATGCAGAGGTACAAGGTCCCAATCCTATAAGCACCTTTAAGCCAATGAAATTCAGATAATAATAATGATAATAATGAAAACAATCCAACATATTTAAGGTTAAATGGCATATCAAATTATATACCTTTTCATGTAATTTCTACTCCACTATATTTGCTATATGTGTTGGTGGTAAGCACATGAGTAGAAGAGTGTCAAATGCTCCCAGAATATCAGAGGTAAAATTACACAAGTCTGTATGTGCACACACATGCCCCAAAATGAGGGGAAATAATCTTGCAGAACACAATCTTTGGGATCCTTGGAACCCATCATTCTAGAAAGTCGGTAGACATTATAACAAAAAATTCTTTATATCAACATCATAGACAACGTTCTGCCTGTTTGGGTTAATGGTATTAGATCCTTGTACCACTTTATTTTCTATGAGAAAATATCTATTTATTGTACTACATCTTCAAAGCTTTGAAAGTTTAAATAACAAAGGCATTATTTTATGAGGGAAAGAAGTAGATTTCTTGCTGAGATTATTGCATTTATAAAGTAGTTTCTTAGTGACATTATCATTAAATCACAGTAGTTAAACTTCAGTCATGCTTTAGACTTACAAATGTGAAGCTCATGGGATCTCTTTTGTGATAAATAAGCTTAACCCTTATGATCCAACAATGGGTAGAAGTTACTATTTGTTGCCAATAACTGATAAATATCTTTGTTAATTTTCATAGGATTAGTTCACATATCTGAAGTTAAAGGAGCCATTTCTTCAGCTGTTATCTCCAAATGTTTTAGATAGCTAGAGAGGCAGTGGAAGATTAGCCTGGCAGCTTGTTTTTAATTCATTGCATTTTATATGTGGGTAAATAGCATTTTTGGCAACCAATCTTTATTGTTTTGTAAATTTTCTACTGTTAACTTAATATCTGTGTTATCAAAAAGGATTCAAGGGCAAGGATTCAATATAAACCAACACGTGAATTTTACACTTTTTTTTAAGTTTATATCTGACTGTCATATTTGATTCTTTACTCTCGCAGGATGCTAAACTTAACAAAATAATCTCTTTTTTCCCGTCCTAGCCATACCTTTCCAAACATACTTAGAAATAAACTACTTTGTACTATATTTTTTGATGGGTTTCTCATTTAACTCTTTACGACAAATAGCTATTCAAAAATTTAAATAATAAAAAAGGCAAGTCATATAATTTTCTCTTAAAAAGGAAGGATTCTTAGACTGTAACTTTAATTCTACTTTTTATAAAGTATCTAATTTGTCATGCATTGAAGGAAAATCTTTTAGTTTTTATATAGGTCTCTCTCTCTCTATGAGTGTGTGTGTAGTATTTGCATGAGTGTGTATTCATGCGTGTTCATGAGTACACTTGCCTAGGTGAATTAATGGAGGCCAGACGTAAACGTAGAGTGTCTTCCTCCATTACTTGCCATCATATTTTCAGACAGTCTCTCACTGAACCTGGAGTTTACTGATTTCATTTTGACTGTCTAGCTATCAAGCGCCAGGGCCCGTACTGTCTTTGTCTCCTCAGCACTAGGATTACTGTTTTCAAGATCCCACCCATTCGACATGCAGCCCAAGTTTTGGTGGTTTCTTTTATTGTATAATTTTATTTAAAATAATTATTATTGTTATTTCTTTTGTGCGTGGGTTTTTTGCTTCCATGTGTGTCTATGTACTACATGTGTGATTGCTGCCTGTAGAGGTCAGAAGAAAACAGAGGATCCCCTGGAACTGGAGCTATAGACAATTGTGAGTTTTTGTGTGGGTGCTGAGAATGGAACCTGTGTAGTCTGGAAAAGAAGCCAGGGCTCTTAACTGCTGAACCACCTCTTACTTTGCTTCTGTTGAGAACATTTCAACACTGCCTTCTCTTCACTGTAGTCATTCATGGGTGTTTAAGAGGAGCACAGCCTCATTGTCACGCTCACTTTTTGCCTGGAACATTTTTATTTTCAAGGACACAGTCGTACTTCCCCTTTATTAGTATCATTTTATTGGCACTCATAGTTTTGTTACTTTGTGTTTAATTCTCAGCATAAATCTTGCTTCAAAATACTTATTTTTTTTTACTTTTATGGCAGACAAATTTGGAATTTTTATTTTCTTTATTATTTTGAGAATAGAATTATCTTGGCTTTGGAACTTACAGTTCTAGAACTTGACAGTTCAGCCACAATTCTTTTTTTTTTTAATTCTTTTTTTTAAATAAATTTTTATTTTTTAATTTTGGTTACAGTTTATTAACTTTGAATCTCAGCTGTATCCCACTCCCTCATTCCCTCCCAATCCCACCTTCCCTCCCTCATCTTCTCCATACTCCCTTCAAAGACCACTGATAAGGGAGGACCTCCTCCCCTCTCATCTGATAGCTTATCAGGTATCTTCAGGCCTGGCTGCAAAGTCCTCCTCTGTGGCCTAGCAAGGCTGTTCCTTCCTCAGTTTGTGGGGGGATGGAGATCAAAGAACCAGCCATTGAGTTCATGTCAGAAATAGTCCCTGTTCCCCTTACTCTATAGGGTACCCACTTGGATACTGAGCTACCTTGGGCTATATCCGAGCAGGGGTTCTAGGTTATATCCATACATGGTCCTTGGTTAGAGATACAAACTCAGAAAAGACACCTGTGCCCTGATATATTTGGTCCTTGTGGAACTCCTGTCCTCTCCAGGTCTTAGTAACTCCCCCTTCTTTATGATTCCCTCTACTCTGCCGAAGGTTTGATTATGAGACTCAGTAACTACTTTGATACACTGCTGGGAAAATACTTTCAGAGGCCCTCAATGGTAAGCTCCTGTCCTGTTACTTGTTTTCTCTAACTACCAATGTCCATCCCATATGTCTTTCTAAGTGAGGATTGATCATTTTACTTTTGTTTATCTTCTTTTAGGTGTATAGATTTCAGTATGTTTATCCTATCTTATAGATGTAGTACTCACTTATAAGTGATTATATACCGTGTGTGTCTTTCTCTTTCTGGGATACCTCACTCAGAATGATCTTTTCTTTCTTTTTTTAAAAAATTTTTTTCCCATGATTCAGAGCTGACTTTATTTATCTATAGTAGGTATTTACATTTACATTCCCCTTTACATTTCTGTTTTAGTGTCTGGACTTTTTCTTTTTTTTCATTTTTTTTTTTTTAGCTGCCACACAATCTAATCTCCTGCAAGCCTGGACCTTGAAAATTTCAGTTTCTAGCCTCCCTCTTCTTTTTTTTACTTTATAAATTTATTTATTTTTCTTTCAATCACAGGTTAGGTTTTTTTGCATCCCATGCATAGCCCCCTCCTTCATTCCCTCCCACCCTCCACAACCCTCCCTTATCTCCTCCCTGCCCCCTCCAAGTCCACCAACAGAGGAGGATCTCCTCCCCTTCTATCTGATCATCTTCTCTCCTCAGGGCTGGCTGCAATGTCCTCCCCTGGGATCTAGCCAGGCTGTTACTCACTTGCCTGTATGGGGGAGGGTCAAAGAGCCAGCCATCAAGTTCAAGACTGAAACAGTCCCTGTTTCCCTTACTAGAGTCTTCAGTTCGACAATGAGTTATCATGGGCCACAGCTGAGCAGGGGTTCTAGGCCATATTCATATATGGTCCTTGGGTTGGAGAAACTGTCTCATATAAGACCCCTGTGCCCTGCTCAGTTTGATCTTTGTGGAGCTCTTGTTCTCCCCCAGTCTTACTAACTTCCCCTATTTTTATTATTATCTCCCGCCCTCTGCCAAGGGCTTAATTGTGAGTCTTAATATCTGCTTTGATACATTGCTATACTGATTCTTTCATAGGTCCTCTTTGGTATGCTTGTTTTCTCCTCCATTCAATGTCCCTCCTATTAGTTCATCTAAATGAGCATTGATCATACCAACCTGGGTCCTCCTTCTTGTATATCTTCCTTAGGTGTGTAGATTTCAGCATGACCTTCCTATCCTATAGGTCTATATAAGTGAGTATATACCATATGTTTCTTTCTGCTTTTGCGATACCTCACTTAGAAT
>CM053752.1:85128131-85149719 GCA_028658305.1 Pachyuromys duprasi
TTTTGGAGATTCTGGGTTTTTTGTTTCTCCATATGAAGTTGAGAATTTTTCTTTCAAGGTCTATGAAGAATTGTGAAGGTATTTTGATTGGGATTGCATTGAATCTGTAGATTGCTTTTGGCAATATGGTCATTTTCACTATATTAAGCATCTTGAACATTTTATATTGAACAGAACAAACAAGGTACCATCTCATCACATAACTCCTATAGTTAGCACTATTAATAAAATACATTGTGCTAATTCTTAGCTATACAATGACTATTTTAAAATTAACCATTTCCTCATTTGGACATGAATGTCACTGGAGATACATAATCTGTACTTAAATTTCGTATTTAAAAGCTTCCAGCAACTGAATCTATTAAAAGTTTTAAATTTAAACCAGCATAAATAAGATAAAAATAAAGTTTTTTTCCATATTCACATTAGCCACATTTTATTGTCCAATATCCATATGTAGTTAATGGTTGCTGTAATGAATAGACCATAATAAGGAAATAAATAGGATAATTAAAACCTATTAAATGGCTTTACTATCTAATTAAGTGATATCTAATATCCCATCTTACCTATTTCTGCCATAGTTGCAGGTTATTGTTCAGTAGTTAACCAAATTGACATATACATAAATATCATAAGCTCATTCACATTTTAAATTCCCAAACGATTGGTAATTTTTGCCTAAATATAGGTGAAGACACTGGGAAGTTTATGACAATATTTAACATGATTGCCATTGAAAACTTCTGAATAAAAGATTCTGGAACTCACCTCAAAGCAAACTAACATAAATACATTACCTTCTTCAAAGAAAAAACTATATAGAAAGTAGAGTAAAGAAAAAATTACTTCCATAGCTATTCCAATATATAATAAAGTAGACTTCAAGCAAAATTATGAAAGGCAAAGAAAATTATTATATACTGATAAATAGAACAATCCATCCAAAAGGAATAACAACTATAAATATAAAGACAACACATGTTGAGGTCCCAATAACAAAGCAAACACTAATGTTCATAAAATATCTAATAATTATTGATATACCAGTAGTTTTTAACTTTAATACTGCACTGTCATCTTTAGGTACTCTACCAAATGAAGACTTCAGTGTTAAACTAAATAATAGATAAAGAAGACTAACAGACTGCTGCAAAATATTTCATACAACAGGAAGAAAATTCCCATTATTCTCATCAATTGATACAGATTTTTCCAAAAGGGACCATCTTTTAGGTCACAAAACATTTTTAAAAATACAAAAGAATTAAACAGCAGGCAAATAATTTCTTAAATTTCATAAGATCACAGTAATAATAACACTAAATTCAAGAGTAAAATTAACTATAAAAAAACAACAGAGATATGTGGAGACTACACAATATACTTTTGAAGGACCAATGAGTTGTTAAAAGAATTGAGGAGGAAAATTTTAAAGATGGAGAGTCAAATATACTAAAAACAAAACTTATCAAAATCTTTTAGAAACAGCTAAGAAAATTCAAACACACACACAGAAAGAGAGCGAGAAAGAGAAAAATAGAACTGGAAAAGATCATTCTAAACAAGGTAACCCAAACCCGCAAAGATAAACATGGTATGTACTCTTTAATAAGTGGATATTAGCCATAAAGTACAGGATAACCAACAATTGTACAATCTACTGACCCAAAGAAGCTAAGTAACAAGGAGGGCCAAAGAGAGGATGTTTGCATCTCACTCAGGAGGGGAAATAAAATAGACATCTGCAGCAGATGGCCAGAGAAAACTGGGTGGGACAGGGTATAGGGAGGGTAACTGGGGTGGGGATCAGGTGTGGGGAGGTGTGGTGGGAGGCAGTAGAGGGAATGAAAATCAGTGGTAAGAGGGCATCCCTGGGACAGGGGATGTTCCCTGAAGTCTATAGGGCTAACCCTAGCTGACGTACCTACTAATGGGGATATGGAGCTGAAGTCACCATCCCCAGTGGTGGGACTTGGAATGGAAAAAGGGGGACACCAACCCACCCGTAAAACCTTTGTGCTGCCTACAAGAAGTGTAGGCATAAAGATAGAGCCGAGTTTGAGGGAATGACAAACCAATGACTGGTCCAACTTGAGACCCATCCTATGAGAGCCAGCCCCTGACACTGTTAACGATACTCTACTATGCTTAAATAGGAGTCTCACATAACTGCCTTCTGAGAGGCTTCATCCAGCAGCTGGTGGAAACATGTACAGACCCACACCACAAGAAGGGGAGGATGGATTATTCGAGTGTGAGGTGTCAAGGAAACTACAAGAAGACCTACAGAGTAAACTATCCAGGGCCCACGGAGACTGAACCACCAGCCAAAGAGCATGCCTGGGCTGGACATAGTCCCCCTACACATATGTAGCAGATGTATAGCTTGGTCTCCATGTGGGTCCCCTAACAATGGGAGTAGGGACTATCTCTCACTCTGTTTTCTGCCTTTGGATCCCTTTTCCCTAGGCAGGCTGCTTTGTCTGGCCTCAATGGGAGAGGATGTGCTTAGTCCTGCTGTGAACTGATGTGCCAGAGTGTGTTTGTACTCAAGGAGAGGGTTAATCCTCATTCACGAGGAGGGAATAGGAGAATGCAGGAAGAAGGCATGAGCATGGAAGGAGAAGAGGGAGGGGCTGCAATTTGGCTATAAAGTAATTAAATAAATATTTTTAAGCTTAGTTTTTTACAGTAAAAAATTTTATTTTATTGCTTTTTACAATTTATTCACTCTGTAGCCCAATTTTAGCTACTCCTTCATCTGGAGAGATGACTCAGTCATTAAAGACTAGTCTCACAACCAAAAGTATAAATGAATAAATTAATGGAGGAAAAAATAAATGGAGCTAAAAAGATAAAATATAATTTCTTTGAGATCCATCTCAGAACAGTCAGAATGATGCTCATAAAGAAAAAATGAAACAACAACAAATGCTATTGAGGATGAATAGGAAAAAAAAGAGCATATACTTGAGGGGGAGTGCAAACCACAATAGCCACTATAAAAAGTCACTGTGGAAGGTCCCCCACAAAATTTAAAATAGAATGGTGTGGGACTCAGCCATGAAGGACTCTAGGTCAAAAATCACAGATACCTGTACATGCATGTTTACTGCTGCACTATTCACAGTGCCTAAGAAACAGAACCACCTTGCATGTCCATCAAATATGACATGAGGTTTTATTCAGACATTAAAACAAAATGAAATGGCATACGGAGCAGAGAAAGCCCAGAGTAAGTCAAGTCATGAGTGAATGTATGCTGTTAACATAGGCATGCCAAGTCAAGGATTCCACAGCCTCAGATCCACAGAGAAATGGGAAAGCTTTCCTTCCATAGTAAGACACAGCACGAAATGGCAGAGCCTTCCTTTGATCTGTGTGTGGTTATTGACTGTATCTGCAGAAAATGTCCACCTTAGCTTTCTTCTCCACCCCCAATGCCTCTTCCACAACTTCTACTCCAGATGTTTACTACCTAAAAACTTCTCACCTGCACAGACTGCTTCCACAGAGATCACAGAGATTGAGCTAAACTTGTCTTCCTCTATACCATAAATCTTGTTTCCTTTCTTACCTGTATGTAAGTACCCCATACCCTCTTTTAGCTGTAAGCAATAACCTCACCTCTCTGTTCAACTCTGTATAATAAATACACTGAGACAGAGTCCAGCCCATCGAATCTGAGCCCATGACCGGGGGCCAGCTCTCCCTCCTGCCATAGATGGTAATGGAATAAGGTAGGAAAGAGGGTGTCTCTCCTTAGCACATGCCACCGCCTCTCAGAAAAGAGACAAGGCCAGCTCTTCTGCATCCAACCCCTCAGGGATGCCTCACCTGCAACCTCCAGAGCCTGCGCTAGCTCTTCTGTGCCACCCAGGTGAGGTGCTGGACCTTCTGAGTTTTACGGCAAGTGAGGGGCAGGGATAGCTCTCCTGCTTTCATTACCCCATAGTGGCCAATGCCCCACCTGATGCCAGTGGTGAGGGCAAAAGGGAGGAGTGATCTCTCCTTCACCAATGCCACCACACAGAAGATGATTGGTAGGATTAGTCTCCTGCTTGTATCCTCAGGGCCAGCTCACCCAAAAAGTGTGGGCTGCACTCCCTGAGTATATCATCTGGCTAGGAGTGGGGTCACCTCTCCTGCTCTCGGGACCCAGGGCCAGCTCTCCTATGGTGCTCAGATTTTTTTAAGACAGCATTTCTCTGTGAAAAGCCACTGTCTTGGAACTCACATTGTAGACTAGGCTGGCCTTGACATCACAGATAACCAACCACAGATCTCTGCCTCCTGAGTGCTGGGATCAAAGATGCATGCCACCAGGCCCAGTATCACTAATTGAATTTTAAATATAACTTGCAAGTTATTTCATTGCTAGTTGTTCTAACTGGTCATGTAATAGTTAACATGTGAGTCTTGTTAGCTGTTTTTCTTAGGAAAAGTTTTTGTAGATTTCTCAATTTTGTTGCAGCATCTGCCCAGCTTTCAATAACTATGATTTTACTTTTCTAAGAATGAAGGATAATTCACTTTATGTGTTTCTTAAATGAACTTTGATAGTTTGGTTCTTTTGGAAAAAAAATGCTCAATTCACCTGTCAGCTATGTATAGGAATAAAGTCATTCCTAGCAGGCCCTTATTTTCCTTTTGGATTTGTGAGATCTACAGTGTTATTCATTCTCCATTTACACTGATAATTCTTGTCCCCCCTTTTTTGCTAATATTTCCCCAGCTATATGGATTTTACTAGTTTTTCAATAAAACCAGGTTTCATTCCATTGATTTTTCTCTATTGCTTCTTTGCTTTCTGTTTTATTGATTTCTGCTGTAAAGTTTGTTATTTGAGGATAAGTTTACTTTTCCTCTTCTAGTTTTTAAAAAGGGAGCAGGTAATTGATTGGAGGAATTTCTTGATTCCTTTTCTAGAAATGTGTTTTGTCTGGGATCTCTGTTATTCTATCTCATATATGTTTATGAACTGTATACATATTTCTAGTCTCTCACTGTTCTGCGTATACCTTTTCATTTATAGTGCATGTCATGGAAACACTAGACTACAGACAGAAGACAATAGGTTCCTGCTTTTCCATAGTCTCACAAGTTGTCTTTGCACTGGAATATTTAATAGTTTTGTAGTTACTGCATTACTGATGTGGTTGCATTTATGCCTACAATCTTATTGTGTATTTTTTATTTATTACTCCTTGTCTAGCTTTCTTTATTTTAGCCAAATATAACAGATGATTCCTAAATATATTTATTTACCTAGAATTATTAGTAAATTACTACAAGTAAATTATTAAAAGAACTTATTTCCATATATTTTCTCAATTTTAGTGCCACAGATATTGCACGTATAGGAGTGTGTGTATGTGTGTATATGTATATGTGTGCCAAAGAGTACATTTTACAATTTTTACTTCATCATATTAGAAACGAAAGTATTACTGTTTCTATATTTTCTTCCTCCTCTTCTCCTCCTCCTCCTTCTCTGCAATCTCTCTCTTCCTCGTCCTTTTACCATTTTTTGAAAAGTAGAGTTTTCTGAATAACCCTGGCTTCCCTCTGACAACCCTCGTCTCAGCCCTGTGTGTAAAGGAACACATACCTCCCATTCTTTCTAAATAATATCCTTCTCTTTAAAATAATGATGTAACATTTCTTACAGTTCAGGATCCTGGCAACAAGTCCTTTTAGGTTTAGCTTCAGAAAATATCTTAGGATTCGAATCAGTTTCTGAAGATTTGAAGTAACATAGGTATGCAATAAACGTCTTACATTACTATGTTGAAGTTTAGGTATTTCCTTACACATATTTTGTGTCTTTTTAATTGTATAAACACCAAGACAATGTCTTTTGGTTTTCATAATTTTTAGCAATCTAGCCATTAAAATGATTGTAGTTTTCCTGCAAAATTGCTTTCAAATTTTCCCTTTGACAATTTCTAACTTAAGTTTTCTGTTTTCTGTTTCTAGTTCCCAGAACTAGATTTCTTGCTGTTCGGTCTCTGGAGGACCCAGAGAGCAATTGACTGTTTGTTATTTTCTACTGAATTTTGGAATCCCGTTCATGTCACTTTGTCCTATCTCTCCCTGCTTCTTTCTGATACTTGTGTCCTAAATTGCAACTGAGTGTCCATTAGACTCTTCATGTATCACTGCAGGTTTCTCTGCTCACTTCTCTTGAGTCATTTTCCTTGTGTGTTTAAGGTTGTAAAATTTATATTGCTCTAAATTCAAGTTTATCTCCTTTTATTCTATTTCCACTATGAAATGATGCTCTTCTTTTTTATTGATTGTGCTTTTTCTGTTCTGAAAGTGCCACTTTAATAGTTTTCATTTTCTTGTTAATTTTGCACTTGTGACTGATGTCATATTTGCCCCCATCAATCTGAATAGACTTCTTTTACTTTTTTAATGTGTTCAGAGTTGCTTCTCTAAATGTTTTCTCTAATAATTTCCACGACATGAAATACTCTGAGTAGTACTATATTAACTCTATTAAACTGTATAACCAATTCTGTTCATATGAATAATGTTTTTCCGTTTATTTGCATGTGTAGTGATTTTGGGATGACGTTTGCAAATATTAGATGAGTAAGGCTAACAACAGACTCTGTCACAATTTTCTTTATTTATTTATTTTTATATTAATCACAGGTTATGTACTTTGTATCCCAGTCATAGCCCACTTCCTCATTCCCTCCCACTCTCCCCATCCCTCCCTCATCTCATCCCTGCCCCTTTCCAAGTCCACTGATAGGAGAGGACCTCCTCCCCTTCCATGTCCCTAGCTTATCAGGTTTCTTTAAGGCTCACTGTAATGTCCTCTTCTGTGGTTTAGGAAAGCTGCTCCTCCCTCAGCGGGGAGGATCAAAGAGCAACCCATTGAGTTCATGAGAGAAATAGTCCCTGTTTCCCTTACTAGAGTACCCGCTTGGATACTGAGCTACCATGGGCTATATCTGAGCAGGGGTTCTAGGTTATATCCATACATGATCCTTGGTTGGAGAAACAGTCACATAAAAGACCTCTGTGCCCTGATCTATTTGGTCTTTGTGAAGCTCTTGTCCTCTCCAAGTTTTATTAACTCTCCTTTTTTCATATGATTCCCTGCACTCTGCCAAAGGGTTGGTTGTGAGTCTTAATATCTGATTGGATACACTGCTAGGTAGAGTCTTTCAGAAGCCTTCCGTGGTAGGCTCCTGTCCTGTTGCTTGTTTTATCCTACATTCAATGTCCATCCTACTTGTCTGTCTAAGTGAGTATTGATCATCTTCTCCCAGGGCCTCTTTCTTGTTTACCTTCTTTAGCTGTATAGATATTAGTATGTTTATCCTATCTTATAGTTCTATATAAGTGAGTATATACAATGTGTTTCTTTCTGATTTTGGGTTACCTCACTCAGGATGATCATTTCCAGATCCAACCATGACTGCAAATTTCATGATTTCCTCATTTTTAATTGCTGAGTAGTATTAAATTGTGTTAAAGTACCACAATTTCTGTATCCATTCCATGACTGAGGGATATTTGGGTTGTTTCCAGGTTCTGGCTATTACAAACAAAGCTGATACTACAAACATGGTTGAGCAAATGGCCTTGTTGTATACATGAGCATCTTTTGGATATATGCCTAAGAGTGGTATAGCTGGATCTTGAAGAATCACTATTCCTAATTGTCTAAAAAAGAGCCAAATTGATTTCCAGAGTGGTTGTATACGTTTGCTTTCCCACCAGCAATGGAAGAGGGTTCCTCTTTTACCACAACCTCTCTGGCATGTGTTGTCACTTGAGTTTTTGTTCTTAGCCATTGTGATGGTTGAAAGGTGAAATCTCAGGGTCGTTTTGATTTGTATCTCCCTGATCACTAAAGACGTTGAGCATTTCTTTAAATGTTTTTCTGCCATTCTACAATCCTGTAGAGAGAGTTTCCTGTTTGGCTCCATACCCCATTTTTTAATTGGATCACATGATTTCTTGCTTTTTAACTTCTTGAGTTCTTTATATATACTGGATATTAGCCCTCTGTCAGATGAGGGTTGGTGAAGATCCTTTCCCAGTCTTTAGGCTGTCGTTTTGTTTTGATGGCAGTGTCTTTTGCTTTATAGAAGCTTTTCAGTTTCATGAGGTCCCATTTATTTATTGTTGATCTTAGAGCCTGTGCTGTTGGTGTTCTGTTCAGGAAGTAGTCTCCTGTGCCGATGAGTTCTAGGGTCTTCCCCACTTTTTCTTCTAACGGATTTAATGTGTCTGGTTTTATGTTGAGGTGTTTGATCCACTTGGACTTTAGTTTTGTGCAGGGTGATAAATATGGATCTGTTTTCACTTCTCTGCATGTAGACATCCAGATGGACCAGCACCATTTGCTGAAGATGCTGTCTTTTTGCCATTGAATGGTTTTGGCTTCTTTGTCAAAAATCATGTTTCCATAGGTGTGTGGGTTCATTTCTGGGTCTTCTAATCAGTTCCATTGTTCCACTGTACTGTTTCTATGCCAAAACCATGCAGTTTTTATTACTATTACTCTGTAGTACAGCTTGAGATCAGGGATGGAGATACCTCCAGATGATCTGTTGTTGTACAAGATCGTTTTGGAAATTCTGGGGTTTTTGTTTCTCCATATGAAGTTGAGAATTTTTCTTTCAAGCTCTGTAAAGAATTGTGTTGGTATTTTGATGGGAATTGTATTGAATCTGTAGATTTCTTTCTGCAGAATGGCCATTTTCAGTACGTTAATCCTACCAATCCATGAGCATGGGCGATCTTTCCATCTTCTGATATTTTCGTCTTATTTCTTTCTTCAGAGATTTGAAGATTTTGTTTTCAAACAGGTCTTTCACTTGCGTGGTTAGAGTCACCCCAAGGTACTTTATGTTATTAGTGGCTATTGTGAAGGGTGTTGTTTCCCTAATTTCTTTCTCGGCCCTTTTGTCTTAGCATACAGGAGGACTTCTGAATTTTTTGAGTTGATTTTATGTCCAGCCACTTCGATGAAGGTGTTTATCAGTCAAAGGAGTTCTCTGGTTGAATTTTTGGGTTCGCTCATATATATTATCATATCATCTGCAAATAGTGATACTTTGACTTCTTCCTCTCCAATTTGTATCCCTTTGATCTCCGTTAGTTGTCCTATTGCTCTGGCTAGGACCTCAAGTACTATGTTGAAGAGATATGGAGACAATGGGCAGCCTTGCCTAGTCCCTGATTTCAGTGGGACTGATTTAAGTTTCTCTCCATTGAGTTTGATGTTGGCTATAGGCTTGCTGTATATTGCCTATACTATGTTTAGGTATGTGCCTTTTATCCCTGATCTCTCCAAGACTTTAAATATGAATGGATGTTGGATTTTCTCGAATGCTTTTTCAGCATCTATGGAGATAATCATGTGGTTTTTCTCCTTCAGTTTGTTTATATGGTGGATCACATTGATGGATTTCCATATACTGAACCACCCTTGCATGCCTGGGATGAAGCCTACTTGGTCATGGTGAATGATATCTTTTATGTGTTCTTTGATTCAGTTTGTAAGTATTTCATTGAGTATTTTTGCATCAATGTTCATAAGAGAGATAGGTCTGAAGTTCTCTTTTTTGGTTGGGTCTTTGTGTGGTTTAGGTATCAAGGTGACTGTGGCTTCATAGAATGAGTTTGCTAATTTTCCTTCTCTTTCTATTTTGTGGAAGAGTTTAGAGAGACTTGGAGTTAGCACTTCTTTGAAGATCCGGTAGAATTCTGCACTGAATCCATCTGGCCTAGGGCTTTTTTTGGTAGTGAGGCTGTTGATGACTGCTTCTATTTCCTTGGGGGATATTTCCTTCCTACCTGATCTTGACTTAATTTAGGTAGATGGAATCTATCAAGAAAATTGTCCATTTCATTGAGATTTTCAAATTTTGTGGCATACAGGCTTTTGTAGTAAAACCTAATGATTGTTTGGATTTCCTAAGTGTCTGTAGTTATGCCCCCCTTTTCATTTCTGATTTTGCTGATTTGGATATTTTCTCTCTGCCTTTTTGTTAGTTTGGCTAGGGGCTTGTCTATCTTGTTGATTGTCTCAAAGAACCAGCTCTTGGTTTCACTGATTCTTTGATTAGTTTTCTTTGTTTCTAATTGATTGATTTTAGCCCTAAGTTTGATTATTTCCAGCTGTCTGCATCTCTTGGGTGTATCTGCTTCTTTTTTTTCTAGGGCTTTCAGTTGAGACATTAAGTTGTTTGTATGAGCTGTCACAAATTTCTTCTTGAAGGCAGTTAGTGCAATGAACTTTCCTCTTAGCACTGACTTCATTGTATCCCATAAGTTTGGGTATGTTGTACTTTTATTTTCATTGAATTCTAGGAAATCTTTAAATTTTTTTCTTATTTCTTCCTTAACCAAGTGAGTAGCAACTTGTTCAGTTTCCATATATCTGCAGTCTTTTTGCTGTTTCTGTTGTTGAGGTCTAGCTTTAGACCATGATGGTCAGATAGGATACAAGGGATTATTTCAACTTTCTTGCATCTGCTGAGGCTTGCTTTGTGACCAACTATATGGTCTATTTTGGAGAAGGTTCCAGAAGATGCTGAAAAGAAGGTATCCTCTTTTGATCTAGGGTGAAAAGTTCTGTAGACATCTATTAGGTCCATTTGATTTAGTGTCTCTGTAAGTGCCCTTGTTTCCCTGTTTTGCTTCTGACCAGATGATCTGTCCCTTGGTGAGAGTGGAATGTTGAAGTCTCCCACTATTAGGGTTTGGGGATCAATGTGTGATTTCAGCTTTAATAATGTTTTATTTACAAATGTCGGTGGTCTTGTATTTAGGGCATAGATGTTCAAAATTGTGATGTCCTTCTGTTGAAATTTTCCTTTGATGAGAAGGAAGTGCCCCTCCTCATCTTTCTTGATTAGTTTTGGTTGAAAGTCTATTTTATTAGATACTAGGATTGCTACCTCAGCTTGTTTTCTTGGTCCATTTGCTTGAAACACATTTTTCCAGCCCTTTACTCTGAGGTAGTGTGTATCTTTGTTGCATAGGTGTGTTTCTTGGATGCAGCAGAATGTTGGATCCTGTTTCCACAACCATTCTGTTAGTCTGTGTCTTTTTATTGGAGAGTTGAGTCCATTGATGTTGATAGATAATAGTGACCAATGATTGTTAGTTCCTTTTATTGTCGAGTTAGTGGTCTTACTATGATTCAATGTTTTTTTTATTTTTTGTTGGGGAGTTATCTGTATCCTACATTTTCTTTGGTGTAGTTGTTTTCATTGGCTTGAAGTTTTTCTTCTAGTATCTTCTGTAGGGCTGGGTTGTTGTGTAGATATTGCTTGAATTTAGTTTTGTCATGGAATATTTTGTTTTCTCCATCTATATTGATTGAAAGCTTTGCTGGGTATAGCAGTCTGGGTTGGCATCTGTGTTCCCTTAAAGACTTCTTCTATGATTTTCTTAAAAATATTTTCCGGTCCTTGGAGCCTGGAGTGTTTTTTTTTTTCATCTATTCCTATTATTCATATGTTTCGTCTTTTTATGGTGTCCTTGATTTCTTGGATGTTTTGTATTTGGGACTTTTCCAATTTTACTTTTTCTTTCAGTAAGGAATCAATTACAGCAAGTGAATCTACAGCTCCCGAGATTCTCTCTTTCATCTCTTGCATTCTATTGGTGATGCTTAACTTTGTGGTTCCTGATCTTTTCTCTATGTTCTCCAGTTCCAGGTTTTTCTCTGTTTGTGTTTTCTTTATAGATTCTAATTCTCTTTTCATGATTTGCACCATTTCCTTCATTTTATCGAATGTGGCTCCTATTCTTTTGTTTGTTCTCTCTATATATATCTTTAATTGTTCCTCTATGTGGGCAGTTATATTCGCCTGTATTTCTTTGAGAGCTCTGTTCATTTCCTCTTTTTGTTCCTCTAATAACTGCATAAGTATAGCTTAACATCATTTTCCTGTGTTTTCACTGAATTGAAATCTCCATTGATTTGGGGTGTTGCTGGTGGGACATGGTGTCCTAATTTTTGTTGTGTGAGTTCTTATGTCGACTTTTGGTCATTTCTTTATATACAATCAAGGAGTTCTTTGTTCCTTGAGGCTGAACTTTAGATTGGAACTGTCAATCCCTGGTGTCTGGAGTATTCTTCAGGAAGATCAGGGAGGTTCAGTGTTTTGAGAGTGTGTGTTTTTGCCTCAGTTGTATCTGTGGGAGGAAAAGCCGCTGGCACAGAATCGTTGTAGGGGGGTAAGGGAGGGGGGAGTAAGTGTGTGTGTGTGTGTGTATGTGTGTGTGTGTGTGTTTGTGCGCGCGCGCGCATGCATGCATGCATTCATGTTCTGAAGATGTCTTGAAGGGAAATGTTAGAGAGTGTAGATGCTTTGGCTATGGGGATGTGGGTGCTAGCAAGTTTACCAAGCAGAGATTGAGGGCACCAAGCACCTGTGCATGTTTCCTGAATACCCAGTGGTCTTCAATCTGTGGCGGGCTCACCAGGCTGGATTCTGAGGTCCGTGGGTGATGCTTCAGGTGGGACAGTACTCTGTTATGGCTCTGTGTGCCCAGCTCTGTGCTCGGTGCTAGAAGCTCTGAGCATGGCATGCAGGTCCCTACTCTGGTCCAGAGGCTTGCCACCTCACTCTGGGCCAGAGGCTGAGTGTCTCGTTTTGAGAAGGCGGCTGGGGGCACAGCTCCAGTTGGAAGGCTCCTCGCTCCAATTAGGGCTGGTAGCTAAGGGCTCCGCTCTGTTCTAGAGACTTGGTGCCTCCTTCTGAGCCAGAGGCTGTTCATCCCAGTCTGGGATGGGGTGCCTCAGTCTGGACCGGAGACTGTGTGTCCCAGTCTGGGATCGTGGCTGGTAAAGCAGTGGAAGGCTGCATGCTCAGATCTAGGCTGGCAGATGTGCTCCTGGAGGTCATCCGGACCTTTTCCAGGCATTGACTAGGTGTCCTGAGGACCTTCCCACTTGGTTTCCTCACACTAAGATTTCCTCTCACCTGGCAATCACAAATGCTGGTGTTTTAGGTCCCAGAGTTCAGTCTCCTGGTTTCTGTGCCAACACTGCTGTCCTACTCCTCAGACACAGTGTCCTCCCAGGGTGGCCATCTTGGATCCATCCACATTTTTCTTGACACTGTGAGATATTCGTGTTAGTAGGAAGATGTGTCACTTAGAATCAAATGATGACCTTTTCAACTCCAAGTTTTCAGCCACTTACACCTCTGTATACTTTCTATTTGGCCTCATTCCAGTGAGACCCTTTACATTCAAATTTTAGCTCTCTCCCCTCCCCAAAATGACAGTTTTCAGCTACTGAGAAAGATTTGGCCTCCATAACATTGCACTCTATGTTTGATACAGAACAGCATGTGTAACAATGGGGAACATAGTCATTTAAGAAAAACAACAGGCACATTTCTGACCACAATTGCTCTAATTTCAAGGGTATTTCCCTGTCTTCTTAACCATTTTTTTTATTCCCCAGAATATTATGAACATTCAAAATATGTCATCCAGACTGGGTAATGTGTCACAGAAGTCTAGTATTATCATTTTAATTCAAATTTAATTTTATTATTCAAGAAAACCCTTAATTTTTCTTTGCCTGAATGCTAACTAGAATATTTAGATGATATATCTGTCCATGCTTTCTAAACTAAAGTATTTGAATCTTCAATGTCATTTTAAAGTATAGTCTGTGGTGATTGCCTGCATACCTTGACCAGGAAGATACAAACATTTTCCAACTTCCATCAGCTACTGGATACTTCCATTGTGAAAATATATTATCTACATATCAATTTGCATCTACAATTTTATTTCTCATAATATAAACACACTATATAAATTTCAAAATATATATTTTAAGTCTACATTTATATATGCATTTTCTATGATGCATGTAATTTTTATTCATTAGAGTCATGGGTGTTTCACTACTATCCACTTACTATAGTTGCATATCTGATACAGTTGTTTTTAAATTCAAGAGCCACATGTTATAAAATTTAATGTGAAAATCAATGATGTCCATGGGTGGTGACGATACTTTCTCATAAAAATTATATAATAATAAATATATTCATTGATCTAAAGATACATATTTAGTACTTTATTTCTATTTTTCTGAGATGGTTATTTGACTTTACATTTATGAATATTTTGACTGTTAATATGCCTTTGCCCAATGTGCATTCAGTGCCCACAGAAGCCAAAAGAGAATATAGAATTCCTTGGAACTGGCGTTTGTTGTTGGACACTATGTGGGTATTGAGAACTTATCCTGGGTCCTTTAGACAAAGAGTCAGTGTCATTAGCCACTGAGCCATCTCTTCTTTCCCCATTATTTAATAGTTTAAAAGCAGATCCTTAGCTAAAATTTTGAGACTCAGGAAACCTAAAGTAACTTGAGATTTAGACATTAATTTGTATACTCACGTGACATACTGAAAACACACTGTCTGCTAAAAATTCTGTGGAACACAAACTTTAGGCAATGGAAATATTTTGGAAAAGGAAATTTTGAGGGCAAAATGGGTTATTACATATCAACAAAAAACTAGAGAAAAATATTGGCAAAATGTTGGGTGACAAAATAAGAGTCCATACTTTTTTTCGTTTCCCAACAATATGAGCTACCACTAAGCATGACATAGTGGGATGATTCCTATTCTACCAGCAGTTAGCCAATTTCCTATACTGAGAAACCTGTGATCAATATTTCTACATTTACAGAGTGCTTCTGGTGCCATATTGTATAGAATGCAGTAAAACTTAAAATTTATTAATTAGTGCAGTATTCTGAGCCCAGGGGATAGCAAAATATATAAAACATTTGTAGTGGCCAAGGAAAATGCAAAAGACTACCTTTTCATCTTCTGTGAGGATTTAACTTGTTTTAATATGTTTTAAACATTTTCTTTAGTTCTCATACTCACATAAGGTTCTTGAATCTTTATTATTTACTTATGTAGTCCTGAGCTGGAAATGACCTATTTTTTGGCTGTTGATTTCTTCCACAGCAGTTTGTTTTATATTCAACATGTCTGGTATTTTCACACCATTTTACACTCAACTGGCATAAGTTGCAAGACTCTCGCACCATTCTATGTCAGAACTAGAATTTCACAAAAGAAAAAAAAATAGCACAAATTTTCTGGTTTTTTTAAAGAAGGAAGATTTAGTTGTGTGAAAGCAGATGTTAAGACTATAGATAAGGAAGGGTAATGCGTTTATGTAGTTAACACTACATCAATTTAAACTTCTACCAAGACATGATAATCTCATTTTTTTCTATAATGAAGTTCAGTGTGTCAAGCAAATAAAGGACTTTAGATGGACTAACAGAGTAGCATCACTGGCAAATTCAAACCTATATTGAGTTTTTTGTTGTTGTTTTAGTTGTGGGAAAAATAGTCTGTTCGTAGATACAGTAATAGTGAAATTTATTGTCCAAACCAAGGTATTTGTAAAGAAAGAAATAGTTAATAATTATACCAGACAACAGGTAATTTCAAATTCACTGTGTAGGACTAATCACATACTTATTTTTTCTCACTGATAAGCTTGAAAAAAAGGAAATGTGAACATTAACACGGAGGGAAAAATGCACCCCCGAAGATAAAGCATTCACAAAACATTGATCATAGCAGCAATGACCAAATAATGCAACACAAACAATGATACAAAGAATGAGCCATCATAGCCTTATAACCACACACTTGAACAACCTAAAACTCCCTCTGGCAAGTCACTCTGTAAAATAGTGTATAAACCTAAAATCGAAAGGAAGCACCATCTAGAAGAGTAAGACACACCTTTTAACCCAATTGAATGTCTTTTACGCCTAAGTGAAGAATCATATACTTTAAGACATTTCTGACTATTTTATATTGTGAGATATTAAAATTATGAGATTTAGAATATAATTTTAGTAAGGGTTTCTATTGTTGTATAGAGATACCATGACCACAGCAACTCTTATAAATGAAAACATCTAACAGGGGCTGGCTTACAGGTTCAGAGGTTTAAGCAGTTGTCATCATGGTAGGAAGCACGGCAGAACACAAACGGACATGGTGCGAGAGAAGGAGCCAAGAGTTCCACGTCTGGATCAGCATGCAATAGGAAGAGAGAGAACTACTGAGCTTCTAAAATCTCAAATCCCACCCTCCTCGACACACTTCCACCCACAAGGCCACACCTACTCCAACATGTCCTAATCCTGTCAATATGATTGTCTATCTTGAAGCGTGAGTGTAACTGTTAAAGCTCTGAGGGGAAACAATCTCAGAAAAGACCCCTGTGCCCTGATCTATTTGGTCCTTGTGGAGCTCCTGTCCTCTCCAGGTCATACTAGCTCCCCCTTTCATATGATTCCCTGCACTCTGCCAAAGGGTTGGTTATGTGTCTTAATATTTGCTTTGATACACTGCTAGGTAGCGTCTTTCCGAGGCCTTCTGTGGTAGGCTCTTGTCCTGCTACTTGCTCTCTCCTACCAAGGACCATGTATGGATATAACCTAGAACCCCTGCTTGAATGTAACAAATGGTAGCTCAGTATCCAAGTGGGTACCCTAGTAAAGGGAACAGGGACTATTTCTGACAAGAACTCAATGGCTGGCTCTTTGAGCCCCTCCCCCACCTCCCGAAGGAGGATGAGCCTTGCTAGGCCACAGAAGAGGACATTGCAGCCGTTTCTGAAGAGACCTGTTAAACTAGAGTTATATGGAAGGGGAGGAGGTCCTCCCCTATCAGTGGACTTGGAAAGGGGCAGGGAGGAGATGAGGGAAGGATGGGGGGATAGGGAGGGAATGTGGGAGGGGGCTATGCCTAGGATACAAAGTACATAACCTGTGATTAATATAAAATAAAAATGTTGAAAGAAAAAGCTCTGAGGGGAAAGACTTCCCCAATGGAGGTATAACAGGTCTGAAGGGAAAGTCTTCTCCAATGGAGGTGTTCCAGTTTGGAGGAAAAAAGTTTCCCCACCCCAATGGAAGTGTTACAGCTCTGAGGAGAAAGATAGCCTGTCAGTCATGAGGCAATGAATACCACAAGGTCACACTGGAAATAAACCTCACACAAGAGATTTACTGGGAGAGACACGAGAGGGGGGCTGCTTCTGCTTGGGTGAGAAATATCAGAGAACTGAGGAGGTGGGCTTTCATAGGATTTCTTGGGGTCAAAGAGTTCCAGGGTGGATATTTCCAGGTTGGGAATTGGTGGGATTTCAAGCTCAGGGATTGGAGGTTTTTCAAACACATGGATTGGTGGGGTTTGCTAAGTTTTTAAACTCAGAAATGGGCTCGGACCTTTTACCCTACAAGAAGGACTTAGATTCAAATCCCCAGTACATACACAGAACTTCTGGCATGCTGTATACATGTATAACCACAGGCATATCCCAACTGTTTACTGGTCAGCAAGCCTAACAGAAATGGCAATCTCCTGTTCAGTGAGGGACACTGTCTCTAGGCAATAAGGCAGAGAACAATAGAGGAAGGTACTAGATGTCCCCTTCTGGCTTCCACATGCACAACCACAACTTCACACCCACACAAACCAGTTCATGTACTTTATCTGTAGTAACACAGATACACACATAAAATTGTGGCTTAAACAAATTAATACCATTTGTCGTACTTCATATGGAAATATTGCTAACTCTCCAACAAGTGGATAGTGACAAGTAGTATTTCCACAAATATATTTGTCTTAAATTAGATTTCTCATTAACAAAGCTACCCTCATGCATTCTGGTGCATGGAATTCGTGAAGAAAATGCCTCAGGAGGAAAATACTGTCTAATCTGGAGAGTGTATTCAATTAAACCTCATACACTTACCCACACACCGTAAACTGCTGACCTTGGGAACCCAAAATACACCAGGAGTTAGTGCTCCTTTGTGACAGCATGTTCTTTTTTATACACTTGTCACATGTTGTGGCTCATTAAATAATTCTTCAAAGTGCATACTGTGGTGTGCTGACTGTTTTGAAATAAAAGACACCAGTATAACCTGAACAGTCTCTCTGCCTTCTTATCTCCTAGTCCTTTTTATCCCATGGAAATAATTCATAGAAACTTGAATTCTTTTTCAAGTCTGAAAAAAAACTGAAATAATATTCTGTGTCATAACTGGCCGTAAGGAAATTCTCTGACATAACTTATGCAATAGCATTTCTTAAAATTGTTATTTGTCTATTTTAACATTAAAACATATCACTTTCAGCTTTCCTTTCCATTTTCCAACCCCTCCCAACCCGTTTCATGCTCCCCTCACTGTCACTAAAATTGATGCCTTCTTTTTCTTTGAATAAATATATAAATACAACTTGTTGAGTCTACCTCTTTTGCTTTTGTAAATAGGACTTTAAGTCTCACCACTCTGTTTTGGATAACCCGGGAGAGGCTAGTACTTCCTAACTCAGCAGTTAGGATTAATTGAGGAGCCCCACCCCCACTCCACCACCCACTGTATGTAATCATATCTATTAGTATTATCATTGTTCAAGCCTTGTTTAGATAGCTGCTTCATTGAGGTTTCATGGGTGTAGTTTTCCTGTCATTTGTCCTCTGAGTATATACAAAGAATGATATAGCTGGATGGTAGATTTGTTTTTAGGGTTTTGGAAATTTTTTTTAAATAATGATTTCCAGTTTGCATTTTTACCAACAGTGAATGAGCATTACTCTTTCTCTACATCCTTGCTAACATCTGTTGTCAGTTGAATTGTCTTGTTGATCTTAGCTGTTCTGACTGGGGTAAGATGAAATTTTAAAGTTGTTTTAATTTGCATTTTCCTAATTACTAAGGCTTTGCCCAGGAATTAAGGTTAGCAATTGACATTTTCGACCTCATAAAACTAAAAAGCTTCTGTACAGCTAAGGAAACAGTCAGTTGAGTGAAGAAGGAAGCCAGAAACCCATAGAGTTGGGAGAGAATCTTGGACAGCTATCCATTTGACAGAAGACTGATGCCCAGAATAGATAAAGCTGAGCCTCTAGTCTGCTGGTAAAGCAGTCTACTAAACATCCCCAGAAAGAACTGGGCCTCTCTACACTGCTGATCTGAAGTTTCCATAAGCTATAAAATCTTGATTAAAAAAGTTGATTATACTTTTTTAAACTTATCTTGTTATTATAGTGGTGTTGACTATACCTTTAGGGTAGAGGAGGAAAGGATCACACCTTCCAGTAACACACAGTTAATTGTGCCCTGTGTCTAGCCTGAGTTGGAAGCTTATTTGGTGAGAGGGAGTACAACTCTCTTGCCAGACAGCTCCTGTTTAATGAAAGTGGGCAATTCTCCAGGAAGCAAGCTTTAAAAGGTGGAGATGAGCTATGAGCAACCAACCTTAAATGTGGCTAGAAAAATGAGTCTATGTAACAATAAAGAACTCTAGCCAGGGCACTCATCAAACCCAGTGCTTCTGTGTAAAATTTAGTAAGAGACATATTCTTTTAATAAACTTGAAAATACACTGCTCTGGAGAGACCAGGTATCATACAAAGTCACTGCATCTATTTTGCACACTCTTGTACTGAGCTGGAGAAAATCTCTTCATATTTTGGCAGCAAGATTTCAAACTCTTCATCATCAGATTGTCTCCAAGCAAATGAAGCTAAAGCTCCTGAGGCAGAGCTCTTGACATCTGGGACACTAACAGCAAATGAGCACAGAAAACAAACTTCAATATGTAAGGGCTGAATTTTCAGATAATCATTATTTGTAATTATTTTCCTTTATGTACTAAAAATATGGAAGTCTCAAATTTTTTTGATTTAAATTGAAATAGTTAAGAAAATGCGATATCTTGTATTTTCAGTATAAGTAATTACATCTAATGTTTAAAAATATTCTCAAAGCAAATAATACATTGTATACGAATATATATAATGTTAACATATTATGTAACTGTTTATAAGTTAAAATATTAAGAACAGTATGCAACCTTTCCACTGTACATACAGTATCTAAATTCAAAGATCAACATTAAAATTTACAAAATCTCTAAGCCATAAAAATGACAGAGATAGGATATTACAATTTTAAATAAGCTTCAAATTTCCATTATAATAGTTTTATGAATAAATAATAGCAGTATTTAGAAGTAGAATCTTAGAAACAATATATTCTTTAATACAAACAAAAACAAGTTTACTTAAGATTTCAAAGTTTAGACTTTAGAAGGACACCAAGTAAATAGTTTTTATATAAGATATTAAAATTTTTCCAGTGTTCTTAGCTTTTTGTAAAATAACTAAGATTTTTATACTCCTAAGTAATGAAAAAACTAATAACTGGAATTTCATCAAGACTGAGTATTTCCAAGCTTCAAAAAAATGTAAGGGCGATCCAAGATGGCTGCCACGAGAGAACACTGTGTCTGAGGAGTAGGAGAGCAGAAACAACGCAGCTACCAGGAGACTGAACTCTGGGACCTAAAACGCCAGCATTGTGAGTGCCAGGTAAGCAGAACTCCTACGGTGAGAAAATCAAGTGGGAAAACCCTAGGGACACCCAGTTATTACCTGGAGAAATTTCCCGGTGACCAGCGGCACACAGCTCTGATCTGGACAAGTAGCCGCGCTGGGTGCCCGCACCCGCCATTGTAGACTGGATCGCACAGTCTCGAGGGCAGTCTCAGGAGGAACCGGGTGCCGTTTTCGCTGAACTGTGCCCTGCGAGCTCGCACTGCACCCAGGTTCTGCTTCGACCCGCGGGTGTGCTGCAGGCTCAGACCTATCATCGGAACCACCCCAGTGGAGTGGATTGGAGGACCATTTTGACCAGTCCGCACACTGCCGGGGCACTAGCTGAACACTTCCGCCAGCAAAAACTCAGTCAGTGTGTGAGTCCGCCAGCGGATCTGGGAGTAACCCGAGTTCTGCCTCAACCCACAGCTGAGAGGATCCTGGGACCATCTTGACCAGACCACACACTGAGGGCGAAAGCTGCACACATCCGCCAGCAAAAACCCCAGTTCAGGTGTCTGTCCACAGGCCAGACAGAGAAGGCCTCGGGCACCATTTCAGACAGCCCTGCATACAGGGGATGCACACAAACCCAAACCCACTGTGTGTGCCCCAAATATCATCTCAGACTGTGGTGCACAGCCCCTGGCACAGAAGGAGGTGCCAAATCTCCATTCCAGGGGAGAGCCCTTAGCAGCAAGCCCAGGGCGGAGTCCACAACCCCCAGCTGACATCTCAAACCTAGACACTCAGACTCTAGCACAGAGTGAAGAGTAAAGACTCCAAACCAGAGGGGAGACCAGCCTGCAGTGCTCACAGCTTCTAGCACAAAGCATGAAGCTGGGCACACAGAGCCCACAACAGAGATCAACTGAGACAAAACACACACACTAACAAACCACCAGAACTCCCTCATCTTCTTGAAGAATACTCCTGACACAAGAGATTGACAGATTCAGACTGAAGTACAGCCTTAAAGCACAAACAGCTCCCTGATTATATATAAACAAATGCCCAGAAATCGGTGAAAGAACTCACCCAACAAAAATCAGGACACCATGGCCCAATCGGAAACACCCAAAAGCAGTGGAGTTTTTAATTCAGCGGAGACACAGGAAAATTATATTA
>CM053752.1:85150219-85230954 GCA_028658305.1 Pachyuromys duprasi
GTCTTGTAAGAGACGGTTTCTACAATCAAGGTCCATGTGTGGATGTGGCCTGGAACCCCCGCACAAATGGGGCCCATGATAGCTTGGTGTCAGACTGAAGACCCTAGTGAGGGAAACAGGGACTGTTTCAGTCATGATCTTGATGGCTGACTCTTTGACCCTCCCCCATACAAGCCAGGGAGTGACAGACTGGCTAGATCCCAGGGGAGGACATTGCAGCCAACCCTGAGGAGACAGGATAAGCTGGGGTTGGATGGAAGGGGAGGAGGTCCTCCCCTGTTGGTGGACTTGGAGGGGGTGGGGAGGAGGGAGATTTGGGAGGGAGTGGCAGGGTAGGAGGGAATGAGGGAGGGGGCTACGCCTGGGATTCAAAGTACCTAACCTGTGATTGATATAAAATTAAATAAATTTAAAAAACTGTTCATTTAAGTACAATTAAGCAAAAAAAAAATGTTCAAGATGCATTCTCAGCATGAACAATTTAAGGGTAAAATGATATATTGTAACTGTCACTGAATTTGTAGAGAGTCATACCACTCCAAGGTCTGGAGCAGTTGCTTCTACTTCAGTTTTACTGAGTACTTTACCGTGTAGAAAAATAAGAGAAATGTTCAAAAGTTGAAAAATAATAGTTTTTGGTAGATTTTTACAAAGTTTGGATTTACAGTTAAGTAATGAGAACTAGCAATTTTTTTTGGTCGGAGAAAAAAGTATTCATTCTGACTACATAGAACAGTTGAGAATGGAAATGAAGTCTCTCATGATCTTGTACTCAATGAATATCTGAGGGCAACCAGCACCTATCAAAACTGGGGAACAGGACTAGGTATTGTTTGCTTTGGCTATTGTTCTCAGAATTCCCCACTTATATCAATAGAAAGAGGTAAATGCAACCTTTCCCTGAACTCTAATCTGCTTTATTTATTCCCCAGAGAATGCCAGATGGCTTTCCAGAATATAATATTTAAAGAAGTTATATTTCAAAAAACTCTGTTACCTCAATTTGGGGAAAAGATAAAGATGTGGGCTTCTATTTGCACTAGACATTAGGGGTATAATAAACTTCTTCTTTAGCCAATGTGTGTCATGGTGGCCTTGTCATATCTACTGGCCACCCCACCCTTTGTCCCTGTGGTTAAAAGTGATAGCAAAAGTGAAGGGACACATTGCCAGGCACACATACCCACAGTGGGTTTCTTTATTTCTTTAAGATTTCTAATTCAAATGAAAAGCTGTAAGTGAAAAGATTTTTCTGTTACATCTTTAATCACTTTATTCTTTGATGTTAAAGTGAAAGAAAATATACGGGTATATTTACAAGTTGCTATGTGAGCAGTTATGTGAAATTTATGCTGTGTAATGGATTATGGAAAGTAGCTTTGAACAAACTAAATGCCCATTTCATTTGATCAAAGCATGTTTTCACAAATCCAATAATTATGCAATGTACTATTTTTTATAAAGTTTCTCAAAGTATGGTAAACAAGCACGAAGCTCTCCTCATTTGCACAGGAAAATGGACTTATAGGCTAAGGGTGATTTATGTACTGAAGTAATTTAAATTCCATACTTCCAAAGTCACATTGCATATGTTACATGGCTATAATTATGCTCCTCCGGGTGTGCAAGCCAAGAAGGTGGCAGAGTCAGACACAAAGAAAGAAAAGAGATTGATGATATGGTATTTTGCTAATACAATGCAAAGGCACTAACAGATTATGAGCCTCATTCTTGCCATTCCTCCTAGTTCTTTCTAAATTACATTTTCAAGCTGATGTCTTCACTTATCTGTCATTTTCTGCAACTGCTGTCGTTCTGCTGTATCAGAAAAAAATTGAGAAATGATAAACAAAATATTTCCAATATATAATTCAAAGTCTTTTAGATTAGGGATAAAAGTCTCTCTTCCTTCTTTCTCGACCACCTCATATATGTGCTTCATTAGATGGCAGATACATGTGATTAAGTGTCAAATAATTTTCTCCTTTCTAATTTGAAGACATTTAGAGTAGGAGAGCTGTTTTACCAGAACCATCATAACGTGCTGGTGTCCTGTAGGAAGTTCAGCAAAAGGCAGACAGTTCATTAGAGAAGGCTATCACTTACTGTTATAGTTCTTAAATTACAGATTTTTATATGTTGTTGTCTTAAAACGGATGGTACAGATTTTTCTTTGGAGTGGATGGAAGAATTTTCCTGTTTCTGGGCATTTCTCACTTTCTTGTTGGGGGTACTTTAGACAGACTTCATATTCCTATAAATATGAGCACAATGTTCGTTCTTAAATTATACATCCTAATTCCTGCCTGATGGTAGATCAGCCATGATGTTTGAAGTTATCTCTTTCAGGTTGACTCCACTGTGTGCTCTGTGTATTCTATTCTCTGTTTTAAAGGCACTCCACTCAATTGTAAGTTTTAGACACTTGCTTCTGTGCTTTTGTTCCTACTCTGAAGAAAAATGTCATTTCATCAATACAAATATGCCATGTCACAGTATGCACATTCAAAAAAAAAAAGAAATGCTACATTTTGCATTTCTTTCAGTGGGGAAACTACCTTTTGATACTATTTTTAATGTCAGTTTGACTGTGGCTTATTTTTTTAAGTTCTATTCTGTGATTTCAGATAATGTTTTCTATCGTGTATTTTTATACATTTGATGGCACAACCAAACAATGAGACTATACATGCGGAAAATATCGAAGGCCAATGTAAAAAAATCGAAAGGAGAGTGAAAATCAAAAACTGGAAATTTTCCTCATGTTACTCAAAAAGGAAGATTCTTTAGAGTACTCTTTGGTGTGTTTTTACTACTCTAAATAAATACATAGCTTAGAGCAAGGAAAAGATGCTTACTTTGTAGATGGTTTTGGATCCAGGATATCCAAGAGGTTTGCACCAATATCATCTTGTCCTTTGGTGAGGCAGCTTGCTGTGAAACTCACACTAGCAAACAGGAATACATAGAAAACAAAACCAACTCATACAAGAATAAACCTATTTCTGCAAAAGGCTAATTATCCCCTTTAAAAACATAATGACCTCTTAAAAGTCCTATCACTTCTCAGCAGTGTTCTAGCGGAATACAATTTCTTAATGAGTCTTGATGAGAAAAAAAAAAACACCTCTAAATCATAATAGATGGAACTGTAAATAGTGTTTGCATTGTTTACCCAAAATGCTGTGGCTGGTTGTCATGTGACTATTAAAATTCAAATCTTTTCAAGTGACATTCCAGGAAACACAATTAAATTTATCTAGACTTTTAATAAAACAACTTTCCTTTTTCATGTCTTCATGGCTGTTCTTCTGATCAGAATTTTTAAAGAAAATGAAAATCAAATCCACTAATATATTCAAGGATAAAGCATTAATTTCTTTTCTTGTTCCTCTGACAAGTTACTTGGCAATAAAAAAACAAAAACAAAAACAACAAAAAAAAACAAACTAAGAAAGGAAGGCTTCCTTTTGCTTTACAGTTTAAGCATCCAGTTCAACGTGGTGGGGAAGGCCTGGAGGTGAGAGCAATTATGCTCCATAAAAGGACCAACAGAGCCAACTAATCAGAGCTCAGAGAGCTTATGGAGATTGAACCCCCCATCCAAAGATCATGCATGGACTGGACCTAGGCCCTTACAGAGATGTAGCCAGTGGGCAGCTCTGGTTTCCTCTGGGTTTCCTGGTAAGGGAAAGTGGAGGCTGTCTCAACATGGACTCTAATTCCTGCTTTTTGATTACGTCCTCCTGGTGGGGCTGCCTCACCAGACCAGGGGAAGAGAATGCACTCAATCCTGATGCAACTTGATGAGATGGGGTGGGTTGGGAGGGAGAGACTCTCCTTTTCTCAGGAATAGGGGAGGGAGAGGGGAAAGAGAGAGGTTAGGACTGGGAGGAGAGTGGGGAGTGGGCTACAGTCGGGATGTAAAGCAAATAAATAAATTAATCAATTAAAAATAAAATGCTAGTCTTTTTTTAAAAAGTGATTTGCAAAGAAAAAAATGGTATCAGTAAGTACCATGGACATCAACAGACTGATATACATTACTATATACATTCTTGTGTACCTTCAAATTCTATCCAAGGGCTATATTTTAGACTTATAATTAACTTTGGGTTATTTTGTATAGACATATTAGTCCTGTGAGTACTGGGCTGTAGTTATAGAGAGGGCCAATAATCCAAACATTACAGAAAAATGATAGATGATAGATAGATAAACATGCTATCACTCAACTCTACTATAATAATAATTATTATTCTTTTCAAATATCAACAATGTTGAAGTTAAAATCATTTTCAAGTATTTGATTACTTTTTAACATGGTCATTCTAAATTCATTATATTCGAGACATGCCTATAGTCTAAGTGCTTAGGAAACAGAGGCAGAAGGATCATGACATTGAGGCTAGATTGAGCTACGTAATGATATCTTGTCTCAGATGCTTGTGGACTTGAGGCAAACTAACTGTCCTCTGAGAAGCTCCACCCAGCAGCAGATCAAAACATAGGCTGAGATCCACAGCAAAACATTAGATGGAGATCTGGGAATCTTGGGGAAGAGCTGGGGGAAGAATAGAGAGATCAAAGGGAGCAAGAACTACACAAGAAGACCAATAGAGTTAACTTACCTAGGCCCATAAGGCCTCATAGAGACTAAGCTACCAACCTAAGTGCATGCATGGGCTGGACTCAGGCCCCCTACTCTTATGGAGCCAATGACCAGCTCAGTCTTCCTGGGTCCCTTAGCAACTGGAGCAGAGGCTGTCACTGACATGAATGCAGTTGCCTGTTATTGGATCACTTTCCCCCAAATGTTACATGGGTTAACAATTATGGAACAGTTTTTCCAGCTTGAATATTTTTGTATGTTAAAAATATCTATGTAACTTGTATTTTTATGTAGGTGGCAAATTAAATTATTTTAACAGCTAGTAATCATTCAGTCTACAAATATTTATTATCTGTATAAATTATAGTATTAAAAATAAAATATACTACTTTATCCAGTGCTAGTGAAGATAGAAATATAAATGCCCTTATTAATCAAAATGATTATTCCTTTAATGAGGCTAGTTCAAAAAGCAGTGGGAATATAGAAGAAAGATTGCTAGGTTAGAATGCAGAAATGTATCTGAGTTCTGCATTTGTAGAAATATCTATGCCACTGGAAAAAAGGGATTACTTTGCTTTTATTATTGAAAACTGTATGGGCTCACTGGAACACCAGCCCATTAGTTTCACATCTTATATATAAAAGCTACAGTTTATATCTTGAAGAAATTTGTAATAATTCTAAATTATTTTTTTAAGTCTCTAGAGTATACCAAGAATAAAATAGAGCATGGTACTGGACTTTTTTCTCTGAGTTTAACCCAACAATTTAAAAACAAACTAACAATAGATATCAGTAATTTGAATCAAAACAAAATAAACACTATCTTTTCAGAAACTGAGTAAGAAGATTTCACCTACACAAAGCCATGAAAGTCCCTGCAGTTTCTAGGAGTTCCTTGTGTGCCTGTTCTTCCATCCTGCTATTCTGTTATCAGTAGATGATATCCCGTGCCTGTAGGTACATCTATGCAATGGAAACTTGCAAAGGCTAAACACTAGGACTTCTGCGTTTTCTAGAAAAGCATCATTAAACATCTAATTGTACATCGGTGACTGCTAACTTTGGAAAGTGGTAGGTTTTGAGAAGCATAATACAGTCAGTATCTTTCCACTGTAATATATCCATGTCAAAGTGACAGGCTTGGACAGGATGGCATTCTCTACACAATAGAGGCTGTTTTGGATAGTCGGTAGGTGATGCAGGTGGGATATCATTTCTCTAAAATTATATTATAAATGTGTCTTAAATTTCGTGCTTTGGAACATGTTTACTTTTGGAGGAAGGACTTTTAACGTGATCATTAAAATTATGGATAAACCATAATGTAATTTAGCCGAATTCCTCAGAAGAGGAATTTGGATATGCAGGAAGACACCAGAGATCTACCCATGTAGACAAAGGACAAGTGATGACACAGAGAGAAAAGCAGCCACCTGCAAGTGAAGGACAGATGTGTTAAGGGAAATCTCCTCTGTTGACAATTTAGTCTTGGATTTGCAAACTTCAGAGCTGTGAGACACATATTCCAATTGTTTAAGTCAGTCTGTAGTAATTTGCTTTAGAAGCTCTACAGCAACTAACGTTAAGTTCCTTTGCTCAAATAGGCAGAACAATCAAAGATCATTACTCATCTGTGTGCTCAGTTAATGTGGCACCACTGGCTCTAAGTTGTAGGCACATTTTCTATTTGTATATTCAGACAGCAAAGGCTCTATGCTTAGTCTCTGCCTCTGCAGAAACCAGAGCTGGTTCTTAATTCTTCTTCTAGGTCTTCAAAAGTAACATGTACTTTTTTTTCTCCATTAACCTCCATGCACATCCCACTGTGAAAATCTGCTACTCCCATTACACATCTGGACTCAAATGATTCCCTTACCTTAGTCTGTTGAGTGCTGAGCTTCATGTGGAACCACGACATTCTGTTGCCACATCCATCCTTGCCTTACTCTCTCCTCAGGTGCTTTTTCAGTGACCTTAGGCAGAGTTTTCAAAGCACGTGGAGCAGATTCTTGATTTAGTTGTCAGACAAATCATTTACAAGAAAAGCATTCACCTTCCTGAGATACGCTCATCTTTTGCTTGTGCAGATATCAGTCAGGGGCATCTTTGAAAATAGGAAGTGAACTGTGTAACTGTGCTTTCAGATCACAGGACACGTGATTGCTTGTGACATGTTTTGTCAGCCACAGAAACAAATTGTATTGTTCTCATCTCAGCCTTCTAGTTTCCTTCTACCATCTTTTTGTTGTTGTTTTTTTTTCAGTTTTTTGCAATGAGGTTTTTCTGATGATAGTCAGTCTTATTCCAGACAGTAAAATATACTCCACTGTGTCAATGGAAGACAAGAACGTTAAAAATATTTTTGTGGCCATCCAGGTTTCTTGGCCCCAAAACGCAACCACCTGAGTTACAAACCTGCATGGTCGAAAGAGAGAATCCACCGGCAGAAATTGTCCTCTGATTTCCAACCCCATGCTGAGGTAAGGATGAGCACACATCTACACAAGCACAACATACACGTGAGCACATCTGTACACAAAATATAATTTAGAAAACTTTAAAACATTCTATAGAACAGAACTAGAACCCAGGGAAACTATCAGCAGAAAAATGCAACTCACTACTGAAATTTTCCTGAATATTGAATCTACACAATGGGCTGGAAATCAGAATATCACTGGAGATGTGCACTAGTGAGCTGTATTGATTTGTATTTTGTCATAGAGATGTCCAAATATACAGTGTTGGTAGCAGTCTGTGACAACAGGGCTATTTGACCTTCTTTGATACATAGATTCTTGAATCCTAAACATTTGATTAACAAAGTTCAATTTCTAATGCATATTTATCACTCTGAATGAGTTTCTTCTGGGATTAAAAAGACTCAGAGAAGAGCATCTGGGAACATATATTTAGCCGCTACTATCACTGCTGGTTGCATTCATGTTCTTTTGCTGAGTGCCGTCTGAAGTTAATCAGAGCAACATCTCTGAAAGTTTTGATTCTACTAATAAGTTTAAAGGCAAGACGCTTGTCTTTGCTATATAATTATCAAACTGCTGAGTGTGGGATGCCGAACAATGTAAACAGGGCAATGTAAAGACACCGTGGAGAAGACTGCACTGGGACTCTCGGTTTTCTCAGCTGTTCCATACTTCTTCAGCATTGGGGAAAGGATGGAACTTCTGTGTATTTGTTTCATCACACACCAAATAAAGCTGAACTTTCCTTTTAGAATTCTTAGACTTGAAAAATAAGCAGTGTTGCTAATTTAAACGTGTCACATTTAAACTAATAAAATTCTGGGATGTAAGTGCCCCTTTCCTGTATCACTGTACTTTCTAAAAATAATAAATGAACATATAAAAATATTGTTTTTTACATACTAAATAGTTGTATCCATCACATTACAAAACAATGTTTCTCTGCCCTCTTTTCATTGGGTACTTTATTGATAGGTATAACTTCAAAAATTCAAACTAAAAAATGTAATGAATAGTTTATAATACTGTGAAACTTGGTTTGCTCTAAGAGAATTTTTGAAGAACTAGTATGGCTTATGTAAGTATTTTCCAAAAATCCCACCAAAAACATACCTTTGGATGAGAATGGAATTCAAAACTGGATGTTCTGATACTCTGCCTTGCTGGTTACATAGGCAATTCTGGGGTTCATCAAACACAGCATTTGTACAATGACTTCTGAAGAGCTCCAGATTTCTAACAAATATGATTTTACTCAATGCATATGTTACAACTTTTTTATTCCAAGAATATGTACACTTTTTGAAAGTCGAGAGAGGTAAAGATCCTGCAGTGAATAGTCACTGACAGTTGCCACATAACTGAAGAATTTTGTCCTTTGACTCTTTCAGAGAAGAAATGCACAATGTTCACCATTGTGATAAGAGATAGTGCAAAGAAAGAGCAAACACACACACTCACACACACAAACACCTTTATCTTTTTCTTTATTCTTATAAGCAACACTTAGTTGATTACAATAAAATAATATCCCAGTATTTAGTAAATGGAAAACTTCAGTAGCTTGTATATTGTCTTATAACTATAGGTTATTATTATATTCCTAATAAATTCAATAGTTGAGAAGTGTGTGTGTTGAGATCTTAGCCTTGGGCATTAGTTGTTTTAAGTGAGCTCTTTATTTGCATCTACATCACCAGACTGAGGCAAATATTTCTAAAAGTCACTAAACAGTTTGCTTACAAAAAAAAAGTCTGCACCTCAGAAATGTGATAAGAATTTGGAAAAAAAGTCCTTAAAGGTTAATCTTTATAAATATCAAATAGGGCTATAAAATCTGGGATTTTATTTTGTACAATTTATCTAGTTTTATATTATAATTTTTATTACAAAAGCAAAAACATCATTCATGTTAAAGTAATGTGCATCAAGAAAGTCTATCTCTCCCATTGCTTCTGTTCAAATTTTCAAAAGCATCTACTATTAAACCTTTCGTATTATGTCAGACATTCTTTCTGTATACAACCAAATAGAGAATTACTTTTAAATAGGGTAATTCTATATATACTGTCTCGATGATTGCTTTTCAACATTTAGACATACATAAAAACTTATATTTTCTTTCCAATGACTGAAGAGTCTCCTTATTCCTTGAAGTGACCTAACCACATTTTGTGGCATAAATACACCGACATTTACAGAATCACTTCCCTATTGGAGAACGTTTAGACTGTTTTGAGTGTTAATTCACTCTCAGGAGAATAGTTTCAAAAGATATGCTTCAAGAATGAGACAATGTGTTGGAGATTTAGATGAAAAAACCCTAATCTCCTAGAACACATTCTTCGTCTAAAGCTAGAATGAAAGAAAATCAAGATTTAAATATAATGCAATTTTTATATCAGTCAGCAACTGTGAAGAATATTGAAAAGAGGTATAAACTTATAGCCTGAGAACCTAAAAACTATAGATGCAAAAGTCTAAATTTCAGTTGTCAAAAATATGCATCATCGCTGGCGAAGTAAGTCAAGAAGAACACAGAGAAGTGGGTAATGAATCTTTGTTGTAGGTTGTTGATTTTGTTAGTGTCAGCAAGAACATTCAAGGCTGATATACCTTTTCAAGGCAAGTCCTCATTTGCTAATTATTGTCCTACTTCCTATTCTAAAGTTATACATTCCAGAACCTAAGCTTGATATTCCTACAGGAGGTATGCTATATGTTGAACTACCAGTTTGATTGAGTTATGGGTTAGAAAGGTATCTCATACAATGTTTGATTCAGTCAAGGTTTTCCAGAATTTGCTGAGTCTGGGTGGAATCCTGGTTTCAGAATTAAATAAGAAGAGGCTGCTTTGGATCTAGCTTAACAAGAAGCAGGTCTCAGCATTCTTTCGTTTAGACAATGCAGTGAGCTGATGTAAAGGATTTAAATGTTTCACTGTCTGCTCTTAGCTGGCAGAGACTTGTGTTTCACTCTTTGTTGTCCTACCAAATTGGACATAACTGGGTTTTGACTAGACAAAGAATTGTTAAATAAGCCACTAAGCATTAGAGCAGTGTGGAAATATATGATGCTAACCACTGTGTTGTTTTCTTTTTCAAAATAGAGTGTTTCTTTTAGTAAGTTTTTTTTTATTGGTAGACATAAGAAATAACATTTTATCTCTTTAATTAATGACAACTGTGTTGAGCATGAAGACTTTGTAGGAAAAGTATATAAGATTCTTGGACACATATGTTTCAAGATAGTGCAATGTCAACATACTAAAATTTCTATTCCCATTCATCCAAAAAGACTTTGAACTAGCTAAGTGTGCATACTAAAAAGCATTTTGTAGTGATGGACTGGTCATCTACTTTAATTGGAGTCACCCAGTGTCCAGGACTATTCTTCATGTTTGAATGGTGTGTGGTTTTATTTGCTTTATGTTGCATTTTTTCAATAGAATATTCTTCAAAACCGATTTTATTAATGGCGATGTCTACACGGTGTATTTAATAATGTCATTAATTGCTCTGTTACTAATTGTTTCATTACCTTTCTCCTATTAGTGGCGGTAGATACCCAACACTATTTATCAGGGACAGGAGTGTCCTCTCTTCTGAGTGTCGAAGCTTACTAAGGAAAAGAGAGATCCTTGTCTTCCATGATCCCTTCCTGCTTTCCCAACTGCTAGAGGTTTATAGTCTCCCAACCTGGAGAAAAAAACAGCCTTAATTTCTAAACAAATTTCCATAAACATAATTTATGCATATAAGGAACATGTGAAAATGGCTTCAGTGTTGATCTTCACATTAATTCTGGTTTTCTACTCACAAAAGAAAAACTAGCATTATCCTTTTATAAATAATTGGTACAAAGCCTTTCAACTGGGGAATGGAGTAGTGACAGTGGCTTATTTAGAAACCTCACATAGGCCAAATGATTTAATGCTGTAGAGGCTAGAATATTTTTAAATCTTTATCTTGACTTTGTTTTACTTATTTCCATAATAAATATGGAACAGACCTCTATCTTTTAAAATGTATGAATTTGATTGAAGAATCTTCTACTATCCATACTGATAACTGCCTAAAATCCTCATGGGGTGAATTCTCTTGAATAAAGTAAACTAACTGCACTAGGACACATATCTTCAAAAGCTCGACTCTTAACCTTCTGCAGTGATTGCTTAACGATATCTTCTTTCTCTTTGGAAAGTTTTAATTTCCTACTAATCATCAAATATAAATTACAACTATATAGGACAAATCTGCCTCTTTAAGTTTGTTTATTGGGTTGGCCAGGAACCAGTGCTTTAGCATTTTTAAAAATATGAACCATGCAACATTTTCACAAGGAACTCCATCAGATATCTGTATCCAATTGTCACTAAAAAGCTACCTCTAAAACCTTTGGAAAATGCAGGCACCACTGCAAATTTTGGGTCAGACAGAAAGAATCTATCTTCTCAGCAAGATTGGAGCGTTCCTGCTTCCTGTTAAGCTCATGCTATGAGCTGGGCTGGGACTATTTATGATAGATGCAAATTGCACTCAACATCGTTTGTATTTTACAGTTTATCATCAGGCACACATCCTCCGAATTCAATTTTTTTTCTTTAAATCCCAGAATTCCAGACACTTCATAAAGCAAAAAGCTTGCTGCCATCTTCAAGGAACTCAAACTATCTGATTTTTTTATTTGCTGCTGCCATTAGATTGAAATGATTTTTCTTCAGTTTGCTCAAAGCCAGATTTAAAGTCAGGTCCCAGAGGTAACGGGAAAGTCGATCCCCTAAGCTACTCAGTCATTGTTTGCTTTTTTTACATGTAATATCCCACTTCTAAGCCAGAGTATAATTTAAAATACAAAACACACTCTACATAAATATATCCTTTAGAAATGCTGTAATCTGACATTTAATAGAAGTTAACCAAGTGTCTAATATTATGTTTTTGGAGGAAGATGGAGAAATTAGAAGTATCCTTGAGGACAATTATTTCTTAATAGTGTTCTGCATGTTTTTAAAGCTATGTATTTCCTTACTGCTTCAAGTCAATAACACCCATGCTATGTGCTCCTTTTTGACATACCCCTGGCAGATTGCTTGTTTATGACACTTCTAAATAAGCTTCATATCACTCCAAACATTTCACAGAAGAGTCTCCTAGAGCAACGGAGAGGGCTCAGGCTCGCAGTCATTTTCTGTTTGGTGGGGAACAGCAAAGGGTTACTTCAGTTCCCGTGCTGCAAGTACAAGCAACAGGAATCCATGGGCTTTAATTTGTCCATGTCTTTCATTTGATACCACCAGTATTAATAGCTTTGCAAGGAAATTCTGCAGTCATTAATCATAATAATTAATCAGATCCAATTATATTGCATATAAATGCGAACAAATTGCTGAAAAAATAATGATCTATCACCAACGTGTCACAAGGAAAAAGAGACTAAAATAGTAATTAGAAGCAGGGATTTAGTTGTGTGTGAGTGCCCTGCAACTGATTTTAACTGTATGATGATCTGATGATGTAATTAGTAGAAAGTCTAGCATGCCTTTCTGCAGACCATATAATGACTGCACAATTGGAAAAATCAGCTTCTTTTTTCTTGGAACATTCTGCCATTGTTCTTAACTTTGCATTTCTGGATGAAGTTGATATAATGCTTGTATTCAAACACAGGGTTCTACATTGTTCCTGCCTGGGTTTTCAGAAATTTTTAAGATCTCTTTTTAAAGTAAGACTGTTTACTGAGGTTAGAAATCCTGATAACTCTTGTAATCATAAAAATGTGTAACATATAATTCAAAATGAAATGTTTGGGTTATAGGAAGTTAACACCATTCTGCGGGTTACATGCATGCTAGCTATTTTCACCTATCTTCTTTCCTTTGAAATGAACTGAAAACATTTCAGAAAATAGAATTATTCTTGTTTTCACTTCAGTTAGCACTCTGCAAAGTACTGGCTGATCTTATCAGAAACCATTTAAATATATAAATGTGTGTGAATGTGTGGGAGTGTATGTGTGTACAAATTCTTTAGCAGATTCTTAATCTTGACCAAAATGCATTGTTCAATGCAAGGTTTTTTTGTGGATTAATTTTACTATGTTGCTATTTTCTTCTTTTTTTTTCACTCTTCCCTCACAAGCTAGAACTCCCAGAACACATTTTCAATTTAAAACATACATTATATGCACACCTTCTCGGCATTACTTTATCTTGTGAGCAAATGTGCAATTTTAAGCTCTTCCAAAGGTTTCCTTGCTGAATTCACCAATCAGACATGAAAGGGTTAACTGAAGATTGATGAGTAGTTTTTATGATAGGTTTGTGACTTGAAAATAAATGTTAGGTTCATCATAGTTCTCAGTACTAAGCAATGCACTTTCCGGGCTTTGATCTCTGTGTTGTGAGTACTACAAAGAAATAAAACCTTATCTTACCTTTTCCAGCATCTACTGCAGAAGACCTCAATAATGCATAAGAACATCTGGAAGTCGGTAATTTCAGCTATCAGAGATAAGAATTGACACAGAACAGGTAAACCCTACAAAGTCATCATGTTGAAATGAACTGATTAAGGTTTAGTGACATAAAACATCATGTAGAGTATTTCCATGCTTGCTACATCTTGCTATTTTTATTAAAAAAAGGGAATGTCAATTATATATATTTAATAGGTTGATTAGCTCGCAGCTATATTATATTTTACATAAAGAGACAGAAATGTCTGCAGATCTATTGCCATGCACATCTATTTAGAGTTAACTGTGAGTTCATAGAAAATACATGGGCATAGTAAACAGGGTTTTGAAATGACAATTTTTTACTGGTTGCAAGTGCTAATTGCTAGTTTCTCAAGGGTATAGAATTAATCACCTGCTAGATTTACAGTCTCTAGGTTGAGACCTGAGGATGGAGGCAATAAGAAAAGCTCTTGAGGGACATATCATATGGTGAGTCTAAATATCAGTCTCTATGCATATGTAAATTGGTAACAAAGTTTTTTCAAAGCTCAAGTATGCTAATTTCAAACAGGCAAGACTAAAGCTAGCTTTTAGCAGCTGTTTAACGTCTGCCTGTGGGTGGTAGAGAGAGCTTAAAATACAAGCAAACAGCGGTGCATAAGTAATTAAGCAACATTTTGCTGGGCATAAATAATTCTGTTTATATTGCTCTTTTGAAGAGTATAGAATACAAAATAACAGATCAAGTGCACCTTGGGTCACCAGAGGTTAAATGTTCTTCCTCTTTACCTTGCCACAGGTTTTACATTTTAAGTGAACTAAATAACACAGTATGCTAGGTGATATTTTATAACTTCCTGGGAAATGAAATTATTTAAGGTTAGAATGAACTGTACACAAAAAGCGTCACACTCGAAGTTTAACTGTTTTGTTTTTCCTGTTTTCCTCCAAAACTGTATCAGAAGAAAGTACAATAGTAAAGTGCCATTTTGTTTATTAATATTATTTATTTTAGGATTCTAGAAAGTTAAATTGAAGTTGTTTGACAAAAGTAAAAAAAGTAAATAATAAATACAACCTTTTCCCAATATAGATGAAAGAATAATATTGTCAGTATTTTTAAGAGCTAATTTTAATTAACCAATGAATTTATGTGAATACACATATATACAGACATATGTATGTATATATATATATATGTTCATATATATCTTTATATGTATATATTCTTACTGATTATTGCCTAACTGTAAGGATTGTCAACATAGTCTATTCAGGCTAATCACCTGATTTAAAAAGATCTTACTAAGCTGGTAGGAGTGCCTAAAGCGAGAGAAAGACTGGTCTACAAAAACTGCATTTGATTCAATAAAAACCTTGAAACTGACCAGAAGGAAGAAGAAAGATTTAACATGATTTAGAAATACCTAGTCTGGAAAAAAGGATTATAGACACTAACTGTGAAAAAAGTCAGGGGTTTAAACTTTGTTTACGTTAAATATTCATGGTCTAAGGAGGTAATAGTGAAAGAAAGTACTATGCTGGGCATCTGATTTTATAAAGGACTTTAACACATTAGAGCTAGGAAGGCAGGAGCAGCCATTTATGACAAGATTGTTGTTTTCCTTTGCAGTGAAGAAACGGGTAAGTAAAATGGAATTTTCAAAATATTTCCTTTTGCACCCTTAATATTCGAGAAAAGTACAGGCAGTTGGAGGGAAAGATTTTTTTCCTGGAATTTCTAATTTTGTTCTTGAATCTTCTGTGAGGTTGGATTTTCAAACCACAGTACTAGAAGAAAAATAGGGCAATGCATTGTAGGTGCAGATGTCAAATACATTCAGAGTTGATCTGTCAGGCTTTCCTATGAAAGAAAAGAAAGCTGTATGTCTTGTTCTTCTTCCTCTTATACAGTCTTTTGATAACAACACCTGACTGGTGTTCTTAATCAAACAAAAAGATGGTTAAAGAATTAAAGAACACTTAAGGAATTAGCATTTCATCAGGACAGTACTCTACAGCTGCCCTGCCTTGCAGACAGCTCAGTTTGGTCTACTTGTAAATTACTTTGAGTACAGCAATGAAGGTAGATAGACTTGCTACTTAAGTCACAGAGACAGAGGACACAAAGGACAAGCAACAAAACCACAGACTCTTCATATCCTCATGAAAGCAGAAACATTTGTTTGAATTTTTTGGCAACATTGCATGGTACTGTGGGTGCAGTGATACAGGTCTATATTCCTAACTACTCAGGGAGGAAAAGGAAAGTCTTTTTTGGATTCTAGAACAGTTTAGACAACACAGGGAGACGCCTGTGTCAAAATACCAACAAATAAAAGTAAAAAAAAGGAAAAGATAGCAATGCATCCCCACTTTTATGTATAATAAATAAGTTGATGCTTTATTTCTTTAATTAGTACATCTCTGAAAATTGTCCCTATTGACTCTGCACATTCTGACTTGCATTTTGGGGAACCCTGTTTACTTATACTTAATACTTGGCTAGCACTAGAGTAGCATACTTTTCTGTGTGTGGTTAAGTAAACTCTTCTCATTTCAGTGTAGGTGATCTGCAGTGTTTGGCTTGCTGTCCATCTTTCTGTAATGTCGTTGTCCCATTGCTTTGTACCTTTTCATTCATTTGCTTCATCAAGAGAAGATAGTTACTAAAAAATAAAAACAACATTAGAAATGGAATGACTTCAACTTGGCATGCTGTTGAGACATCAGAAAACGTTTGACATTTACTTTGTCACTCACTTGTCAGTGGAAGTGTAGATGGTTCACTGTAATTCATAAATTAAAACAATATTCACAACTTTCTGATTGGTCAACATTAATTTGTATCTGTACAACTGCTTGTGTTGTGTTTTTTTTTGGCAGAAAAAAGTATAACACTTTTCAAATTGATCGGTCTAATAAGTATAGATAAAACAGTGATGAGTGTCCTCAGGTCTTTTTGTCTCATTCTCTGAACTACCATAAATTTGCAGAGTATGTGGGGACAGTGTGTATATAGCTAGAAAATATCAGTACATATATTATATATTATGTGTACATAATATTAATGTTATGGTGTATCAGAGTTAGAGTATTTAAAAATCTTGATTAGAGAAAACACTCATTAAATTGTATCTTAAGCTCTCACACCCACACTTCCTAATGGTCATTCAGAAAATATTTTGTTGGGGGTTGGTCTGACGCTTATATTTTGATGCTAATTACTGGCCCTCAAGATCTGGTTATTGCCTGGAAAAACCTATCCTTGTTGTTTAAACCTGTCTAAGACATTACACCTGATTGATTGATTGATTGATTGATTGATTGATTGATTGAAGGCTTAAAACCTGGGCAGCCTCATGGCTAAGGTTCCTGGGCTTTGAGTTCAAGAGAATCACAGGAAACAGACAGACAGATGGGAAGGAGAGGAGGAAGGAGGACATCATGATGGGTTAGGGTGGAGAAGAAACCATGTGGGCCAAAAAGAAGGATTCCTATAATGGCATGGAAAGGCCCAGATGAAGGATAGAAATAAATGTTTATAAGATTATGGATGGAAGGTAGCCCAGAGGAGGATGGTTAAGTTGCATGGCATTGGATGTGGGTTGGGAAGTGTATGGTGAGGTTATTGAGAAAACATAGGTTGAATTATCTGCCCATCAAAATATAAGCATCAGACCAATCCCTAACAATTCTGTCAAAAGAAACTGTCTATTTCAGAAAAACAGATAGCAAACAAATACCTTGTATTGTCCCAACATACTGGCTAATTAATTTTGTTCAAGTTAAATTAACTGAAAAGTCCAGCTTCCTACTTGAAACTGTTTATTTCAAATGAAAGATACCTAACAGTCACTACACAAATTTAATTTGAGAACCACATAGCATTACTCCCAGCCCCCTGTAAACTTAAAAAGCAGCACTTTGTCAGTTTTCTTTCAGATGAGCTAATGAGAAAAAAAGCACCTACATGCTGTGGAAGAGCTTGCCTAGGAACCTGATGAGACAGTGAATGCTGATGCAAGACAATGTTAAAATCACCCCCAAACACGAGCAGCAACTACAAAGGAAGGAATCCTGTACCTTAAACCAGCTATTGTACAGACTTACTCTTGCCATGCAAGGACAGTATGTTTAATTAATATACTGTGGATACGTTTAAGCTCCTATTCCAACTTATGTTTACGGTTGTTTTTAGCACATAAGTTTGTATAGACATTGGGCCAAACATGATGACATTATCAAATACACATACATGCTCCTAACTAGAAAAAAATGTTCTTCAAATATTAAATTTTTATGAAGAAAAGTATCCCATGTGTATTCTTTGGGTTAAAAAGACTTTTGAGGAAACACTGAAACCTGTTGTATTTTCCACCCCACCAAATCAAACCAGCAGTAATCTAAAAGGCATGACAATTCTCTTCAGGGCCCCCAGGGCTCAGTTTTAATGGCTCTGTTGGTCTCCTTTTGGAACTCTTGACCCCCACCCCCACCAGGTCTTTCTATCTTCCCCAAGGACAATGTATGGAGAGTACCTAAAACCCCCTGCTCAGATGTAGCCCATAGACTCAGTCTCCAAGTGGGTGTCTTAGTAAGGGGAGCAGGGACTCTCTCTGGCATGAACTCAGTGGCTGGCTCTTTGATCACCTTCACCTGGGGGGCAGGGGGGCAGCCTTTCCACTACATAGAGGAAGACAATGCGGCCAGTCCTGATGAGACCTGAGAGGCTAGGGTCAGAGGGAAGGGGAGGACAACCTCCCCTATTAGTGGGCTAGGGGAGGAGCATAGGAGAGGAGGGAGAGTGGGATTGGGAGGAAGCAAGGGAGGGGTCCATAGCCAGGATACAAATGGAATAAATTGTAATAAATAATAATAATAGTAACTGAAAAAAATTAAAATTAAAAATTTTAAAAAAGGGAAAAAAGGCATGACCAGAGTTAAAACAAAGAAAAAAACAATGAAAGGTAAGGTAAAAAATAATTAAAAATAAAAATAAAAGGTAAGGTAAGGTGTCTTGTTGAGGGCTGGAGGTCTGCTGGTTGCACAGGAAGCCTTGAATCTGGAATCCGCTCATGTCTATCCCCTCTGTTTGCCTATCAGCTATATACATGAACATACCAATGTAGTGTTCACCTTTGTTTTGCTTTCTGAACTGAGATTCTTGTTGATCTTTCAACTCTACCCCCTGTTCAGAGAACTCTCAGTTAGAAAAATTTCAGTATTTGTGTTTTTTCCTTCATTTGTTTTTCCTTATAGCTTTTTATGGAAATCATTTTACAATGTTGAGATCAAGTGAAGCTGAAAAACTTACTGTATTTACTAATTTATGTAGCAACCAAAAGGTAAAGGAAAATAAAACAAAAATATATTTAGTAAATTCATGAATTTAAAAACTAGCCCTGGGGGAAAATCAGCGCTTTATATTTTGTATCACTGCTGTGTTTAAAAAAAAATCTAAAAATAAGAATTTCATATTCTCATATTTTGACAAGTACTTTACATTTGCTTGAATAAATATTTTACTATGAAAAGAATATGATTAAAAAGGAAAGATCCCACACTATTAACTTCTCAGGAACATTAAAGCAGTCAAAGTACACATTCCGTAAGCCCTGGGATGCAGCAGCACTCGGATGATTCTAACCAATCCTCTGAAGAGATTTTCTTTTTCTTTATTATTTGGAGGCTCTGAAGAAAGCCCGTGTCGACGAGGGGAGTGGTGCAGGTTGACTAGCCGAGTTCAGCTCCTCTTTGAAGCGCTTTCACATACAGGAGTATAAAGACAATAGCACAGCATATAGAGAGCCAATAAGTCAATCAACTCTAAAATCAGGAAACATATTTATCCTCCTTTATGAAAACACAGCTTTTCCTTGTAGCCATGTTTCATACTGTTAAAGTCAATTTTCACATGGAAATTATACTTAGTGACTGAAAAAAATCACTCATAAATGTTGCAATGGAGAAAAAAGGAGCACTTGCTGCTGTAAGAGAATCAGTTTGTTTTGTTTGTAATTATCTATCTGTAGAATAATTGAGATCTGAAACAGCAGCTAATAGCCTCACTGTTTCAAATTACTACCGCCTGTAACTTTACCTTGCCAAATATCAAAGAGCTTTTCAATTGCAACACTACCACTAAAACTGGGTCATTTTCTAGCAATTAATTGGAAGAGGTGATTAATAGCTTAATAATGGGTTGATCTGTGTTTAAAAGTGCTGGGGACGTGCGTAGGAAAGGAATATGTAATTTTGTATTCCTGAAATATAACCTAATTGAAAAATCAGCAGTTGGTCTTATTTACTTTAGGCTTGTACTTCCAAACCCTCTCTTGATCTACTCTGAAAAATGTGTAAATTTGGCTTTTTTTTCTAATTAACTCCTTGAACATTGAACACACTGTATTTAAGGAACACAAACTCTTCTAAAACTGACTGTGTCCAGGAAGTATCTCGGGAATCTGAGGGCAATATGTGTCAAGCATCTACCTAGATGTGTTTATGGTAGTGCCCAGAGACACCCCTGGGTACACAATACATTGACCCATGCCACAGCCTCCCTCAATAGCCTCAACAATCCCACTCTTGTGGTCACTTCTCTGCATTCTTGGAACATTCACCAGTGACTTGATGGCCATAAAATCTAACTACATACCAAATTGTCAACCCTGAAAACATACAAGTAACATTATACATATCTAAGCAAGCTGTATTTATATATTTAGGAATATATATGTATAGTTGTATAAATATGTGTGTAAGAATAATTAATGAAAAAGAGGCCATTTGAAAGAGGAAAAGGAATGCTAAGTGGGAAAGTTCAGAAGGAAGAATAGAAAGGGAGAAATGTTGTAATTATATTACAATCTCAAAAAATATGATTTGAAAATCTATTATGGTTATTCATGACATTCTTCCATAAATATCCAGTGTAATTTAGTAAGTTCATAAAACTTAATGCTCAAAACTTTTACACAAAGTAACAGAGCAACAGTATTTAGCTTGTCAAAAGAGTTGTAGTTGTTTGGGAAAGGAACATTTTGATAAACTCAAGAGATGAAGTTAGCAAATGGCAATGGGACAATGGGACGGAGTTCCATTTGTCCAAGTCATTATAGTGTCATGGTGATCAATATCAAGAACTCTGGAAGTGACACTCACTGATATTCTCTTGTTTGCTGTATTTATATGTTGTATCATATTTCTCTTTTATGCAATAAGAAGAAAGTAATCTTTTTTTCTCATAAATTCTTTCCCATTGTGTGTTGCTGATTCTCCTTTTGTGACAATTTTATCTCAAATGAATCTATAGAAATGCTAGACTATGTTTGCCAGGTTGTGTTTACTGTGAGGGAGTGATGCATCATGAGAGGGCGCAGCACTATTTGGTGTTTGCATCTTGGGCTCAAGCATGAAATTACGTATGAAGTGGTACAAAAACTCCCCTAGAATATATGACAGTTCCTTGCTTCTATGAATGTTGGGATCCAGTCTTGAAACAACAGATTCATTAAAAGTCAAGGTATTGTGTGGTGATTCAGACTGTCACTGATTTGCTGTTTCCAACTCTTTCCCATACATTGGAAAAGATATAGAAAATAAGGAAAGAATGTTAGTTAGCTGAATTATAGACTCTATATCAAAACAAAACAAACAAACAAATAAATCTTATAGGATGTTGTTAAAATGTACACAGTATTACAGTGCTGCAATAAATACACAATGGCATGCTGTTGATGTGTCTGGTCAAATAAAAACTAAGAAAACAATAGCTTTAAGGAACTGTGTAGGCTAATAGGGTCTTTTCTTCTTTCAGCAGACAAAAGGTAGAGAAACTCCCAGGAAATAATTCAGAATTCCTGCTGGTCAGTGAATAGAACTTTCTCACTGTCTTTCAGTTCAGGGTGAAGATCTCTGATTCCTGTATGGCCATGGGAGATGGATGGGTGAAGACTATTCCAGCTGATGTAGCTCTTTGTTTTGTACAGTTTGTGTCATTTTTCCTTGAGACAACTGCTGCTTGTAAATTAAATTTTTTTATATTAATTACAGTTTATTTACTGTAGCCCCTCCCTCAGTCCCTCCCAATCCTACCTTCTCTCTCTCATCTCCTCCCTGCCCCTCTCTAAGTCCACTGATAGGGAGGTCCTCCTCCCCTTCAACCTGACCCTAGCTTATCAGGTCTCTTCAGGACTGGCTGCCATGTCCTCCTCTGTGGCCTAGCAAGGCTGCTTCTTCCTCGGGGGGAGAGGAGAGGTCAAAGAGCCAGTCACTGAGTTAGAAAGACACACACAGTACATACTCACTTATAAGTGGATAATAGACCTATAAGATAGGTAAACATACTAAGATCGGTACACCTAAAGAAGCTAAACAAAGAGGACCCGGGGTAAGATGATCAATCCTCACTTAGAAAAACAAATGGGATGGACATTGGAAGTAGGAGAAAACAAGTAACAGGACCAGAGCCTACCACAGATGTCCCTTGAAAGACTATACCTAGCAGTGTATCAAAGCAGATGCTGAGACTCATAACCAAACCTTTGGCAGAGTGCAGGGAATCATATGAAAGAATGGGGAGTTAGTAAGATCTGGAGAGGACAGGAGCTCCACAAGGACCAAATATATCTGGGCACAGGGGTCTTTTCTGAGACTGATAACTGCTATTTTAATTTTGCTAATTTTTTTCTGTTCAGCCATCCAGAAATCACCCTATGACCTTTAATTTTCTATGCATGAAGTTTGTTATTTAATTTAACAACCTTATTTCTAGGTTCTTTCAGGAAGCTTGGTCCTTATCCCAATAGCTTGCTTGTTTTCAGTTGAGGTTTCCTGATACTTAATGCATCAGTTAGTTATCACATAGTTTTGTCTTAATAACTTTTATCATCACTGTCACCTGATGGTACAGCCTAATGGGAAGGAAAATTTGCTTTGCTTTTGCTTTCACTCTGCCCCATGCCTTCCGGTAGGAACTGTGTGGCATTCAGTGGTGGAGTTCTATATATTTCACTTCCAACCAGTGAGTGCAGAGCAGGGCATGTAGATGTTGGTTGACTTCCTTTCTTTTCTTTTTGGTTCTGGCTGGCCCCCCAGGCAGTACAGATGTTGCCATTGTCGCTGAATCCAAGATTTACATATGTTTGTCTTATTTTCCTTTTCCTCCAGAAATTATAATTGTGAGGCCTATGGGTAAAGTGGAAAAGCAGTGTCAGATATGTTAGTGAGGACTGGTGTAACTTTCAGGAATATTTCTTTGATTCTGGTCAGACCCTTTGTCCTGATATATAGTCTAATGCAGAATATTTTCCACTGTTGTTGACACTTTTATAATACTTAACCTTATCAAAAAGTGGCTAAGTGATGGGCCCTTATTGAGTCCCTGGGATCCAGGCTAGGTTAGTCACTGCAGATGCCATTTCCACAAAGTTGTGTCACAGTGGCAGTTGCAAACAGGTGAGCTAAGGTGTAGTGAAGTTTTTCAGAAGCTCATGAAATGATAGGAAGTACCCGATAATATGCTCCATTGTGTGCTAGGCTAAATTCCTCTGGGGAATATTTCTTTTGAAACAGGGCTCTGTATGTTACCTAGTCTGAACATGTGATGCTTTTGCCTCAGTTTACTACATACGTGGGACTACAAGAACACATCGCTATACTTGGCCAGAGAACTTTTTAGGTTTTTGTTTTTAAGAACAGAGAGCTTTATGGCCATCACAGCAAAAGATATTTAGTAAACAGATTTAAAATTAATTCTATCAAGGAAAGGTTTAATATACTATGGAGGTAGCCAGACTATGAATACTAATGATTTCTAATCAGGGCAACTAATGCAGGGCACAATGTTCTCTCTCTTTCTCTCTCTCTCTCATCTTAATTTTCCTCCCTCCTTAAAATCCTGTGTGTGAGGGCTGATGCCCAAAGATAGGGTGTTTTATCTCCTGGAATGGAGTGACAAATCGTTGCGAGCTGCCCTACAGCAATGTTGAGAGATAAACTCTGGTCATCTGGGTGATCAGGAGGCATTTTAATTTACTGAGCCATTTCCCTAGCTTCACAAATGGTAATATTTGCCCTAGGATTATTAAGCAATGGTGAAGGAAATGGCTCAACAGGTAAAATGTTTGCAATGTAAGCCTGAAGACCTAAGCTGGATCCCAGATCCCACATGAGAAAACAAATCCCATGTCCCGCAACTCTAATCCCAGAAACCCTCTGACATGAAAGTGGAAGAGGAAACTTGCCTGGAAGCTCACTGGTCAGCTAGCGTGGAGTCTACAGAGCAGCAGCAGCAATTAAAAAAAAAAAAAAAACACAAACCTGTCTCAAACAAGGTATATGGAGGGGAAAACTGACTCCTAAAGTTGCCCTCTGACCTTGTCATATGCATTATGTCACATACAGATATACATACAATAGTGATAATAATAATAATAAAACATGTAAACTGTTGCATATACAGATATAAAGGCACACACAGTAACGATAAAAATATAGTAAAATTGCAAAAAAATTGCTGACTAAAACCTATGATTTTAGGCACTTAATATGACATAAATATCTATATCCTTATCTCTTGTCTGAGTGGTTGTTTTTGACATCAGTGTAAATAGACTTCAATGATTGGTCAACTCTGCAGTCATTATAGAAGAAAGAGTGTGACTCATTTTTCTATCTAGAGCTTTTTCTCAGAGAGACAGAGATTGTTGGGCAACAGATATCACACTCAGGTGGTGTTTTAGGGAGCATAAAAAATCTGCGTGGGGTGAAGTTGAGGAAAAGCAGGTAAGGAAGAGCATATAATGAACTGTTTGGAAATTTGCAGAAGGCAAAAAAAGATAAATTGGCTATTATAATAAAAAACGTGTCTCATGCATTTCACATTGTAAATTTCTATAGATCTCTTACAGTTCTCATAGTATTGAATAAGGAGTGTGGGAGCACATTTGGTTATAATTTTGTTTTTGTTTTTGTTTGCTTGGACAGCTGGTTAGTTATGCCTTTCTGATAGACTTGGCAAACAGCCATTGTTCTTTTGTCTCATTTGTCTGGATGGGCGCTGGGTGATCAGCCAGTGGTACAGAATAATGTGGAAGATCTGTGATGTATAGCACACTGTTTTGAGGAACCACCGTCCACTTGGGAAACAAATCACCTTAAGATGTCTTGCTGTTTCTTTTCAGCAGATCTGGTCAAGTCTCGGATACCTGAGAAACAATGGCTACTACCTTCATACTCTTAGGGTTATGAAAACATTTTTATTTTTTTAAATTTGATAAAACTAGTGAACTTTCTTCTCACTCTTTTTTTTTCTTCCTCCCTTCCTTTATTGACACGTGGTCTTCCTATGCAAGATATCCTCTCTCCTCAAATTTTAATCTTCACAACTCAGCTTCCCAGTTGCTGGGGTAACATTATCCTCCACTGTATGACAGCTTGACAGTGAATTTGCAGTTGAAGGTAAAGTTTATGTATTCGTTTTACGTCAACTAATTCTATCAGAGAACATTACCTGAATATCTTCTAATGTAAAGGGGACTCTAAAAGCTAGAGAACTTAGTTTTTCAGTCATTGACTCAAATCAAAAGTCACTACATCTGAATGAGATGAAAAACGATCTCTCAAGAAATGATTTCTGAAAGGTGATGGTAAAGTGTCATAATCTTTTTAGTTTTTCCTCACCAGTTCAGTTTGGGTATTTATGAGCAGATAGGGGATTTTCTTTGGGCTTTAGAGAGACTCTGAAGATAACCGCTCTCTTTCCTTAAGCTTTTATTTTCTAGTCTTTTTATCAACAGCAGTGAAGGCCATCCTGGCCACTCTTGATGATACTCTTTGGGGAAAATGTGAAATGGTCTAAGGGTAGAGGCACCTTGTGACCTCTCATCTGGAGGTATAAGAAGACAGAGAAATTCAGTGGTATAGAAAATATGAAAGAATGACCAACGAAGAACATTCATGACTCCATTAGATTCACTAGGCCAGAATTAATTTAAGCAATGATATTTTAAAACTTGAAAATGACTGATGTGGCAGGAGCACAGAGAGTGAGATCAGAGATTGTGGAAAAAGCCATCAGAGAGGCGTGTGTGGCCAGATTGTGTGGAGGACCTGTACAGCAGGGTAAAGGTCGGGAATTCTGTTGCACAGTACTGCAGGTGGCTTTACATGAACTCACTTCTATTCCTTTTTCACATGTGGTTGTAGAATGTGTTGAGAGTGCAGAATCCCAACCTAAGAGGGTCCTCGGCACCACAGCCTAACTTCTGGTCCAGTTCCTGCTGGACAAAAAAATTTTGTCCAAAACTTTAATATTGAGTGAGTCTTATGATCCTGAAGTATATGGTCCAGAATTGGGGTCTCTCAGCTGTGGTGTAAGTGCAGAATGGACAGTTGAAATTTCATTTATCCCAGACAGATTTTCTGAGCCTTAAGAAAGCCCTATAGGGCTTGGCTTCTGTTGTCCCTGAACTTCTGCCTGCATGCTGCAAACCTATTTCTTGTAGTCTGTGCACATGGGTGCTTAGTCTGACAAGCCTCAGACAAGGAACCAGAAACTAGTGGGCCTGCTTCAGTGACTTAGTATGATTGGGATTCATTGGAGAATTTCAGTTAATTTAGAACAGGAGAGGGATGACTTTACAGTTTTGGCTTGAAATGCGTAGGAGTTGGTAGTCATCTTGCAATACTAAGACAAGTTTAAGGAAAGAGGAATTTTGGCCATTAAAAAAATCACAATGTTAATTTTGGTCTACTGTTGAAACAGAATGAAATAGTAGTTGAATATGAGCTGTGAGGTGTAGAAACATATATTGAACTCTAAAGTTAGAGTGTAGGTACATCTCAGGTACTGGATGAGTTCAAGTGGGTAGGAGGTATTAACAGGAAAAGTAAGATAGTTTTATGTTATGAGCTTAGTAGGAACTCCAACAAATGACATCTCAGAACGGTCCTCAATGGAGAAGTGAGACATTTGTAAATACTGAGGATAAGACAAGGAAATGTTTGTGATAAAAGTAGAGATAGTAACTGTGACACGTACTAGCAATGGGTAAAATGTGATGAGAACCAAGATAGGGTCTTTTGGATTACAGTTCAGTGAACCATAACAATACCAAGCTTTAAATATGATATCAATAGTACTATTGGATTGGACCTAAGTTTGATTTGTAGGAGGAGGTATAGACAAAGTGAATGTAGAGCATCACTTTCCTAAAAGAAAAAAGAAAAAGAAAGAAAAAAAGAAAAGAAAAGAAAAAATGACTCAGAGGACAGCATAAAAGAGAAAGTGGGAAAAAACAGGAAACAGGACAGGAGACTACCACAGAGGGCTTCTGAAAGACTCTAACCAGCAGGATATCAAAGCAGATGCTGAGGCTCATAACCAAACTTTGGGCGGAGTGCAGGGAACTCCCTTTCTAACTCCCCTTTCCTTATGAAAGAAGGGGGACCTGGAGGGGACAGGATCTCCACAAGGGGAGCTACAGAACCAAAAAATCTGAGCACAGGGGTCTTTTCTGAGACTGCTACTCCAACCAAGGACCATGCATGGAGATAACCTAGAACCCCTGCACAGATATAGCCCATGACAGCTCAGTATCCAAGTGGGTTCCTAGTAAAGGGAATAGGGATTGTCTCAGACATGAACTCAGTGGCCTGCTCTTTGATCACCTCCCCCTGGGGGGGTGCATCCCTGAGAGTTCACCAAGGGAGACAATGTAGCCAGTCCTGATGAGACCTGGTAGGTTAAGGTCAGATGGAGGAGAAGGAGGACCTCACCTATCAGTGGACTTGGGGAGAGGCATGGGAGGAGATGAGGGATTTGGGTGTTGGGAGGGAATGAAGGAGGAGGCAACAGCTGGGGTACAAAGTGAATAAACTGTAATTAATATAAAAAATAAAAATTTAAATTTAACAAAGAGGAACTGGGATAGTAAAAATAAAACCACTTTCTCTCCTCTTTCCTCCCATTTACCACCTCCCTCCCTCATTCTTGGGTACTTTCCTCTCATCCTTCCTCTCTCTGTCCCTTTTCTTCCTCCTTTTTAAATATTTTTTTTAATTTTTTGAATGATAGAATTTAGCTCAGTAGTTTTTAATTAGTTAAAAACAAATATATTGTAGGGAAGATGAAGTTGATGATGTAGGAACTCTAACTAAAGAGTAGCAATGCTAATTAGTAGAGGGAAGATTCAGAATTGACAAGGTTAGCATTCTGTACTCTTAGGACTAGACTGGGTGAAAACAGACTGTGATGCACCATCATGGTTACTTGGTAATGAAACACAACTCCATCACAAAAAAAGTGGAAGCTTGTTTTTGCTGGCTTTTTCAAGGCTATTTGGAGGCTCTTAACCAGTAAACTTCCAAATCTGTTTGTTTGTTTTTTAATTAAATTTTTATTTTTTTATAAATTACAGTTTATTCACTTTATGTCCTTGCTGTCACCCTCTCCCTTGTCCCCTCCCAATCCTGCCCTTCCTCCCTCATCTCCTCCCCTACCCCTCTCCAAGTCCACTGAATAGGGGAGGTCCTCCTCCTCTTTCCTCTGACCCTAGCCTATCAGATCTCATCAGGACTGGCTTCATTGTCCTCCTCTGTGGCCTGGCAAGGCTGCTCCTCTCTCTGGGGGAGGTGTTCAAAGAGCCAGCCACTGAGTAGTTTGGCAACTATGTTAGTTTGTGTCTATTAATTTTCACCCGCTTTTTATATGGATGGTACATGTAAATGATTTCTGTATAAAAATCTCTAAAATCTTGATGTAGACTTTGTTAATTTTTTTACAAATAATTTTGTCACTAATTTACCAGTCTCAGAAATGCATTTTTCTGTTTCAGGACTCCTTCTATTATGGGAATGGCTGCATACCTAACAAATGCTAATGAACTTCCACTAATATCCCTCTGTAAACCTACCTAACCTGACTCTACTAAATGTACTTACTTTTCCTAGCAAAATGTGTTACAATTTTATGCATAATCTTGCAATGCCAGCTCTGATTGTGGATGGTCCTTTCTCAGAATATCTTCATTAGATCACAATTGCAGTGAATTTTGTTCATTTTAAGATCAAGGAGCTGGACATTGATAATTTCCTTCCCGTTGCTAGTACCTTGTCTGTCCTTAAGCACAGCAATGTTTAGTCAACTGCAGCAGAAAGTAGGGATAAATTATTTCTCATACCTAACTCCTATTGTGTTGATTACATGTTTTGCGACTTAAAAAAGAAACATAAACATATACTTTAAATATTAATAAAAAGAAAGTGAAAGTTGTGAAAATATATTTCCCTGCCACCACCATCCTGAGCCTCTCTCAGGTGCGTGCAGACCCACGTGCTATACTGTTCTTTCCACTCTCTGGTGCCTGAGGTTGGCATGATGTCCTCTTTCTCCACATATGGGGTGTGTATGTACAACAGCGAAACTTCTCTTTGACTTGAGAGAATGGTTGATTTTCTTTAGCTGCGGTGAAATAATTAAAAATGAGTGGATACGGTTGAATCGTAGGAAGCACATTTATTATTTGGAGTAGTTATAAAAGAATTCCCTGAAATTAAAAATCATACTTTGAACAGGTCGATTAGTCAGATTTAATTTTTCTTTCACTCTCCAATATCGTTGTAAATATTTTCATCTGTTATGCATAACCAAAAAGTATATTAAGCTGTCAAAATATAAATTATTTCCTTTGGCCACCATGGCTTGAGGGATTTATTTCAAGTCTGTTGTGTTACTATTTGCCCCTAGGATGTGTAATCTATATTTTAGGGGAATGTGGCTTACTGTAAGACACCTGTATTATTTATGTGTGATTAATATTTGCGTTATGGTAAATGTGGTTTTTGGCCTTACTTTTCTCTTGTAGTGACTTAATCATTTCTCACAAGAATGTAGTCATTGTAATAAAACATTCCACATCCTAGTTTGTTTTTCAGCAATGACAAATGCAATTGTAGTAAAATGTGAATTTTCAGTTATTAAATAAGGCATCATGAATGTAATTTACTGGGCTACAACTGCAAGACACTGTTATGTGGTACTGATAAAGCTGAACCAAAGCCAATCATTGTTTCCATGAATTTAAATGTAAACACTGTGAACTATTTTTAAGTCTCAATGTTAGGCCACTCGACCTAATTTTGTGTCTTTAGATACAAATTTGTAAACTTTTGATAATATAGATGCCCATTAAGATGGTCTCGTTGTAATCTGCAAATTTGCCACCAATCATGGAAATCCTTGATCCACCTTGACAGATAATATCATGCTTCACATTAGGGCGTATGTCAAAGTTATTTACTGTAGACTAGAGAGTGATGTGAAAATTTTTGTGACTTCCTTTCAGGAAAAGCAGTTATTGAGGAAGACTAAGGAATTTTCCGACCTCCAAAATCTACAAGACTAAAATTCAGCTAGAAATTAATATAATCACTCAGGGCAGTCTTCTTTACAATGCTGACCGGAGCAAAGCTGTTTTTAGAAGTTATTATGCGGCTATAGTGTGGGCTATCAAACCTAAAGTAACTCCTCTTAGGGTGGCCACACAGAGCCTTTTAATCTTGTTCTCTAAGCCTTATCACAGGCAACGGAAGAGGATATAGGATAAGCATCAGGGTGACAGCTGATAAATACATAGACAACTTTCTTTTGCAAGTACATGAAATACATGTGAATACATACACACTGAGTGGACTTTATATACATATATACAGTTGTTGTTCAATGAAATACCATTTCAGAATTGAAGAGTTACACATACCTCTGAAATTTCCTCCCCCCCACCCCTGCTTTAAAAAAAAAAGTAGTTTGTTCAGCATTAAATAAATGGCTTTATTTTGTGCTTTAATGTTCCAAGGGGCATATACTTTAAAACAATGGGTCAGTATTTCAAATAAAGGATTTAATTATGTGTATCTGAAGGTATGACTGAAGAATCTTACATGTAAATATTGGCATGGTGGCATATAAAATGCCTTTTGAGCATTATTAAAGTTGTGCAAGTGGCTCAAACTTATCAGGCCTGCCAAGGAAGTCATCAGAAGTATTAAAAAATCATGTTGATAATTACACTAAATTCAAATAGGGTCTGGTGGACAAGGGCTTTGAAACTTCAGAAACATCAATTAAAGTCCAAGTTGTGTGCAATAAGCATCAAAAATTGATAAAAACTCAAATTTAGGGTTTTAGATTTAGTGTTTAAATCAATCAACTGCAAACAAGATTTAATTAAAGAATATTATTTCAAAGTGTAATTACCTACTGGGATTAGAATGAACCTCTATTGCCCATAATGTTCTCCTACTGTGATCCCACACTGAAAAATGTTGAGTTTTAGATTAATATGCATCTTGTAAGTACAAGTCCTAATCTCAATCTTAAAGGACATTTAAAACACACTTGGAGCCTTCTATGCAATCAAGCCCAGTGTGACTACCCTGTCCACCATGCTAAATTTGTGATTACATTTTTTATGTGCATGATTTAAATCGCTTTAGCGGGAGTCCAGGGAGCATTTTACCCTGCATATTAATTACACAAAGGCTTTGTCATGTGAGGGTCTCAGTGGTCATGGTCTGTAATCCAGCTCATTTGAACTGGGAGTACATTTTTTGAGCATGCTGTGCACATCAAGCCCAGCTTTAAAGAGAGAATAGGCTGAGATGGTTAACAGGTACGGTTCCTGCTTAAGGAATGAATGCCATTTATTTAGTGACATCTGCAAACTAATTGCTTAAAAATCTTGAAGTGATTATGTGTGTTCGGAGGGCTGTTATTAATGCATAGGAACATGGTTGCATGCCACAGCACTCGGTTTCTATTGTCTCAAGCTATATATATCAATATAATCACATGATCCCTTCATAAAATTCCTCTTATTAGAGGGAAGGGATTTATCCTTTGAATTTCAATGATTTTACCATCATCAGTTCATTTACATGTTTGGAGCTATTTATTTCCGGAGGATCTACCTTTTTATTTTATGTAATTAAAGTTATACATTGTTAAAAGTGTTGGGATTTAAAGAGGAATGACACATATTTTCCTTTCATATACCTTCAAATTCCGTGAAAGAAATTAAAAGTGAAAGACCTTTAAGACACGAAAATATATAGTTGGAAGAGTTTACAAATATTAAAGGCATTTAGATATGTTACTTTATTACAGCAGTTTGGTCCTGAATGATCAGAAATATCATGTAGTCTTTGCTTACACATTTTAGGGTTTCGTCGTATAATACTAGGATAGTACACATTATTAAACAGAAAAAGAAGTTTCTGTACGATAATGGCCTAATGTCATAGAAATGAGAATTGGTTGTTGATCATGAGGGACAGTCAGAATGATTTCAGTGAGCGTCACATAGAGACACCCACACCCCATACTTTAAACCCATACCATGAACCCAGGATTTAACATTTTAAACTGATAATGTCAGGATAGGACTCAGGCATCTACATGCCAAAAGTTCTGAACTACAGATATTTAGCTGATTGGTTTAATAAAAAATGACTCTGCCTTTATTCTGTCGGTACAAAAGAAGTATGACAGAAATACAGAAAACACTCTATAGTAAAGAATTGCAAATGCTTTATCCCAGAATCAGTTTGATGGAAAAATCTTTTTCATTTTTTCTAACTACTGATGTAATAAATACAATTGACATCTCTCACTGTACTATTACATTTTGAAATTTTATTTTCTTCTTTTAAGCATAAATTAAACTACATGATCAGAGCTACTGAAATACATTATAGGGTCTGAGTGAGAATAAAGTCAAGATTGGGTCTTGTTAGAATGGCTATCTCCCTTAACTAACAATACCCAAAGAAAACAAAACCTCTCAAAAATGATCATCTCTATTCATAAAAATATTCTGAACACAATTTGTCATATTCAACGCAACTCTCCTTTTATATCACAGTCTCAAAATTCATTGTGCAGCTAAATTATTTAAAAATCTCAAAGGAGATTTTATTTCTTCAATGTTCAACATAACTGTCAATGGAAATAATGACAGGGGTTGAACAGTAGTTAAAAGTTTTGTACTAAATTGGAAATTGACAAAAATGAGACAAAAAACTTGCAATGTTATTTTAAAAACCTATCAAAATAGAGAAGAATTTTCCACATTAAAAAAAGAATGTGTACAGTAATTCTTCCCGCATGTCTGCCTGCACTCCAGAAGAGGACACCAGATCTCATAATAGATTGTTGTGAACGGAATTGAACTCAGGACTTCTGGAAGAGCAACCAGTGCTCTTAAAACCTGAGCCTTTTCTCCAGCCTTTTCCACATTCTTTTGTTTTGTTTGCGACAGGTCTCTCACTATGTGGCCTCTGCTTTTCTAGAACTTGCTACGTAGATCAGGCTGTTTTTGAAATTTGCCTCTATCTCTTAAGTGCAGGGGTTAGGTATCGACAGAGTACAGAGAATGTTATGAAAAAAGGGGGAGAAAGACCTGGAGGGGACAGGAGCTCCAAAAGGAGACCAACAACAACAAAACAAAACAAAACAAAACAAAACAAAACAAAGAAAAAACTCCAAAAAACCAAAAAAACCAAAAAACTGAGCACTGGGAGCCCTGCAGAGACTGATATCCCAACCAAGAACAATGCATAGAGAGGTCCTAAAACCCTGGCTCAGATGTAGCCCATAGACTCAGTCTCTGAGTGGGTTTCCCAATAAGGGGAACAGGGTTTTCACTGGCATGAACTCAGTGACAGCTCTCAGATCACCTCCCCCTGGGGGATGCAGATGCAGCCTTCTCAGGCCACAGAGGAAGACAATGCAACCAGTCCTAATGAGACCTGATAGGCTAGAGTCAAATGAAAGGGAAGGAGACCCTCCCCTATCAGTGGACTAGGGGAGAGGAATAGGGGGAGAAGAAGGAGGGAGGGTGGGATTTGGAAGAGATGAGGCAGGGGGACACAGCCAGGATACAAATTGAATAAATTGTAATAATGATAATAATAATTTTTTAAAAAACGGTGTATGTAACCATCCCCAGATTCATAGAGAGATATAGTTCTAATCATGCATTAAGTATTTTATAAATAACTTAATTCTCAGACTTAGAAATGCACATTTTGGAATAAAACCAGAGGAAATACACTATCCACATTAAAAAAAACATGCAGTCTCTGGACTTATTTTCACTTAATCCTGGTTAAGCTGATAGTGTAATTAGGTAAATTACATAGGTAGAGAGTTCTTGTTTCAGTAAGAATGGTCAGTGCACTGGGGGAGGTGCATGGGAGGAAAAGGGAGGAAGAGGGACTTGGGAGTGGACAAGGGATGGGGCTACAGCTGTGATACAAAATGAATCAACAGTAATTAATAACAAATTTAATTTTTTTAAAAAGAGAATGGTATGGAAGTTGAACACACCAGGTTACAATACGCAAAGAAAATGCAAAGCTACAGATACTGTTATAAAACTGGCTCAGATTCATCCAATGGAGGGAGTTGCATATTTTGGGGACGTTTTAGTGTGGTATTTGAAGAGTCAAATGCTACGTTGACTTACACTTATGCATCATTGTATTATAAAAAGATTCCAGAGAAATTTGGCTATGCCATTTAGCAGGTCTGACGGCCTCAGTGGGAGTGTGAACACTCAAGATGCCATGTAAAATGCAGCGTCTCTGTCTGAACATTTGTGCTCTCCTACTGTTGCTTTAGGTTACAAAGATGAGCATGTCTTTTTTTTTTTTAAAGAAATGGCAACAATTCAGCCAGTTCAAAATATTTTAATATTAACTTGAATTTTGCTAAAGCAGAGCACAGTTGTAGGATAAATATGATGTTGGTTCAACTGCTGTCTATAAGCAACTTTTGCAATTCTATGAATATATTATTCAAGAAGGTGTTGCTTTCCACTAGGGTAAGCCTCCTCATTTCTGTCTGGCCATATTGATGCCAGGAACTTCAGAATCTCTGGAAAATAACCTTGGTGATTGATATTTCCACTCTTCTTCAGAGTCATATAGTCATAGTGCTTATGGAGTTGTTTTCCCCCTTCACAGTGACTTCCTAGCAGACGATCTAGCTCATACAAGGACTATTTTAAGAGCTGATTGCTTAAATCAGTTTGAGTACTACAGCCTGATGTCATTTGATTTAAATTATATCAAGGAAACTGGGAATTTTCTTAAAATAATCTGTCTTCTAGTAACTGCTGCATAGTATTCACAACATAGCATAGTTCTTCCCAGACAAATTCACTGAGAATCATGCTTTTTTTGATCACTTATTTAAACTTTCTGAAAGAAACATCCTTGCTCTCTTAGAACTGGCCAGAAAGTCTGGTAATTGGAAGTTAAAGTGCTCTTTCGGAGTCGATGGCCTTTCCCTTAATATACTTTCTGTTGCTCATTTAATAGGGTTGCACATTAATAAAAATCCCACAGATTAAAGGTATGGAGTTATTTTTCTAATAAAATGGGCTCCATAAATATCTGGCATTTTACATCAAATTTTAATGTTTTCAATTTTGAAATTTCAGCAAAAAACTGTTGATGTGGGTCTTTTGTGATAAATTATAAAAGTATACCTTAATGACCATTGAATAGAATCACCTTTGCTACTCAGGGTAATAGAATAAAATAAAACAGGCAAACACATTTTTCTTACTGCCACATGCCTCTCTTTAATAATAACTTTTGTCTCTTCTGCAGAAATAGATGCTGTGTAAGTCTCATTAAATTACCTGACTGATGGGATAAATACACAGCCCATATAGCTCGGCAGTCCATAGTAAACTGAGCAAGGGTCTTGCTATCTCAGAGTTCTGCTTATTTACACATGCTTTGGACTCTTCTCACAGATATGTAAATTATTCCAGTTAAAACTAAATGCTAAAGTCTACACCATTAGTCTTCCACTTCATGATCTCCACATGGGGCTGTTAGAGGGATAATGTACCATACAATACACGCTTTACTTTTAATTAATAGAAAAAAATGTGAAATGAATATTAAATGTAGCTTAATGTGAAAGAAGGCTCAAAGCAGTTTGGGTATTATTTATTTATTTTAAAACTATTCAGTCCTGCTTCATGATTAGAAAATACGTGTTACATTACTGCACTAGAAGTCCTGCTGAAACCTTTGGAAGGAACAAAGAGTTTGAAGAGGCCTTCGCAAGCTAGATAGAAGTCGTAGGCTAGACGCAGAGGCCATGCTTGGCAAGGCCTGAGCTCTGCTGGGTGCCTTTTGCATTCTAACTGGCTTGTCCTTCTGAGCCTCTCCGTTCCCTGCTGAGGCTGTTCCCAGCTCTATACCATACAAATTCTAGATCTGCTTTTAAAGCTTAGAGGAAAAAAAAAAGCTCATCAAATAGAGCATTTAATTAAAACCTAAGATCTGTTTGTCTGTGTTATAATTCAATGTGTCAAAATTAATGCTTCTGTTTTTAATAAATAGAATTACCAATTCGCAAACAGTTTATCACAACTGTTCACAATCACAGAACAGAATTTTAATTATATGCCATTATTTATGGCAATGAAATGATTGTGGTTCATGATATTTGCCAACAGCACAAGTCAGGGTTTAGAAAGCAAAGCTCTGCTGAATAATCCTGCCCTTCATGGATTCCCCTTTGTCTCATTTAGCTCACCTAGGATAAGTTAAGGACCTTGGGAACAGACAATGATCAGGAGCAATTCTAGAGTGGCTTTAGGAGATAAGAAAGTCCTCAGTGAAGGCACTTATTTGCAAGATTAAAGGGTCTGAAGTAAAGCCTGAAATTAGTAACTTTTCATCTCCTTTTACCCAGACAGCCTGTTTTGTAATAAAATAAAGACCTTGCACTTTCCAACCTTTGCACCAGACAGACTGTGAAACTGAACGCTACTCAATTTTAAATTATTCATACATTCTTAATTGTGATGTTATCCTTATAAATGATAGTAATGGTACCGTTTAAATCCTAAAAACCAGCAGGCACCTGCCAGTGAAACGGGTTCATTTAAAACACATCCATTGAATCCTTAATATGAGAGGCTATTCAAAAAGGCTCAGCTAGGAGACAACCAGTAAGACGTTGGATTTTATAGTTAGGAATTAGGTAGCTTGCCCTGATTAGCAGAAGGAAAAGTGAAATGCCAGTGCTTAATTTGAGAATTTACAGACCATTTGGAAAAAAAAAATCATTGCGGGCTTGCAGCACACTCACAGAAAATTCTGTTAACTCTCTTTAAAACAGCCCCAGCTACAAACAATTGTTTCCACATTATCTGAAAGTAATCCAGTCGCATTTGGAGGCAAAGAGATGTATGAGACCATGAACAACATGATTCAATCACACTGAGAACTGTGCAAATTTACTTCCTTGAGTTGTGCTTGTGTGTGAACATGAGTTTCAAAACACATTTGTGAAGATCTGCCCAGTCCCAGTAGTTCTTTTTGATTATTAAGAACTGAGTTAAGATCATGTGCAAACTAAGATCTTTACATCACATACCACGCTAGTCTTTTTTTTTTTTAATTTTCTCCAACATTTAAAAAAATAATGTTGTTTGAATTCATTTTCAGGCTCCTTTTAGTGATACCAACACTTGTCATAGTGTTGGGAGAAGAAATGTCTCTCTGAAACGTGGCCATATCTTTAGGAATATTCTTGTTAAAAAAAAAAAAACAGCAACTTTTTGAGGTTGTGTCAGTTTTAGATGGGCATTTTTTACATACATCAATTTTTGTAACCTTTTGAACATTTTTTTCTTTGTAATTTCACATTAGAAGTCTTTAATGAAAAAGAACTTAGTTGTTGAGAGTTTTGTTCAGCTATCAGCTTCTCCAAGACAGATGTTAATAACAGATGTCTATGTATCTAACTTTTGGTTTAAGAACAAAGTTCTTCCAGAACTCTAAGGTCAGTGTTTCAAATAGTGTTTTACAGTTCCAGCCTGCATACATTACTGCCTTTGGAGAGCAGGTGTAAGTGAACTATGTTTAAAAATATAATATGTTATTTGTTCCTGAATTCTTTCTTCTATTTACCAAGTAGTATGCTTGAATGACTTTTAAGTATAAAGTGGATTAATATGACATTCAAACTCTGGTTCCTACCAGGAGTCATTCAAAGGATGTCCATTGTTTATGCTATTGCTTATGTTAACATTGTGGCCTCATTGAAACACCTGCTTTGTCCTTTCAACGTGCATGCATGCTGCTAAGAAACATTTATTTTCCATTAGTATAATATGTACAATGGTCTGATAGGAAGTATAATAAAATTATATTGTTAAAATATGTCTCAGCTTTGAGACATGTGATAATCAGTTTTTCATTTCTTTGATAAAATGTCTCAGAAAAGAAACTTAATAGGAGAAAATATTTATTTGGTTCATGGATTCAGTGGTCCCATTCCACAAGGATGTAACCCAATCACTTTCAGCTTTTGGGATGCAAAAACATCATGGCAGGAATAATGTAATAATTTAACAGAGCAAGGCTCCTGATTTTTTCTATTTTTTATTTTAATTTTTATTAATTATACATTATTACTTTGTATTCTCCATAAACCCCTCTCTCCTCCCCTTCCAGTCCCACCCTTCCTCCCCATTCTCCACACATGCCCTTCCCCAAGTCCACTGAAAGGCGTGGTCTTCCTCTCCTTCCTTCTGATCTTCGTCTATCAGGTCTCATCAGGAGTGGCTGCATTGTCTTCCTCTGTGGCCTGGTAAGGCTGCTGTCCCCTCAGGGGGAGGTGATCAAGGAAGACTCCTGATTTTATGGTGACAAGAAAAGAAGGAGTTAGAGAGAGAGGGAGGGGGAATGAAAGGGAAAGGGAGAGGAAGTACCAGCTGCAGTTCCCATATCTTCTTAAAGGAACCCCCCAAAACCTCTCCTCCTCTCCCCAGGCAGATTCCTTAAAGGTTCCATCTACTCCCAATAGCAGAGTTAGGTGAATGAAGCCCAAGCCTTTAGTTAATATGTTGTTGCCGGGGTGATAATACACAAAGGACAACACCATATACCTCATAGTTCAAGTGTGAAATTTCAGAGATTTTAAGGATAATAGTTTATGGGTTTCAAGCCTGGGTGCTTGATCCACAGGATGCAATTTCAATCCAGAATCTGCCTGGTACTAAGTACCAGAGTGTTTTTGAGATAATGAGGGTAAAGTGAGATGACACAGTCAATTGATCCCTCTGGCTGACCAATATCCATGGATTTCTTTTTTTCTGGTGGACAAGAGGGAGTTGTTGTGTATATTGTAATACATAGCCTAACTAACAAATGACTAGGTCATTGGTGTATTGAAAAGACATGCTATAATGGGAGAAAATTTAAAAAAAATAACGTTATTTAATTGCCTTACTACTTCACTAACTTTATGAATAGACAATTCCTATTTTGTGTCCTAAAATTTTAATTTATATTCACTTTATATTTTATTTCATTCCTGTTTTGCCTAATTGCATGTCTGGTGCCTGGGAAGGAGAGATGGGCCTGGGGTTCCCTTGGAACTGGAAAAGGATGGTTATAAGCCACCATGTGGATGCTAGGAATTGAACTAAGGGCCTCTGCAAGAAAAAAAAATGTACTTTACCACTGAGCCATCTCTCTGTCCCATAAAATTTACTTTGCTTCTTGATGAAAGTTCCAGTGGGACACATGACATCCTGCTTACTTTGAAGAATCCAAGCATCATCAACCCAACAGCATCGGAAACAAAAATGTCTGTGCACTCGGTCACACTTTCTGTTCACTAACTAAAACCCCCCCTGCCCCTAAATCATTAAACCTTCAGTATAATTTCATTTAATTTAAAGTTCATTATCAGAGTCAACTTACGGTAGATACAGAATAGCATTCTGTTGGATTTCAGCAAAGCTATGGCTGTCACTTAGTCACTTATGTGGTTTGTGGTACTGGCAGAGTCTAAAAGAACTGTCTGGGTAGAAGAGTAGAGTCCTAAGACAATTCTCCACGTGCTACCTTCACTTACACTTTTTTCTCCTCCAAAATACTCTGCCATGAATTTGAAGAACTTAACTTTGTTTTTAGAGTCACAGTGCACTTGCTATCACTTGCAGCAGGTACCGATGTGATGAGCCTCAGCGGGGCTGTTAATTTCTTTTGTTCCTGTAGCTTTTGGACCCATCTTTTTTTTTTGTATTTTTCTTTTTTTATATATATTTATTTATTTTTATATCAATCACAGGTTAGGTATTTTGCATCCCAGGCGTAGCCCCCTCCCTCATTCCCTCCCACCCTGCCACTCCCTCCTTCATCTCCCGCCTCCCCGCCCCCTCCAAGTCCACCAACAGGGGAGGACCTCCTTCCCTTCCATCCAACCCCAGCTCATCCTGTCTCCTCAGGGCTGGCTGCAATGTCCTCCCCTGGGATCTAGCCAGTCTGTCACTCCCCAGCTTGTATGGGGGAGGGTCAAAGAGTCAGCCATCAAGTTCATGACTAAAACAGTCCCTGTTTCCCTCACTAGGGTCTTCAGTCTGACACCAAGCTATCATGGGCCCCATCTGAGCGGGGGTTCCAGGCCACATCCACACATGGTCCTTGATTGTAGAAACCGTCTCATACAAGACCCCTAGCATTTGCCACTTACCTCAACATCGGAAATATGTCTACAGCTTGTACATTAAGAGCCTATTTCTTAACTGCAGCAAACTTCTCTGGAAGGTATTGGCTAAACTGAGTATTTTAAAATATCATGTGGACAGACTGGATTTCTACTTACTTTTGGCAAACATATAAACAAATAAACAAAGCCGCTATAAATTTACATGCAGAATTTCCCTTCTGGATACATAGCCAAGTGAACACAAAACAGGATCCGGCAGAAAGACCTGAGCTTGGATTTTACCCCTTGTTATTCACACACATGGTTTACTTAGGGATAAACATGTGTCTATCACTAAGTAAGCAGGTCTATATACTTTGTGGAATACTGTTCTGCCACAGAGAGCTCAACAATGCTGCCATTTGAGACATCATGTATTAACTCCCACAACAGTAGGACAAACGAAACAAATCTGTCACAGAAAAGTAGTACATGTGGTCTCATCTCATTTAGATTCAGAATAAAAAGTGTTGAATGCCCAGAGCAGAGGGTATGATGGTGGTCGTCAATTGTTGAAAGAGAATTTTTCCCAGGAAGAGGATTCAAGGTATCCTTTAGAATGAGTAGGTCTGCAGGTAGTGCAACATGCAGATTACAGTTAATATCATTATATAATGTAAAATTTCTAAGATAACAGAAGGTTGCTATGAAAGACCCCCGCCTACTTTGACTTAGCTAAGGCAGCGCCATCTACAGAGAACCAAACCGGAGACTGGAAAATTACTGAGAAACCCAGATGTCCAACAACAGGATATCTGCGGTTGGGCGCCTAAAACACCCTGGGTACCCAAGATAAGAACTGGGTACGAGACTCGGCTCACATCTGCCTTCCTGCCCTCTCTGTTCCGGTGGCTTTGTTCAAACCGCCCAATCAGCTCCCTGTAACTACGCTTCTCGCTTCTGTAGCCGCGCTTCCTGCTCCCAAATCCTATATAAACCCGCCGCCCCAGCCGGAAGGCGCGCAAGTCCTCCGAAAGGCTTTGTCGCCCTGGGTACCCGTGTATCGAAATAAACCTCTTGCTGTTTGCATCCGAAAAGACTGGTCTCGCTGATCCTTGGGGAGGGGTCTCCCTGACAGAAGATACCCTCCGGGGTGGTCTTTCAGCTAAAGGTCATACGTAATCAAAATCATGGATATGCCATTTTGCTTGATGTCACCATTTCATAATATATACATATATTAAAACATTTTTATGGAAAATCAAAACTCATTGCCTTAATTTTGACAATTCCCAATTCAGCAAATCTTCCCATAGAGAATGAGTATTTATCTTGTAAGTTCTGATACTGACCTAAAATTTTAAACTATTAAATATACCATTAAATTGTTTAAAAACTAGAACAAAGAAACAGTTCAACATTAAATAATTCATAATCCAATTTCTCACAAAGGAGTGAGACTCAATTAATTGAACTTTTAATTGTGATATCTTTATAAGTATTTGAACACATTGAAGAAGATGTTTTGGTCCATGTCTGGCTTTCGTACTTGTCACAGCCTCTCACTGTCTACTTCACTGTGCATTTGAATGCACAGATGCAGCATCTACATCCTGATTGTGAGTAACCATATGAAAGATAGATTTTCTGTGTACGCTATCTATGACATTAGAGTTATGGTGCTAAAGTACATGGATACAGAGAAGACACTGAGCTGTCTTGTCATCAGAAATATGACTTACAAGGGTTGCTCTACCCACTCTGTCTGACTTCACAATTTCTATACTGTTTCAATTACAAGAGTATTTTGTCAATGAAATCATGCAGTATATAACCTTTGGGGTTTTATGCTTTTCCCCTCAGCATGATTCCCAGATTCATCAAAGTTCATTTTCACAAGTTTGTTGTAAGTAGCAGTCCTTCATATTGATGCATTGCATTTTCTTTAATCATTTACTTACCCAAAATGTCTGGATTTTTAATTTTTAACTTTTTATAAACAAACTGCTGTGAATATCTGTATGCAAATTTTCATGTAAATTTAAGTACTGAATAATAGCTATCAATTAGGCCTTTTACACTAGATGTATTTATTCTTCCCGCTTATTTATTATTGTTCAAGTTTGTTATAGTTAATTTAGTACCTAAGCTTGTCCATATCTGCAGAAACCTTTGTTGTGATTCTTGAAAGACAACATGTCAGTGTAAGGCAGAGCTCACACAGAGCTCATGTGGTTGCTTTGTCTCACATTCCACTATGGCAATGCAGTATGTCTCTGTTGACATGAATTTGCCTTTGATGTTACATAATCTGCTTATAGATTTCTATTACATTTGTTCTTTACTGCTCTTTAAAGCACTTGTAAATAGTACTATTTAAAAAAATCTTTGGCTAATATTCCTTAAAATTCCCTATCTGAATAATAAAATTTTTTAATTTAAATTTTAATTTTTAGTATTAATTACAGTTTATTCATTTGTATCCCAGCTGTAGTCCCCTCTCTCATTCCCTCCCAACCCCACCATCCCTCATCTTCTCCCATATCCCTCCCCAAGTCCATTGATAGGGGAGGTCCTCCTTCCCCTCCATCTGACCATAGCCTATCAGGTCTCATCAGGACTGGCTGCATTGGCTTCCTTAGTGCCTTGATAAGGCTGCTCCTCCATCAGGGGGAGGGGATCAAAGAGAACAACCACTGAGTTCATGTCAGAGACTGTCCCTATTTCCCTTATTAGACAACCCACTTGGAGACTAAGCTGCCATGGTCTACATCTAGGTTATCTCCATGCATGGTCCTTGGTTGGAGTAACAGTTTCAGAAAAGACCCCTGGACCCAGATTTCTTGGTTCTGTTGCTTTTCTTGTGGAGCTCCTGCCCCCTCCAAATCTATTTTTTAATTAAAAAAAAATGACTATATGATCACTAGCATTTGGGCAATGCTAAGATTTCTAGCGTATTTCCTTATCCTAAATAATAAGTCAATATATATGCTACCAAAATGCAATTCCAAATGGAGAGAAGGACCAAGGATTATTATCATTAATAGTAATATATAGAGTTATCTCTACCAAGTAGAGCCATACTTGGGGCAGGGGGCATAAGCAAGTATGGTGTTACAGACTTAAAGGAAAGAAGAGACAGACTCTAGAGGTCTGTTTAAATTGATTAGCAGCTGGGTAGTTTCATGTAAATGTTTCTTTAAGTTTACCTTATAACACATATTTCTACACGCAAATGAATCACACACATCATGATGGGTTATCATGAGTTTTCTCTTTGGGGATAGTTTGAAAGTATACTCCAACAGCAAATCTCATATTCACTTTCAGCAGTATCCTCCATAAGCATCGTGAGACATTCAGTGATTTTTTTATGAAACGTGTTTGGGCTGAGGCAGTTTTGTGTAGTTGTGGACTAATGTTAGCTAATTGAACATACTTAAAGTAGGCCAGGTTAATCAACGTGTCACAGAGGACTTATCTCAAATTCATTTTTAATTAATGAAATTTTCAACTCGATGAATCTGTCATGACAAAGACACTGAGTTTGAGGAACAACTTTATGTGTACAGCAACACTGCTGTGCTCTGTACATGATGAAACAGACAGAAACAAAATTCATGTAGTAGATTGACTTATAAAGTCCTATTTTCATCTCACAAGAGATAACTTTACTACTCAAGAAATATGTCCATTACATCTTTGAGACCTCAGATTTAATAGTCATATTCAAAGGGTGGTGACAACTAAGGGGAGGTCTCAAATTGTTTTAAACTTAATCCTGCTCAATATTTGTATCAATGTCTTTTTACTTCTTCTGTCAACAGTTAATCTATAATGCACGAATAAAGAGAAGTGATTTACATGACATTTAAACCATATCGTCCTCATGACTTATGATATCTTCCTAAAACCCATAGAAAAAAAAAAGCCTCCATTGTTTATGATAGCATACACAATCTAGACAAGCCTCACTTTACAAATTTATTTCTTGCTAATTCCTTTAGACATCTTTTACAATTCAGTCCTGGTCTTCAGTCTTTTTCTCTACTATATTAAATTCTCTTCCCTTGGTCTGACTGCCATTTTCTTGTATCGTCTTTTGATTTTTCCCTTGTAACTTATCTTAAGATATCAGATTAAGTGTAAATTGTTTTGAATTATTCAACTTATTTCAGGTTTGGTTTGGTTGCCCATCCATTTCGTATACCTGCTGTTTCCTACCTCAACCCTCTCATTGATAAAATCAAAACCAATATTAATAATTGTGCTTGTTCTCTTGTTTTTCATATTGCTTCCACCAAATAATTTGTGAAGTACAAAATGCAAGGATGTATATACCTTTGGGCAGATAAACAAACTCAGTAAATCTGTGCTGGGTGAATGAATGACACGATATGAAGATAAATACAAGAGATAAAGAGATAAAGTCTAAAGTATACTTTTATAACATATATTTGACTTAAATTCTACTGTGTATATTTTGTATTTGAGCACTGTGGTCTGATTAGACACTGCTGCTATCAAAATGTACAATTATTATCACTATGAGATTTAAAAAGTAACACAAGTTTGCTGAAGTATATGTGTGGGGAGATAAAAATTGAAGAGAGATTACAACTTATATGCAGTAAAGATCAAAAGAAATATACAAAATTTGAGTCTGATAAAAGGACTGAAATATGACACTTAAAATATTTTAAAAAATCATTACATGAAAAGTTATTGAGTTCAATATATCCTCAAGAAGCAAATTGGGATGACAAGGAAAGATCATAGGCATTAGATATTTGTTTAACCATGGAGAACATGTTTTAGAAACTGGTGCCCCACCAAGTAATGCCTCCCATCAAAATGCAAGAATTTAATCAAATTGAACACACCAGGTTTCTTTATTCTGCAACATATTTTCCTAATGTGGAAGTAGGATACAGATTAGAATCATCAAGTTGATGCTCCAAAAATATTCATTGACTAGTGAGGCCACCATGTTAGGAAAGCGCCATTGGGGCAACATTTACAGGAGAAGTAAGATTTTAATCAAAACCAGAACTCTTTGAAAGCTTCAGTCAGGGAATATGTAGGAGAAAGACTCTAAGGGAGGTGAATGTGTGTATCAACATATATCCATTCAGGTTGCCTTGTTTTAAGCAGACATATTTTATGGATCACAGACCACTGAAATAGGAATGAAAGGGAGCTCAGCCACCTTGTTTTTTAAAGTTCTTCGCTTTTGTCCTAAAGTAGATTTAAATGTAAGAGAGAATGGTTTTTTTTTTATTTGCTTGCACAAAGTCCTATTCAATAAAGCAAGACTAATGATCTTAAGTTTACAAATAACAAACAACCATAAACAAATACATACATATATATTTGATTTTAAATACTGTGTAGATTTGCTTTTCTTCCAGGCAGGTAATGGGCCTTTTCTCTCGTAGTGCAGCTGACAAAGAGCTGGTGGATTTTCTCTATAATTTGCTATTATCCTGAAACTCAAAAGCAAACCCAAATGCCATCAGTGGTTATAAGCTGTGATGTGTTTGAAAATGGAAATTTGACCACTTCAAATAGCAAAATCTTCATTTCCATTAGATTTTTATGAACTGATTGTAGATCAGGATAAAACATACACTGTTCTGTAGCCTGCTACGATGCACCCTGCAAGATGATGAAAATAAAGACAATTATTTGTACTAGAAATAGCATATTTCATTAAGCATGTCATGCATGAAGAGAGCCATCCTGGCACACACTGCCTTTGTAGCATTTAAGCATTTATACCCACCACGCTATAGAAGATCTTGTATTTTAGTTAAGAAGATTTGCTACTGGAAGGCAGTAATGTGAATATTTCTTTAATTATGCATTTAAAATACAGTGTTTTCAAACCATCAGTATTTGATAAACTAAGCAGTCAATTGCATTGGCACTCACCATCTGAGTAAAGCTCAAAAGATTACTTATATAAAAATAATGAGGTATTTTAATTACTTTGGTAACAAAAAGTCAGGAAAAGCTTAAATGCATTATTTCTATATGACTTAATATACGGAAAAAGTAAGATTTAAAAAGTCTTTTAGGGATCATGTGAGTAATAAAAGGTTTCACCTGAAGTAAAATAAGTTAGGCCTAGCTTTAGAAAAAGGAGAAGACATTACTAACAACCTTACTTTTAAAAACATGTTAATCAGTTAGATGCAAAGTAATGACTCATAGCCTTCTACTTAGAAACCATTTAGACAAAATTTAAGCTAATTTATCTTTCCTATTGGAATAAAAAACAATATGAAGCCTTCTTAGGGGAAATAACAATAAGCATTATTGATCAGAACTGATTGTGCAGTGTCAATGATGGTTCCTGAGTTTTTGAAACATTTCTTTTGTCTACACCTCAGGCATATAGGTATTAAAGGAATAATTTCTCTCTTCAGTGTCAAGGTCTTTAAACACCTGTCTTATGATTGTAGAGGCAGCCTCATGGTTATCTGTGCTGTCTAGGATTACCTAGATGCCAATCATTTAGATTGGTTAGTGGGTTTTGTTATCATTATTGTAGATATGCCCAACTAATCCTTGATGCATTCCTAATGCAGAACAGCTATGTGTATTTGGGTTATACTCAGAGGTTCAAGCTGTTACTTTGAGTTTTCTGACTTAGGACAGGATGCTTGATAAAGATTCAATTTTTCTTCAGTTTTTACGGCATAGAATGAGGGATGCACAAACTAGAGACAGAACATGGAACATACTACTGTAATGTCAGATCTGATGAAGTGAAATAAGTATAATCTATATTCTTTCTTAGGTGTTGCATAAATAGAACGTTATTATTTCGCTTGGAAGAAAGCACTGTGAGTCATTTGTTGATTACTTTGGGTAAATATGATGGGTGCCAAATTGGGTCTTATTGGGGACTTCTATACTCTTGGCTCCAGATTTTACCATTTGAATTTAGTCACCCATTCAATGATCATCTATTTAGTGACTCCAGACTTCAGGAACTCTCCTAAGCCCTCAGTATAGCATAGCATGATGAATAGCATAGGGCTTGTTCAACTCTCATTGTGCTTTCATATCAGGAGAGACAGAGTCCTAAACAAACAAAACTACATTAAGTGCATCTATGAAATAACAGACAAAAGACTTTAAGAACTTAGGGGACAAGAGCTAAAATCCTCTTGGAAGAGTAAGGGAAATACTTAAGGGTGATACTCAGGTTAAAATTTGAAAGATGAGTGGTGCTTTTCCAGGAAGATAGGGTGGAGGAGGGCACCTAGCAGAGAACAGTCCAGTATGTGTGAGAGCAGGAAGCTGAGGACACACTGAAGTGCAAGAGAGGGTAGGTATGAGATTAAGTTTGGTTTTCAGTCATCTGGTGAGAATAATAGACAATGAGGCTTAAGAAGTTCATCAAGATCCCGATATCATTTCATGGGAGTGATAGTCAAATATCAGATTTTGTTCTATAACTGTTCCCTGGCATCAGTGTTCAGAGCCTCTCCAATCCACAGTGAGTAAGCATGAAGAGATGGAAGCTTTACTGGTAGAATCTAACTAATAATGCAATGCTGCCATGATGGTAATTGAATCCAGTGCAGCACTTTGATACTCTTTATTGCTGTCTCTCAAGAAGAATGCTTAACATTGTCTTCAAATGCCTTTAAGAAATGTGAATTGTCCCTAAGCATCTTTTGTAGCATAATGCAATGATAAAAATTCATGATTGTTGAAGGAGTCAAAATTTGATGTCCTCTTTTTCCTCTCAATAAATTTAATTCCTCTGGTTTTAAGACTACACTAAGGAAACACACATAGTATGAATACATTTTCAAAGACTAAAACAAACACTCATGTACTCTAAGCCCTTCTTATGAGCAAAGTTTATAGGTCTTTGAAAGTCACTTGTGTATCTTAATGCCATTTCCTCTGCTGCACTGTCAAGAGTTTGAACGCCTCTTTTATGTTCCACAAAAGTGTGGACATTCATGTGATTTCTCTGTTTAAGTCCCTTCTCTCACCCAAAAGCCAAAAAATAGGATTAAGATTTCTAGAGTCTACTCCATGTCTGATTGACACACATGAGAATATTCCCCAGTTGGCATCATAGCACAAAGTTGGTGAGGTGAAAGCACATTTTATGTTAGCACAGACTCAAAAATCCTTGGAGCACTGAAATGCACATATGTTAACTTTGAACTGCTGCCAAATCATAAGGAAATGTGGAGAAATATGAAAACGAACTTAAAGAATGAGATGTTACCATTAATATCATGTGTTGCTAGGTGTCAGTCATTTCTGTTGTTGGGTCCAATTTGATTGTATTATTACTATTCAAAGATTTCAAATGCATGTCCCCAGGTTAATAACAACTTTTTGCTGGCTCTTCTCAAGTGAGACATCTTACACAGCAGTTCCTTAAACCTTTTCACTGCTTAGTACAAACCAAGTACTCAATGACTGCTCACTGTGGCTTTGCGTGTTTTCTGTTAGTATTCTTATTAACACTTATTCTCCAAGGATGCTGTACTATTTTAGTGAAAGAAGCACAGAAATGCAGGATGTTATTATACTATATGAAGGCATCGTATTAATTGAAAGTACTTGTTTCATTATTCTTTTTTGGCGTGCAATTAGGAATTTTGGTATCCTGTCATTCTTGTACTACATTCCCCTCTCACATTTCAATTGATGTGCCCATCTTTTGTTAATCTGTCTTTTTCATGTCATTCACAACATGAAGAGAGTACATTCCAGATGTTCTTCCTCTTCCTCCAGATGTCTTTTCTTCCTGGGAAGTTTCCTTCGGTAGCACATGACTAATGGGCCAGTAGAGTGTGTCATTTCCAAAAGGGGACAATGAAAAGCTAGGATAGAATGGTCTCTAGTGTCTGCCTCTTTATGATATCATGAAAATGCAGCAGAAATGGTGACACAGACACCTCGGAGGTAACTGCACCCACATATTGTAAAAAGTAGAATTAAATTACAAGTTCGAACTCACTGTGAGTTGAGGTTGTGTTTTACCAAGCCTGTCTTAATAATATGATATTGTTTTATTTTTAATACATATTAAAATAGCATTCCTCCCAGAAGAGAAAAAGCATATCATTATTCATTTTCATAGACTATCAGTGTTCTAGTACTAAAAAGATGACAATTTGGGAGATACTATTTATTGCTGTTGGAATTAAATTTCTTTTATTTAGTATTCTTATGGTTGTTTCCTGATATTTAAGTACATAACATAAACCAGCCTCAACATTTCATAAATTTAATATATAATACAAATTATCAAATTATATTTTGTAGAGATTAGTGTCAGCTATGAATATAGAGAAGCATATTAATCTCTAATCATTTTGACACCACCAATGAAAAGACTTAAGTTGATGATGACTCTATTGTTGTTCATTGTAATAGAGTACACTTTGCATGTTAACTTCATCAGGTGAACTTGTGGATGGCAGATTGTTTTAGTCAGGAAAACTCTTTGTCTAGGGCTGAAGTAACAAAAACAAATGCTGATTAGAGAGAATGTATATTGACTAGCTAATACTAGGTTATGATGTAGTAACAAACATCAAATAAGACACTTTAAAACATTCAGAGTTTACCTGGTTTGAGTGTTACTCTCTGCCAGTCATATATTTGGGGGATGTATGCTGAAGGTAGCATTTTTTGGCAGGGGTAAAGAGACTATTATAGTGAGATGATCACTGCTCTGAGTGTCACTCATAGCCTTCCTTACATTCCACTGGACAGAGCAGTGTATGTGATCAGATGGGATGCCAATGGGACAGGGTAGGTCATTCTCTCACATGAAAGGGCAACAAACATTTTGAATCATGATACAATCTCACTGAAGGTTAAGCAGGAGCTTGTGAGGCAAGGGGCAGGATCAGAAAGTTAAGCCCTCTGACATTTCCAAGAGGATATACTCATTGTCAGCAATGTTTGTAGCAAACTGAGCAGGGAGGGAGCAGTGATGAATATAAATAATCAGGGAATCTGAGAGCCCAATCTTTATTCCACATTGAAGTAAGATGCTGAAGAGAAGACTAAGAAAAATAAGTCACCAAGTAAATCTCGGTAGGATTAAGACCTGAAAGTTTTTAAAAGATTTTGGTAGCAGATTTAAATAGCAGGAGTGAAGAAAGAATAAAAACTCAGCTAACTTTATGGGGAGACGTTTGGCTTGATGATTTTTGTTGTTCTTGTTTTATTGTTATTTTTCAGTTAGTTTTTTTGTTGTTTTGTTTTGTTTTTTGTTTTGTTTTGTTTTAATGACTGGGTCTCCTATTAGACCTGGCTTTCTCAAACTCAGCATATAGCCAAGATTAGATTTGAGCCCTTGATCCTTCTGCCTTTACTTTCTGAAAGCTATAGCTGCAGATATATACCATCAGGCTTCCCAGCAACTGTTTGTTATAAACTATACTAAAAATAGAAAAAAAAATCCTTCCATAGCTTATAGGATCTTTAGACAAGTATAATGAGAGATTGATTTCCTCTTATCAGTAGCCTACTATTTCATCACTTGCTTTATTTTCACAAGTCCACTTATCATGTAATTTAAGTTATCTATCTCTAAAAGCTAGGCCCTTGTAATTAAAATATAATATGTCTATTTTATATATAAAAATAAAACGTGTTTCATATTGTCCAGTATTGTGTCAGAATTCAATTTATTTTAAACTTACAGAACTTTCTTTTCTGAAAAGTTCATTTTATTTTATTTCTTGTCAATTATGAAATTATTTTTCATTTTCCTCTAAAATAATCATTTTATCAAGTGTTTTAGAGAAGTATATCTTGTCTATATTTTCATTTTTATACATGTTAATTGAAAATTAATTATTCTCTTTTACAATACATACTAAACATAATTTCTACTCCCTTTACTCCTTTTGGCTACCCTGCAACTCTCCTTTTCCCGGATCAATTCCCTCTTTCTTTTCTCTTCGGAAAAGAACAGGCCTCCAGGAGATGACAGCCAAACAGGACAAAAAAAGATACAAAAAGACCAAGGTGAAAACCTTTCTATTGAGATTGAAAAAGGCAACCCAATAAGAGAAAAAGAGTCTCAAGAGCAGGCAAAAGAGTCAGAGACACAGCCGCTCCCACTATTAGGAGTCCCATGAAAATGCAAAGTTACTGTAGGAGTCGGGGAAAAGGTTGTACATTTTTAACTAAGATAGAATCAACAATATTCTCCTCATCCCTTTCCTTCCTCTAGCCCTCCCAGGTCCTATTTCTCTATCCACTCCCACTTCTTTCCCTCTCAAATTGATTAGATATTTTTCTTTTATTATTATTGTTATGTGCATATGTATATGTATGTGTGTACACACAAATATATAAATACATCCTGCTGGATACATTTCTGTTGTTTGTGTGGTGTGTATACAGTTTCATGGCTAACCACCTGGTATTGAAAAACCTGTAAGGGCGCTCGTGCCTGGGAGAGGCTAATTCTTTTTGCCCCAGCAGTCTATAGCACTTTGTATAGGAGTGGGAACCCTGTGAGATTTTCCTCCTTCTGCACCAGCATGTCTTCTAATATTGCCATTGTTCTGGTTTTCTTCATGCAGTCACTTCTAAGATTTTGTGGTATTTTGGCTGTTACAATCGTAAGTATATTCCTTTTTCTTTTAATTTGTTTCTCAAATAAAATTCTTAGTTATGCTCACTAATTTAAATGATACTTAAACATTTTTTTGAAAGTCATCAAAATTAGAGGGACTCCAATATCTTTTCATTTTGCCAAATAAAGTATTTTTTTTAATCTAAAAGTCATAGATTTAGAAATAACAACCAAACATAAGGAGTAAAATTTAGTAAGGTAAACTAGGAAATTACGAGTTAAAAATGTATTTATTATCTTCTAAAATATAATTTATTTAAATATTAGTATATGGAACTTAATTTTTTAATAGTGTAAGGGCATATATAGTTTGAAAAAAATTTCCTGTGGACAGAAGAATGGTCATGGTAGTCTTGAACAGCATCAGGAGCAAATTACAAATGAAGATCAAAATAATATATATGATAATATTTGCATTAGTTGTAGGTATATAATGATTATGACTCAACATGAAAGAGGAAATAGGGTCATCTTGTTACTTTGATTATTATTGACATGATTATATAGAAAAAGTTAACATTTATTGATCTGTGTAATGTCTGAAATAGCTAAGAAAGGTTTTAGAAACATGTCCAGAAATCTTGTTTGATTAACATATGCATCAAAACCCCCAAAATGTTGGAAAGATATTTCTGGATATCTATTGATTCAACATAGCTTTGATGTAGACAACAACAACAAAATCCACCTAGTTTGATTTTAAATATGCACTGGAGAAACTACAATCTTATTTTTTAGTCTCTTTCACAATGTTGGTTGTTACTGTTGAAAATACAATTCAGTTTAGGAAATGGTTTGTATTCATAGCAGTTGGTGGTGGTTATAATGCAAGGTTTTAGGTGAAAGTAACAAACTTATCCCTCTGAACATGTTTCTCTATCTGGCTTCAGTGGCACCAGGGCATCACAATATACATTGTTTTGTTGGACTTTACTTCCCAGTACTTGTGATTGGTTCCTTAAGTTTCATCTCAAAGTTTGATCAGGCCTCAGTACCAAGTCTCACTTTCATTCTTCTGTCTGTGTAAGTAGCATAGGTAAATTCTTTCAGTCTCAGGACTCCAATAAACCTTATCTCTAATGCTAACTTGTGTGCATGGCTCTGAAACTCGATTGGAGCACTCTGGAGACACACAAAGGGTAAGCTTTTGTAGCTCCGGGTGTACAGAGATTGACAGATTGGTATAGGATTAGATACGTGAGAGAGGGTTGGTAGAATATTTGATCTGTGTGCCTTTGGAGACTTAGTCTTACAATGAAACATATATATTTCCCACATCATGGGATGCTGGAGGCCTGGTCAGCCCATGTCTGAAAACCTAAAAACCCAAGGGACCCATGGGAGTAAGACCTCTATCCAAAGGCCAGACATTTGGTGTTCTTCAGTCCAGGAATGAAAAGCAAAATTGTATCCTGGCTCCATGTTGAGAAGCTGATCAGATTGTCCTCTGGTTTTGTTCTGTTCATCCCAGTAATGATGAGACAGTCCTTGCTCACATTACACACATATTTCCTCCATTTAATCTAGTTATATTTCCAAGACAGTATTCATCAAAAAATCCTTCATAGCAATGTTTTTTTTATTACTTTTCTAGGTATCCCTTATGTCAGTAGAGTAACAGAAAATTGCAATCGCAAACTCTTTACATCAAAACATGTCCAAAGCAAAACTTTCATTCCCAGTTTCCCTAAAGCAAGGCCTCTCTTTTGCCTTTCTTTTCATGTAAATAGATACACAACTATGTTTTATCACCCAAACCTTTGAATTATCATTTATTACATTCTTCCTATTAGCGATTTTGCTGTATCTTCTCTAAATTCTGTTAATTCTACTTCCAAAATATATTACAGATTTATTCAACTCACTGTGCTTCCTCTGGCTCAAGTCACTATGCTTTTCTTCTCAGGTTACTGAAGCCATTAACTAACAATTCCTTTGTTTACACCTGGTTCTTCAAGTTCTTTGCTGCAGCCTGAGAGAGATTTTAAAATTCTGCATAGTACACATATTTCCAAGCTTAAGACCTTCTAGGAACTTCTAACAGAACTAAGCTTATTTCTGCCTTTTGACCTTTTCAGTAACTCTTCCTTTTACTTGAAATGTTCTTCCCATAGATTTTATCACGGCTGGCTCCTTTGTGTCATTCAGATCTTTGCATAAATATCACATCCTTAGAGATATCTCCTTAAATCCTTTGTCTAAATTTGCATTCACTATCACATTGCACTCTTAATTTTCTGCCAAATACATATAATTACCTGAGAATCTTCTTGCATATCTTCTTGCAGTTTTTCTTTCTTTTACATGGTCCTAACAATATCATTTTCTACTCCTTTCATATAATTTGGAAAATACACATACACGCACTCACACATACACACACACACATACACACAAACAGTACATATATGTGTGTATATATATATCACTATCTATATATATCAGTAGAGGGGATAATTATATAGTTATATTGTTGACACTGTATACATTTAATTAAAATATCAGGTCTTAGAGCAAATATATATATATATATATATATATATATAAATTAGAACGTAATCTAGGAATCAATTTATCTAATTTTCATTAACAGTGAATATTTGTAAAACTGAATTCATGACCTAAAAACTGATAATGCAGAACGAGAAGCATTAAGCCCACTGATGCAGGGCTCTGGGTTGTGGGAAACCTAGAGAAAATTCCTCACGACAAGAATCCTACCTTTAAGACTGGCAGCTCAGTGTCCAAAGTGGGCTCCATAGTAAGGGGAACAGGGACTGTCTCTGACATGATCTGATTGGCCTGCTCTTTGATCACCTCACCCTGAGGGGAGAGCAGCCTTACCAGGCCACAGAGGAAGACAATACAGCCATTCCTGAGGAGACTTAATAAACTAGCATCAGAAGGAAAGGGAGGAAGACCTCCCCTATCAGTGGACTTGGGGAGGGCATGGGTGGAGAAAGGGGCGGGATGGTGGGATTGGGAGGGGAGGAGGGAGGGAGCTACAAGGGGGATTCAAATTGAATAAACTGTAATAAACTGTAATTAATAAAAATAAAAATTAAAATTAAAAAGACTGGTAGTAAAAATATCAGTGTGAATGAACTTTCTAAGTTAGAGTTCACTAAGTATCTGGTCCTGTTTCATGAAGCATGCAGACAAATTTTATTTGCAATCTTTCTGACTCACAAATATCAGTAAATAGAAAATGGGAAATTATCCACAAGGTCAAATGTTCTCTTGTTCTTCTGGAGCAGCAATGGGAAGTGACAGGCTGGCACAGTAAGAAATACATAATGTTGAGCTCAAGTAGAAAGCAAGACTGCATGAAAATATTATATAAATAGCATCAGAAGACAATGCCAGTGTTGGTATTCAAGATGATAGCATTATGCATATGGATGGTCCACTTTGTAGAATTAAATTTTTATCCAAATGGGGACAGCAAACAATTTTTAAAAAGTTTTTTAACGGTGAAGTATAGAAGCAGAAAAGAGGGAACATCTACCAGGCTAATGTCATCCAACTGTTCAATTTGTTAGTGTCAGGTGCCGAAAATCCATCAAACTTTTAAAATTGGCATTTTATCCACAGAGGATACTCAGATTAATGTTTAAGAATTGGTTACAAGTTTATCTTGTTAAATATTATTTTGTGGGTTTATATAGGCCTGCTATCTACCTGTGATAATGTTGTACCAAGAAAGAAAGGTTTTCCCTTTAAGTAACATGAAGTCATCATTCCTTGCCAGAAAATTACTTCTCATGAGTCACTTGAGCTTCTCATGACTCAGCCCTGACACTCTTACTTATCCAAGTACCCACTTAAAACAAAAAGGCCAACAGAAAGTTTGTAAAGTATGATCAAATATTACAACTCATGAAAATTCTTCTAACAAAAGATGGAATCCGTAAATTTAATAGGAATAAATGGATCACTTCTCACAACAAAGAGAAGGTCCTTACCTTTTGGGATCTTGGTAGCAATGCTGAGAATAAACACAGGCTGTGTGTGCAAGCTAGAAACTGAGTCCTGAGAGTCTGAGGACAAGAAAAATGTCTACTTCTGAATGGCTGTGCTTTGAACCCTTTGGAGACATTTTATTGTCTTTGACTGCAAGGTACTGTGGGAAATTGCTGTCATGCTTATATGGTGTCTTTACATGAGGTACTTACCTAACTGGCTCCCTGTGCATTCTTTACAAATTCTCTTTGTACAGGCTTGCATTTTGTGCAATACTCAAAACCTATGAACTATGACCCTATGAAATAATAACACAAATAGTTCTGTACCGTATCATTTGAAAAAGTGTTTGAATAAATGAGTTTCTGGCTTATAGATTGATCATTACTCAAGCTTGGAATGTATTGGCAAACAAGTACGTTAAGTGTAATATTGCCAGTTGTGTTAGTACAAATCTAGTCTAGGGAAAGTCACAGATAGAGTTTTCTCTTTGCAATGAATATAAACTTCCTGACAATTTTCTCAGCATTATAAGCTCATTATTGAGTTTGCAGTGTTTGGCTTCTGGTAATTCAAAGAATCACTGATATCTTGGTTAGATTAACAAAGGAAGGAGGGAGATGATTTTCTCTTTCCACTGCTCTGAAACCAACCTGTACTCATCAGCATGCAGTCTTGTCAACAAATTCAATGTAATGACTTTTTAGTAACTCTCCATAAAAATTGAACATGCAAAATGCCAGCTCTGTTAAACGTAGAAACTACTGGCTTTTTTTTTTTTTGTCTTCCACCAATCAAAAGCTTGAAGTGACCAAAACAATGAAATCTCTTTGTGTAATCTGTAGAATTATTAGTGGATGAAAGCAATATTAAAGTGAGAGCTGTGTGGCTGAAAAAGTTCAGTAATGTAATTGTCCCATGATTGGAAAACCCTGAGTTCAATATCTCGCACTTAAGGAGTTAAACTGAAGAGACCACTTTACACTTAACAAAGATATGGTTCAGCCTCCTCATAGTACATGTTTCAGTGAGTTTGAAAAATTCAAACAAAAAATTAGAAACTGCATTTGTAGTAGTTCCTTAAAATTGGCATCATCTCTATGGTATACACATAAAATGTTATGGTTTGAGTGTGATGTCTTCCCTCAGGCTCCTGGGTTTGAACAGTTGGTGGAGCTGTAAGAGAAATTGAAGATGCTTTAGATTGAAGTGAAGAGTAGTCAGAAGAGTCCGTTGCTGAGCTACATTGTTGCTGGTTCCATCCTGTCATGTGCTTGGCTTCCTGGTCTGCCAGTGACATGCAGAGAGATCTGCCACTTGTTCCCTCTGTCATCAATCTGGGTTTTTTGTAACTTATTGCTGTGATGCTCTCTATAGTCTGAAAAGTGAGCTTCTCTCCCTTAAATAGGGGCTGGAGAGATGGCTCAGTGGTTAAGAGATGGTGTCTGTCAGGTTCTTGGCCACCGTAGCAGAAAAAAATAACAGAAGTGTTCTCTGTTACTGTTTTAGAACTTAGCCCAAAAGTTATTTATCTAGCTGAGTCAAGCAGAGCAAGGGCTGTATCTGGCATGAACTCAGTGGCAGACTCTCTGATCACCTTCCCCTGGGGGGTGCAGCCTTGCCATGCCACTGAGGAAGACAAGGCAACCAGTGCTGATGAAACCTGATAGGCTAGGGTCAGATAGAAGAGAAGGAGGTCCTCCCTTATTAGTGGGCTAGAGGAGGGCATAAGGGGATAAGAGGGAGGGAGGGTAGGATTGGAAGGGAATGAGGGAAGCATCCACAGATGGAATACAAAGTGAATAAATTGGAATATATAATAAAAAAATAAAAGAATGGGGACCCAATGTAGCTGTAACAAAAAGATTTATGGAGAAAAATAAAAGAAGGACTGTGTTGAAGGAACAAAATATGTGTAGGTAAAGAGTAAGAAAGAAAGACAATGAGGAAGTATCTGCATCAGGATATCTTTTAAGTGTACACATTAATTGTAAATGTTTTCCATTTTTCCAGAATAATCAGTGCATCAAAATAGAAATAGAAAATTTACATGATGAAATTAGAAGAGGGATACCTGGTAATCACCTCTTCACCATCCTCATCAAATAACTGCCACCTGAAACCACTAGCAATGAATGAGCCAAAGGATCATTTAATTTGTCTGGACTTGAGTTTCATCACATAAAGATGAGGACAAAGCATCAGATGAACATTTTTAACTTGACTTTTAGCTTTAGATAGGTGATATCAATCTGCATTCACAGGAATGAAGTCCTCAGTGAAGGACAAAAGTAGACTTGGGGGCTCACTAACAAATAGGTTATTATTATTATTTTTTCTATCTGGTGATAATGTCTGAGAACAAAACCAGCTTAAGCGACTCCTAAAATGCTTCCCCCCCCCCCCCTTGCTTTCTCTCTTGCCCTGGTTTTGCTCAAGGAAGCCCTTGGCTGGAGTTTCAATGCTGCTGTCACCAACATTGGGTTTGTTTTCAGGCTGCTTGGCAAGTATTTTCACCCCCTCAGCACTAGCAGCTCAAACACAAATTGTCTTGAGTTTTCCTCACTTAGTCACCCATGCTTTGGCGACCAACACTCCTACAGAACAGATTTGAACTTTGATTCTTTTGTAATCTAGAAGCTGGCTTTCTTTTGGTCTTTCATTTTTCTTCTTTCTTTAAGATTCTGTTATGGTGCCATCATGAGACATGTTTCGCCTTCTCCCCTGAAATAGTTGCCAACCAGAAGAATAAAAAAAAAAAATTATTTGATTCTCTTCTCATCATCACTATTGTGTTTTACAAAATTTTCCTTTATTTTTCAAAACCCCACACATTGTTCTTCTCTGCTCAAAGCATGCCATTCTAAACTCTAAAAAAATATTTCAAAAAAGGATGAAATGAGGCAGTGGGCCATGCTGTGCCAAAGTGAAATGCTTGTCCCTTCTGATCAGGGCAGTTAAAGTAGACAGACTCTGTTGAATATCTTATTATAAAAGATTCTTAAGAACACATTTTACATGTAGCAAAGTGAATAAACAATTGAAGTACTGTAAGTTTCTTCACAGCACAGAGCTGCGTAAGAGTGAAATAACTTCAAGTGCAATTCGCTTTTAAAGAACGAATGTGCTTTTCTTCATTAGAGAAATCTTGATACATTGCAACTAAGGATATGAAAATCTCAACTTTGGTGGTTTTTTTAAATTTCTATTTGATATTCCTTGCTCCATTCTTTTGTTTGACAACCATAGCAGAGTTAATCAGCTACAGTAGCGCAAACAGACTTCTCTTAGCCTTGCTAATCATGCAAATATTCTTTTTGAAAGCAACCCTGTATTTTAAATAACAATTTCCCCATACGAGGATGGGGAGAGGGAGAGAAAGAACATTATTATAATGGAGTCAGTTTAGTAACCCAGTTCATTGGATCACTTCCTGTGCAGGAGAGAACACACAGAACTCACCTGTCAGTGGACCTTTCCAATGTTTGACTGACCCAATGTTTGCTGATTAGTGATCAGCAGCAAACTTCCCTAAGACTCAACTTTACTTTTTCTGCAGTGGGATTATAAATCTTTGAAGTCCAAGATCCAGCCATTTAAAGAATGTTTGATTTTAGTATTTGTATAAACCTACAGACACCTACTAACAGTTACGGTTATTACTGGTGCTATCTATGTAAAGATAAATATATCTGATCAAAATCAAAACGGGCAGTTGTGGTTCTCCAAACAAGACTAAGCTATCAGGCAGCTATTGGCTGAAAGCATAGTCTAGGAAGAAATGTGTTATGTATACATTGTTTAGAGTTCGCCAGCATACATTTGTTTCTTTACACAGTTTCTTATTCTCTAGTTTATATATAAAAAATTAAAGAACACATGGATAATATTTTTTTCAGAAAAGATAAAAAGAAAATGAGCCTTCAGCATTCTCAAAAAAATGTTTGGTTTAGAGTATATAAACCATTAATTTTGACTAAATTTACCTATTCTTATTTTCATTTCTTTGCTCACTGGAGAAAAAGGAGTTCACTGTCTCTCAGCCCCCTTGTGTGAAAATGTTCCAAATAGAATGGAATAGCACAGTTTTCCCCCACTGGGGTTCAAGGGTTTATTTCTTCTGACACAACAATAAATCAACTGACAAAATGGAATTTCTCTGCTCACACATTCAACTTTTAGACTGAATGGACAAGTTGGCTTTATTTTATGTATGGAAATTTTGGACCATTTTATTACAGAGCACTACTGCTGAAAGCCTGCTTAGATGAGTAACTGGAGATACAGCTAATACAAGACAGGGGTTAGCGTGGTGGAGCCCAATCTGATTCATAACGGTGTTGGAATCCTCTGTCCACCACAACAAACAGCAGTTTGAAATGGGTGAGTAGAAAACAATGCTGATTTAATTAATTCTTCTAACACTGTTTATTTCCTTTGAGAGAACAGAGTGTTGGAAATTTTATGTGAATTGGTGTAGTTTTGCATTATTTCCAATGCAAATTGGATTTTTTTACTGTGAAAATCCATGTTCTGTATCACATGCACTAAATTTCTATGTCATCACAGGTTTGGAAAACCCCATAACCAGATCTGTTTCTTCAAGAAACAAAAGCCAACTTTGTAGTTATAGACAAGACACACACGTTAAGCCAGCTCATATTTTCCTATAGCTTCTCTTTCTAGTTAAGTCTGCAAACTAATTTGGATTAAACTAAAACAGACTTTTGCTCCAAGCATTTTGAAAGTTTAAAGAGTTTGGCTAATTTTGGTTGTCTTTTCAAAATATTTCTTGTATGGTTTCATGTCTGCATCCTGGAAGAGGACCAATATGTGCTTAAATCTTTCAAGGAGCTGCTCTTTTCTTCTGCCCAGGCTTCTGAAAAGCAGTGAACGAATGGAAGTCATAAGGCTTTCTGTCTGCTTTTATCTAATGAGATGCTGGACAAAGTTCATTGCTACCAGGAGTCAGAGTCACTGGGATAGAATGCACAGTATGCATTTAAAACATATTGTCATTCTCGGGATATTCCAAGTGTGGTGATGTGTTTCACCATTTAAAGAAAAAAGAAAGACATCTAGTAATTTTACTAATTCCCTACTCATTATTTCTGGACACTTGAACCTGAAAGGCGGCTATTGTGATTCCTAGTTTAGAGTCTCTATTATCACTGGTACATGTACCACACAGTGATGCTGTTTAAAAGAAGAAATCTTCCCTACTAAAAAATCTTTGCCACTGATGCCACATACAAATACCGTATGGACTAGCTCTCAGAGCCAAAGCAGGAAAAATCGCCAAAGGGTAAAAATAGTTCTTGATATGATGATATGCTGCTAAAAGCCACATGGTGTTTGGGTGCAGCATTTCACAGTCAAACAATCATAATTTCATGCCTAAAATGTGCATGTTATTTCAGGAAAATATAAAATCTGAACATTGCACATTTGCTACAGAATGACCAGTGAGTGTTGCTATAATGATTTGTTTTTCTTTTACAAATGAATATTTCTCTCTGAGCCTTTTCATGCCGTATTGCCTAGGGCAGCAATGGAAGGAAGGATGGGATGAGGCTACAGAAGAAAGGAATATTAAGGATATTTGGTCTTCAAATTAAATAACAAATAAAACAACCCTTTTCTTTTTTTCCCACCATTGATGTTCTGGTGTTATAGTCTTCATCACAAAAGAATTGTGCATTTTTAGGCCAGTTTTTCAGATATACAACTTTTATTTTGTTTGCTATAATATAATATAATCCTAAATTTTCTATGTCCTCTTCGGTAAGTATTTATAGGAAAAGTTCTCCTTGCCTTAAAGCAAAGATGGTTTTGAGAGGGCTAAATTGGTTTGAGGTCACAGACATAACAGTTGAGATAAAAGAACACCAAGCTTCTGTTTCTCTAAAATTCTCATCATATTTTATTTGAGCCATATGATGGCGAAGGACAAGAAGATATAATAAGAAAGAAACTGCAGGGGACACAATGTGTAAATCAAAAGTAATTAGGTTACGCTTTCAATATCTTGGTAACAATAACCTGGCTTACTCAAAACACAAAAGGAAGTTCCAAAGCTTTAAGCAATGGTAGATGTTTTATGACATCTTGAAAACTAGAGAAATATTTGTAGATATGGAAGGAAAAAATTCCACTTGAAAAGTCATGATAATCATGAGGACAGGTGAATTATTCATGAGTCAACCCAGGATAACTAGGAAGGTATCTATTTATTGCTATACAAATCTTGGATCTATTATATAAATATTGTCAAATGAATAAAATTTACTAATTCTTTACGAAACTTGGTGTAGGTATTGTTATCATATCCACTCTGTAGAGATGGTTGAAGAATAGTGAACCAAACAGGCCAAAAACATCTTCAGAATTCAGGCCAGCTGAAAATTGATGACCAAGAAGAGCTAGGATCCAAGACTAAAAACACAAGAACATATATAACCTGGTGATATGATCTTCATATGAATGATATGACTATTTTTATAAGTATTTAATTTGTAAAAGAAGATTACAAAGAGGTGCTACAAAGAATCACCAAATACAATTGCATGATGTTACTCTGTACCCTGTCACCTACTCCAAATCAAGAGTATCTAAGCAACAATCTATTTTGGAATTGGGGGCAGGGCAGATGTCAAAATTGTACTGGAATCCAGTGTTTTCCTGGAGGAAACTTACCTCATGTAGTGCTCATTAATAAACTGCGAGCTGTAGATATATTCAACGTGTTACAGATAGTTATAGGGTAGAAGTGTTCTGACTTAGATGTCCTGGTTTCTGTATTAAATACTTGGGTATGTATGAGAGGCAGAATAGAAAAAAAAAGACAGTATCTCTGAAATAATGGTGGAAAAATGCATGTTTGGGAGATGTAATTCATATTCATGAATTCCTGACCTAGTAGATGAAACAAGGTCCTATCTATTCCTGGTAATAGAGTAAGGTACTCTTAGGCCACTAATAACAGCTAATAACCTTGAATTTGAGTGTTTGGGGACGGATTCTCAAGAAGTCACTGAAAATGGGTATAAGCTAGTGAAAGAAGAAAATCCATAGGAAGAAGAATGAACATTTTACAGACAGGCAACTGGACAAAGTATTGAGACTTGTATATATTGTCTAGTGGCATGGAATGGAGTAGAAAAGACAAGGAGGCTAGGTATCAACGTGCCTTTTGTGAACCATGAAGAAAGTTGGACTTCTTAAAGTTTTAAAGAAGAAGTTGATATTCATCAGATTTAAATTGCAGCATAGTCACTCAGTGTGTAATATGAGAAATCATTCCAATGGAACCAATGTAGGGGATTTAACAATAATCCATGTGAAAAGTGAGTTGGCTTGTAGCTTGGGATTACTTGTGCAGAAAAAGAAAGGATTGATCAGTGATACTTCAGAATGGTAAGCAGAGTGCTAATTAAGTACACATGGTGATATTTCAAATATAAAAATTTTTACAGGACATAAAATCAGAGATAATCCTAAGATTTATAGTTTATCACTTACGCCTACTACGGATCATAATAATGACATTTTTCTAATCTCTGAAACAACAGAAAGTGGATTTATAATGTGATTCTCATAGGACAAATCTGACAAGAAATGTAGATTTAAGAAGAAAATTCTGGAAGTACTGACAGAAGTCACGAGAAAATAACTTTTAACGTGTAGTGCGATGTAGGAGAAAGAAAACACAAGTTAAAGACAAAACAGAGTTCATTTGTTTTATTATCTGTGAACTAGATGACCCTCATCTCATTGATGAGGGATAACTGATATGTCAGATGTAGGTATGTTGCCAAGAAATTCTTACACTCAGGATCGTAAGTATAGAATCATAACTTACTGATAGTTCTAGATTTTGCCCTTCTAGGTGCATATGAGGCTGAAGGCACATGTCCTTTGGCTCTCCAATTAACAGCTGAGCACAGAAAATCCCTGATATGCTGTAACTGGACAACAATGGGTCCAGGTATTCCCAATAGCCTGGCTGAAAAAGAACTGTGATGCCAACTTAAGACTTACCCTAACCATTCCATCTTCTGCCATGGAGATTTTCATAGGGATTATCACTGTGGCACATAACTTTCCTCTCCATTTCCTGCTCCTTTGTAGGCTTGATTGTCCAAGAGATGTCTTTTTGCACACTTAACTTCTTTTAGGGATTTGCTTCTTAGAGGATGTTAACTAATGTTCTAAAATCAAGAGGTGAAAACTGAGAAAGTATACAAATGACATTTGTAAGACGTATATGCTTGAGGAAGAAGAGAGCATTGATATCATAGGCAGATTCTCTGGCACTTCTAAATGTTGAAGCACGAAAGGCCTTTGAAAAAGGGGAGACCTTTCTTTTCCACGTAAAGAGAGACTAAAGAACTGGATGGAGAGGATTTCATAAGTTTAACAGCAAGATCGTAATGTAGCTTTTATTTACTGGGTTAATCAAAGTTTGTGAAACAGAATATGAACTATACACTTGTTTGTTGTTGTTTTTACAGTGTATTCACTTTATATCCTTATTGTGGAGCCCTCCCTTTTCTCCTTTTAGTCCCAGACTTCCTCCCTCTTCCTCCCATCATCCTTCCCTAGACCACAGAAAGGGGATCCCTCTTCCCCATCATCTGACCCTAGCCTGTCAAGTCGCATCAGGTCTGCCTGTATTCTCTTCCTCTGTGGCCTGGAAAGGCAGCCCTGCCAAGAGTAAAGGATCAAAGAGTGGGCCACAGAGTCCATATCAAAGATCAGCTCTACTCCCTTTACTTGGCCACCCACATGAAGACTGAGCTGCCTATTGGCTACGTCTGAGCAAGGAATCTAGGCCCTCTCTCTGCATGGTCCTTAGTTGGTGCATCAATCCTTGGAGGCTCTTCTGGAAACAGATTTGTTGACTTTGTTGGTCTCCTTGTTGTTATCTTTCTGGATCTCGTGTCACCTCTGAGTCCTTCTACCTCCACTCCCCAACACATACACTCTTCCCTACAATTCCCTGCACTCTGTTGAAAGTTTGGCAGTGAATCTCGGCATTTGCTTTGATCCCCTGGTGGATGAGTCTTTCAGAGGACATCTATAGTAGGCTCCTGTCCTGTTCCCTCTCTTTAGACACTTTCAGTGTCTATTCTATTTTGCCTTTCTGAATGAGAATTAAACATCCTCCCTAGGTAACCCAATTAAAAAATAGGTTACAGAGCTAAACAGAGAATTCTCAAGAGAATATCAAATGGGGGAGAAACATTTAAAGAAATGTTCAATACCCTTAGTTATCAGTAAATAAAAATGACTCAGATTCCATCTTACACCTATCAGAATGGTTAAGATCAAAAACTCAAGTGACAGCACATGCTGGTGAGGATATGGAAAGGGGGAACACTCCTCCATTGCAGGTGGGAGTGCAAACGTGTACAACCACTTTGGAAATTAAGCTGGCACTTTCTTGGAGAAGTAGGAATAACACTACCCCAAGACCCAGTTATACCACTCCTGGACACACTGGAAAGATGCTTTACCATAAAAAGAGACATTTGCTCAACTATGTTCATAGCAGCTTTATTCGTAATAGTCAGAATCTGGAAAAAAAATAGATGTCACTCAACTGAAGAATTGATAAAGAAATTGTGATAATTTACACAACGTAATACTACTCAGCTATTAAAAACAAGGAAATCATGAAATTTCCAGACAAATGGATGGGACTTGAAAAGATCATCCTGAGTAAGGTAAACCAGACCCAGAAAGTCATGCTTGGTATATAATCACTTATAACGTAGATATAGACCATACCAAAATCCACAGACCTAAAGAAGCTAATAACAAGGAGTACCCTAGGGAGGATGCTTAGAAATATCCACTTGGCAGTGGCTACAAGTTTATAAAAAGAAACTTGAAGATGTCCCTTTCATCCCTCAAGTGCCGAGCATTAAGGAGAGACCAAGCTAAGAGACACAGTAAGATTCAGGATAGCTTTATTTAACCCCTCCCTCCATCTTTTCTTCCTCCCTTCTTTCCTCCCTCCCTCTCTCATCCCTCCCTTTATTCAATTCTTTCTATCATTTTCACCCTCTTTCTTTTTCTTTCATTTATTTCTCTTTCTTTTTTTGGATGCAGCCTAGGCTATCTTTGAACTCATGACTCTCCTTTTCCACCTACGTATATCCTGGGAATTTAGGCATGCTCAAATATGCCTGGTTGCTTTTATACTTCCTAAATAGATTGAGTAATTTTGTGGTAGGATGATAGAAGAATGAGGGTTGAAAATTTCGACTTCAATTTTTGGTTTCAGATGCTATTTTAGTATGTACACTTTACTATGCTTTTCTCTTTGTGCTATTTGACTATAACAATTTCTGCAAGATTCTTAACTAAAGATCTCTGGATTTTCTGCAGGTCCTGAGATAATTTATTAGCATTAGAGAGTCTTATGATCTTGTTGTGAATATGTTACCTGAAGACTGGGACAAAACTCCCCAAGAGAATCAACTAATTAAGAGGAAAGACTTGTTTTGGTCCATGACTTCAGAAATAATTTCTGTCTGTAATTGCTTGTCCCCACTACCTTCCAGTCTAAGGCAAAGGTAGTGGCTCATGGTAGGATTGCATAGCAAATCAGTTTGCAATCTCATGAAAGTTAAGAAACAAGCAAGAATGAGAGGAAAGGGTCAATGTCTCTGTATATACTTCAAGGGCATGCCTCCAAATGAACTAACTTAATCCAATCTACCTTCTCTAGCACATATTTGCAGCACCATGTGCCTTAGCACATCATTGTTTGAGTAAGCATTCTATATTCCAACATTAGCAACTAACAGAAGACAAATGGGTAAAACCAATGAAGAAACAAGCCTTTGTCACCTACTCACATCTCCATGGCTTCTGAGAAAGCAGGAACCTCTCCAGAGGCCATTTCAGCAAGCACTCTCCGTTCTCTTCTACAACTCGTTAAAAAAAAAAAAGTAGTTATGTTTTATTTCCTAAGAGATAAATAAGAATTTAATATGGTTAACTATGATGTTGATATTGGTTTTGTTCTGTATCAGAAAAATGTGTAGATCAGTTTCTTTATTAGAGTTTTGAAACCTAACTAGCAAAATTGATGACTGATCAAATACATTCCTCACTGTAAACCAGTAAACACACCAAGTGCTGAAAGTTCTATTACTTGGGGCACAGCCGGGTATGAAAAGCAGCCTAAGCTGATCATACAGTGAAGAAAGAAGAGGTTTTCCAAAATGATATCACAAATCGTTTGGTGGGGCTTGGGAGAAATGCCAGTCTGAAACGAAAGACTAGTTCTCCCGTTAGATATCAGGGAAACTACCCCATTAAAGCACTTTGGCACTCACATTTCCCCCCTCACTTTCTATGACCAGAACTTTATCCCTGTTACATTTCTAGAAATCTCATTTAAAAATGTACAAAATTCAAGGTAAGGCATTCATTCACATTTTTTTGGATGAAAATGTGTACTTGTGAAGCACTAAGAATTACTGATCATAAAATTCATAAGATTTTGATATAGAAAATATAATTTTATTCACTTCAGGTGTTACATATTGATCATTCTCTTTCCTTGAAAGGGGAGAAGCAGCCTTTAAAGGTTTTGACTTTTAACAAAGGAGATATATAACTTCTCCCAACTTTTATTTTACAAAATTTTTCTATAGTAAATTTACAAACACAGTGATCTGGAATTGGGCAAAATTTTCTCAAGCTCTGTATGTATATACATTGTATGTATATATACATACATGTAAGTGCACATACACCTTAGCTGGCAAGAAATTTACTATGAGAAATGTTCTATAAGAAAAATTTAATGTAAAAATACCCATAATACTCCCTGAATAATTATTGAAAAATTTTCTCTGAGTTTAAACAAGCATAAAAGCATTCAGATTTTATGAGTAAGAAAATTAAAGAAATAATTTATATTCAATGTAAATGGTAACCAGAGCAAGCCTGTTCTTTCTTTTCTAATATTTTAACTTTTAATTAACAAGAACATTGTTTTCAATTCCTTTCCTTTAAATTAAAGCTTATCTGAGAGTCTAATTGGAGAGTTTTTTAAATCTTTTTTATATTTTATTTTTATTTATTTATTACACTTTACTCACTTTGTACCCCAGCTGTATCCCTCTCCTTGTCCCCTCCCAACCCCACCCTCCTTCCCTCTTCTCCCGCCATGCTCCTTCACCAGTCCACTGATAGGCACCTGCATGCTCTATTCACCATCCCAAACTGAAATGTGGACCCTCAAACACCACAGAAAGGGTTTCCCTGTCGGCGAGGAAACCCCACTGTAGGGAAAACATCAGGCCTGACCTCAGGACACCCAGCTGTCAGAAATGTTTCTGGGTTCTTGCAGGCTCCAGTCTCTAGCCTGCGGCCACACTCACGGGTGCTGCGCTCACCGGCCACTGATAAGCTGTAGCTTAGGTTTGGAGCATTTTATTTCTTAAATTTTAATTTTTTATATTAATTGCAGTTCATTCATTTTGTATCCTGGCTGTAGACCGCTCCCTCATCTCCTCCCAATCCCACCCTACCTCCCTCATCTCTTCTCATGCCCCTCCCCAAGTCCACTAATAAGGGAGGTCCTCCTTCACTTCCATCTGACACTAGCTTATCAGGTCTCATCAGGACTGGCTACATTGTCTTCCTCTATGGCCTAGTAAGGCTGCCCCCCCCGGGGGGGGGAAGTGATCAGAGAGCCAGCCCCTGAGTTCATGTCAGAGACAGTCCCTGTTCCCAGTACTAGGGTACCCACTTGAGCAGCCATGGACAACATCTCTGCAGGGGTTCCAGGTTATCTCCATGAATGATCCTTGAGTGGAGTACCAGTCTCTGAAAAGATTCTTGTGCTCAGATTTTTTAATTCTGTTGCTCTTCTTGTGGAGCTCCTGTCCCCTCCAGGTCTTTATGTCTCCCCTTTCATAAGATTCCCTGCACTCTCCCCAAAGTTTGGCTATGAGCCTTAGCACATGCTTTGATACATTGCTGGGTAGAGTCTTTCAGAGGCCCTCTGTGGTAGGCTCTTGTCCTGTTTCCTGTTTTCTCCCTCTTCTATGTCCATCCTGTCTGCCTTTCTGAGTGAAGATTGATCAGCTGGTGCTTTCTCAGACAATTAAGAATAGTGCTTCCTCAAGATCCAGCTATACCACTCTTGGGCATATATATAAAACATGCTCAAGTATACAACAAGGACATTTGCTCAACCATGTTCTTAGCAGCTTTATTCATAATAATCAGAATCTGGAAACCACTCAGATGTCTCTCAACTGAAGAATGGATACAGAAATTGTGGTACATTTACACAATGCACTACTCAGCAATTAAAAACAAGAAAATCATGAAATCTGCAGGCAAATGGAATGAACTAGAAAAGATCATCCTGAGTGAGGTATCCCAGAAGCAGAAAGACAAACATGGTATATACTGACTTATAAGTGGATATTAGACATATAATATAGTATAAGCATTCTAAAATCTGTAAAGCTAAAGAAGCAAAACAAGAAAGACGACTCGCGGTAAGATGATCAATCCTCACTCAGAAAGGAGGATTTTATTTTTAAAAAACTGAGAAGAAATATACATTTAATATGCCAGAGAAGTCCTCACTTTGTTTTTAGGTCAAAAAAATAAAATAAAAAATAAAAAATAAAAAAAGAAAAGCCTATTGTCCTGTAGCTATCAAGCTGGGAATATCAATGATGCCATCTTTTAGGCATTAAGTTTAATCTCCAAAGCACTGTCCTGTAACTACCAATTCATTCAACTTTATGCCTAAAGTATGCAGATTAACTGTGGGTTCTGAGAGACAAGCTAAATGTAGAAGCTTAACGGTGAACTCTGATGTCCTTCTCCTAAATTTCTGTAACTTACTTAATTCACAGGTATGTGTTGGACTCCTGTGTCGCCTCACATACCTGATGTTGTTATTATAACTAGATTCAGTATTTTTAATAGCACCCTTTAAAACATGGAGTCATTTGGCTTTTGGTTGAATGTTACATAATTATGAATGGACAACGTGCGTGCTATCTCAAATCCAGCACCATGCAGTTGAGTTGGAGACTCAGCATTTCATGTCAATGAAGTAAAGGAATATTCATTTATTCTTTTCATATGACTTGAACATTGGAACAAAAAACAAGGCGGGGAAGGAGGAAAATTGTCAAACCTAGTGAATAACTACTTTTTCTCTAGTGATTTCTAGTTATATTGATTTTGGGAGAAATTCTTTCTGAAATCACATTTCTTTCTTTCTCTTCTCTTCTTTCTCTCTCTCTTTTTTAACTTCAAACTTCATGAATTGCCTAAGAAATCATCTTAAATTAAGATTTCCATTGGACTTGCTAGTGATAGGACAGCCACTTTTAGGAACAGCGTTATCCCTGAAGGAAGAGCCTCAGGCCCTAAGGAGCTGACAGCCTCAGGCCATCTATAACTACACAACCAACTCTGATACAACCGGGAGCTGTCTGATGGCATAGATTCACATGTTAGAAAAGAATTTTTTTTTCAGCTTTGCAGCTTTAAATCAGGATGAGAAATCATTTTGCTATGACATGAGAGGGAGGGAGGGAAGGAGGGAAAGAGAGAAGAAAGGGAGGAGTAAGAGCTTGGCGTGGAGGGAGAGGGAGAGAGTAACTTAAGACATTAAGTATGTATCTCTTCTCTGTATGAAGCATGAAATTCCCTGCTGACACTGACTGCGGCTCTGCAAGTGTGTGCAGAAGAGAACAGGCCACTTTAACACAAACGTCAGCTTTGGGTCTCCCGTGAGAGCCCAGTGACTGGTGTAGCAATGAATGATACCATCCCACGGTGTAATTCAACCATCAATCAATCCTGAATCACTTCCTGGAGGTCGTTTTCTACTCTCCCGAAATCCTCCTGAATCAAGCAAGCTGCAACTCTTTTAGGCTGAGCCTAGCTACATTTACCAAAATAAGATTCCAATAATTAAGTGTGACTTTTATAATTGTTTTCCTCTGAAGATCCAGAGCTTAATCTGGCTCTGCTTAATCATTTTAATTTGAGTTATAATACAGTGTCGGTTTATTTAGTTGGAATTAGTTTCTTATTTCTCTGCTTTTTGTAAGCGCTGCCTGTTTACTTAACAATATTTGGCTTTGCCTAATGATATGTACAGAAGACAGTGCTAAGTGGAACATCAGCTGTTTACATCAGCTCGAACAATTAATGCATGTTAATTTTTAATTACACTGATTGTACTAGAGGCAGAATGTATGTTTCTTCACAGAACAGATGTACCAGTCAGCTTGGCTGATGAACACGCATATCGATCAGATGTTGGTGCTGCCAGCGACTCAGCAAAGTCTGCTGAGAGTGTCGGCGTCTAATGTACTTACGTGTTGACGGCTTGCAATCCTGGTGGAGACAGTACAGCTCGATACCGAATCTTCTAATGTTTACAGATAATCACAATATGTCTGTTTTGTGGTTAGGATCCTTTGGCATACGGTTCGAATGTTGCATAGGTGTGAGGAAAACCAAAGGTGTGTCACCTGAGCACTGCTTTCTGTGTTCTTACTTTCCTACAGTCTCTATAAGGACTTTTATAGAAACCCTTCTCCCAATCCATGGTTGTTCTCAAAATAAACTGCTACTCCAGGAAAGAATGTAAAAGACAATGCAATCAGTTGCAAAGACATCTGCCCTGTTCGACACCCCACCAAACTTGCCATCTGCCAATGACCTCCCTATCTAAATTCATGTATTGGGCATTTCAATACTTTGAGGACTTCATAAAACATAAGGTCACTTAGCAATCAGGGGTGGAAATAATTCCTTAGATCCTTTACTCCTGGAGAATTCTTACTGGAGAAATAAGATTTTATGCACAAAACAGCAAGGAAGAGTTATAAGCTCCAGTGGTTGATAGGTACTTCTTAAGATGTAGTCAGCTACAGCCAAAACATGCTACATCATGACCTATGATGCTTTAGGAAAGAAATGAACTGTAATTCTTTATGCTAAATACTGTTTAAATATGTGGAACAGTAGAAGCACGTTGATTATTTTATGCAAATCTTCAATTTCACACTGCAGATAAGATTATTAAACTAAAATGTCTCTTCTTAACCTATAGCATTTTTCCCAACTGTACCTCTCTAAATTATTTTAATTTGGATTGTTTTTAACTTATGGGTTGCAAATGACTATCTGACTGAACCATTTTGATCCATTTATCAAACGTTTGTGTGTTCATATGTATGTGCTTGAAAACTTTAAGAACTATTTCAGATTTATGTGAAAATGTGAAGAACCAAAAGTAAATACACTAAAAACAAGAACAGGAGAGAAAGTAAGCAGAGAGACGGTTTAGTGTTTATGAACACTGACAGCTCTTTTAGAGAACCCAGGTTGGATTCCAGGCAATCACATGGCCTCTGTAGCACATAACAGTCTTTTTTTGCCAATTCTGGAGCATCTATTAACCTTCTTTGTCTGCAGGAACCAAGCATACATGTGGTTCATAGATATACATGCAGGCAAACCCTACACATCACGAACATTAAAAAACAAAGATGACCATTACATACTATCAGATTACAAAGTATTTGGAAGCCTACAGTAGTTAAGACAGTACAGTATAGAAAGGTAACTAAGAATTCAGACATTGGTTGTGTAGCACTTGTTTTCTGTTGTGATAAAAAAAATACCCAAGAGAGAATAAATTTTAAAAAAGAGTTTTATTTAGCCAACAATAATATTAGTAGAATATTCAAACTGCCACATCCATTGTGGTATGACATTGTGGTAGGACAGAGGGAGAAAGAGAGAGAGAAAAAAAGAAAGAGAGAGAAATAGAGAGAGAAAAAGAAACAGAGACAAACAAAGAGACACAGAGAGAAAGAGAGAGAAGACATTGTGAGGTAAGAAGCTGGAATTTACCTTGCTATCTTGCAGTCACTTTCTTATAAGAATGAATCAGGGCCCAGTAAGAACCATTTTAATCCCTCCGGAGGCAGCACTTTTAGTGAATTTATAGCTTCCTGCTAGAACCTACTTCTTTAAGATTCCACAGTTTCTCAGCATCCTTGCACTGGGCAACAAGGTTCTAATACAGAAACTTTTATGAGGCAGACTCAAACCTTATCGATCTCATAGCAGCCTACATATGTTGTGCTAATGGGAACAAGATAGTGTCTTTAATTATATATCCATATGGATAAAATATACATTAAATGCATAATATATGTAAATGGTTTTTAAGAGAGTTGATAGTTATTGTCAAAGCTAAAAGGATTGTTTAAGTTACTCACAAAGAAATTGTGTGTGTTTGTGTGTGTGTAATGTTAAAAGAGATACTGATATCTTTGAACTTAAACTTCAAAATTAGCCAGAAAAAGCCACACTAGATAAATAGTTCCATTCATCAGAAAACATTTAAAAAGAAGACAAAAATCAAAGGAAGGTATTTATAAGATATATATCTGATGTATAAGGAATTTTGTAAAATAAGGTAAACAAAGGCCTTTAAAAGAAGCCTTCTTTAATTAAAGTATAAAGAAAAGTTTTGCTGAAAGAGAATATATTAATTTGACCAATGAATAAAAAGATAGTTAAAAACAAAAGATAATTAAACATAATCGGTTATTAAAAGGATATAAACATCAGTAATGATGTAACAATGCAGTTCTACCAAAACTGAAATAACCAGACAAGTGTGTATGTTACCCTAGCAATGTCATACCTAAAATACACATTTATTGGAGGTGAGGGAATATACTGGAACTATATTCTGGAGAAATTGGAAATGATGCTAAAACATAGTCAAAGACCCTTAAGTTCCACTTACAGGATCATATTAATAAATAACATTTCTATCTTTCAAATATGTAATAAAATTGTTAGAGGAGTTGTACTTTAATAGTCCTAGCCTGAAAACCTGAAGTGAGAAAAAAATATTCAGGAGAGCACTCACTAATTGTAATATACTCATACCATGAAACTCATAAAGAGGAATCCTTGTTATGTATGGTAGCACATATATATGTCAGAAGCATACTTTTGTCAGAGAGAAGCAGGTGTAACTCAATTACCTCCCACATGATTTTAATGTACAGTTTGAAGACAAGCAAGATTAACATTCTTTGGCTGGCATGACTGTGTGAGCAGCTTGTAGGACCCACTGTCAACTGCACTGGTGAATCTTGATGGTCATCTTTGTAAGATTTAGATCACCAAGGAAACACATTCAATATGTGTCTGGAAGAGTGTATCCAGAAAGAATTGACTGAGAAGAAACGACATAGGATTTGGGCTTGTGTCCCAGAGTGAATAAAAAGGGCATAGTTAGCCAGTCTGCATTGGCCTTCTTCCTGTGTTCCTTGACTGTGGACACAATATGAGCAAGAAGTCTGATGCTCCTACTGTCAAATCCTCCCTCAAGAACAGACTGTGTGACTTCTCAAACTGTAACCTGAAAGAAAGCTTCCCTCCTTTCAGTTGCTTCTTGTCAGATATTTGGCCATAGAAGCCTGCAAAGTATCTGTTACACAAGTTAAACTCGAAACATTAAACATGAAAACAAGAATTTAAAATTTCAGGAAATTCAATCCAATAAATGAAAAGTCTTTAAGAAAACCTGCTATACCACAATGAAAACTACAAGATGTGTGAACCAAGACTCAAGACCTTCTTATTCTTGGGTCAGATAGACAAACCTCTCCATTCTGGTGTGGGAGGGAAAACGGGGCAGTCTCCCTTCATTTGCAGGGCTGTTTCCTCCAGCACTCTGGTCCATCATAATTTCTTACCCTATCCAGGTTCTTGTTGCTTGTGTTAAGTGTCCAAAATGACCAAGAAACTGAAGACACTTATTTTCTTCAGCACCTTCTCATGCCCTCACAAGTTTCTGTGTTCAGAGAGGTGTTTGAAAATACTGGCAATTCAAAGTCCCCTTTCTGTCTCATGGACAGCAATTTTATGGCAAAAGCAAGGAAAGCAAGCTAAAGACAAAGAGCTTTGGATCCATTTTAAATTATAGGGATCTTACCTGCTTTAGCTCATTTTTAAACAGGCTCACTGTTGTTCATTTAGGGAAGTTTATACTTTTGGGATTTTGGTCATAAATCTGCTGAAACAAATTGTGAAGAGACAGTAGCAGGATGAAAAATATGCAAGTTTATCATGCATATGTGCACAGAAGCCATAAAAGATATGAAACTGAAAGGCAGATAGTTGAGATTTAAGGAAGAGAGACAGAGAGAGAAAGAAAGAAGTAGAGGCTGGAAAACTGTTCAGAGAATCAACAGAAGCTCTGGACAAAGTCCTCTTAGCTCCAGAGGTGCCTTTCGCTTTTGTCTCTTTCTCTGTGATATGAGATTAATCATTCTTTTTAAATGACAGTTCCATAAAATTTGAAAGCAGTTGTTTTCTCTTCGGCATATGTAGCCTTAAGACAGAAAAGATAATCTGGAAGAAAATCCTTCCCTTCCTTTGCTATTATTCGAATGCTAATTTGATGTCCCAGTACCATCATTTGGGATGCAGCCTTCTAAGCCTCAACATACTTGTCTACAAAAAAAAAAAAAAAAAAAAAAAAAAAGCAAAAAACTTAAATAATTTCACTGTGAGTAAGGTATGAAACAGAACTAGGATTCACACTTTAAACAAACTAACATCATGTACAACACACACAAACAAACAACAAAAACAAACAAAAAACCCACCATAAAGATGCAGCCTCCAATAGTGGACATTTTGATGAAAAGCAATTGGCAAACAATTCCTAGATTAAAAGGAAATTCAAGATAAACTATAAAGTAGTTATTTTGTTGGAAAGAAATGAGGAAAGACAGCTGGAAAGAGTCTTGCTGGACCCAAAACAAATCTTGAATACTGACATTAGGCACTGTATTTTTTAAGAAGTTCAGATTTGATTGGATTTGCCTATGAAAACCAATACTGTACACATTGCTAATATAACATAGTTAGTTGCAGAACAAAGAAGAAAATAATAATACCCTTAAAGGGAAGAGAAAAGAAACAAGAGTTGCTGCAATTTGCTAACTAAAGTGTTCAGTTACCAGCAAAAATATGAAACATGAAAAAAAATGGAAATGTTTAGCCAAATCTAGAACAAATGTAGATAACAGAAATAGCATGTAAGATAAAACAGAAATTGGTTATGATAAATTAGTACTTCAAAGTAGCTGTTAATAAGCATGTTGAAAGAACTAAATAAAAATCATTATTAAAACAAGTGAAACTTCCAGTGTTCAGAATGGTACACCTTGTTGAGGTTGTAGAGGTCCCATAGACAACCCCACAAGCAAATGCCACAGGCTATCACCACAGCTGTTAGTCACTCCCTATAACGTGAGAATAAGACCTTATTATAGAAGGCCCACTTACTTACATCATTAAACCTGAAGTAACTGAGCTAGTATCCAACTCAAAAATTCCTCCCTGCTGACTTGCTTCATGGCTTTGGAAGGTTCTCTGCATGCTATTAGAGGACAAAAGTAAGGAGCTGTTTGCAGCTGATGCCTGCTGAGAAAGAAAGTGTCACAGGGTATATCAATCACACTCCTGGCCAGGCCCCATACTCAGGGGTAGCTGGACAACTAAACAAACTCCATAATGTTTTTCTTGGGGGGGGGAGGTGTTAATTTTGCATTAATATTTTCAGTCTCACTGTTGTGAATTTGTTTTAATTTTTGTTTCATTTTTTTCCTTTTAGAAATACCCAGATAGGTAGATAGGTAGATAGATAATTAAAAGATAGATAGATAAATAGAGGATAGACAAACAGATAGATACATTGATACACAGATAATAGAACATGAAGTTGGGACAGTAAGAAAGTAAGGAGAACATAGGAGGAGTTGGGGTGGGGGTAAATATAATCAAAATAAATTATACAAAATTATGAAACAAAATAAATTAGTAACTATGAAAGAAAAGAAGTTAGAAAAGTTACTTCTATGAAAGTAACTTCTATGAAAGTCTTGTATCAGTAGAAAGAAATTATTGTATAAGGAAAATTCTTCTGGAGTTAGTATAATAAATAAAATGAAAAATTTATCTGCTACAGTGATCTTATTATTACTATGAATGGATTTTTTTAAATATAACAAAATTATTAGTTATGAAGTCTATCTTGTCTGTTATTAGTCTAGTTATTCTATACATCTTTTGAGGAATTAAATTTTTCTCTAGAAACTTTCTTGTAGGAAAAGAATTGGACAACTTGAACATAGATTAGTATATATTATGCATACCAAAAAAACAGAGAAAAATAATGAAGAAAAACTGTCTCTGAGAAAGATGTATATGTATATATATAGCATTGTTGGACCTATAACATATAGGAATTAACTTATTGTAAAATACAAGGAAACAGATGGGTGAATGTGAAGTGGTATTGGATGAAGGATATGACTACAGATGGAAGCTTAATCCAGTCATATGAATCCATAAGAATAAATGAAGTGGACCACAAATGATAAACTGGAGAGTTAACACACCAAAGCCATGAATATGCATCTCCTCGTATTTCTTGTCTTAACTTTTACAATAAATATATGTGTGTGTTATATCTGTGTGTGTGCATGTGTGTGTGTGTGTGTATGTATATATAATGAGATTTTCAAATGAAAAAGCACATTAGAATCTTTATCGGTGCGATCAGATGAACAGAAGTCTGGATAAGAGACAGTGCTCCTTATTTCTGTAAGAGAAAGAGCTAAAGAAAAACACAACCCTAGGTGGGATTTTTTACCACCAAGATGCAACCAAGCCAAGAGTACATAGTGACCCGTGTGTGGATTGTGGTGGGGAAGGCTCATAGGTAGGTCCTCAAGAGCTAAAGAAAGATGTTTCTTCATGTAGAAATGTAGACGTGGACCAGAATAAACAAATATGGAAAGTCGGCTTCTGAAGAGTAAGCTACAGGGATGCTACATGGAAGTTTCCAGTCTCCTCTGTCATCAATACCACAGCAATTTTAGTTATCCTAAAGAAAAGACATCAGATGAGACACAACTGTGGAATATTTAATCAAGACTTTAATAAGATCAGGCCCAGAATCAGGCCCATCCACTCAGAACAAAGCTGAGCAGCAGTGACCCCATTCTAGCAGGCACGTGGCTCATATCCTTCTGTTTCCAGCTTTTCCTTCCCTTGTTTCTCTTCCATGCTGGGGATTTCCAGGAAAGTTTTCTTCTTAGAATCTTGCTTTTCCCAGATTTCAGTCTGTTCTAAATATACGTATAAGATGCACAAATACACACACACACACACACACACACACACACACACAGGTATAAGTACACCTTAAGTTGAGAAATTTACTGGAGAAAAGAATGGCAGCATTCTGCTCATGTTCTTTTGGTGAACAGAACTCTGAAGTTGCTTCATCAGAATGTCCAAATGACCACTTCTTTATATATATATATAAAGAATATATATATATATAAAGAATATATATATTAGCACCTTGAGCTGGAACCCTACAGTCTGCCACCATCACTATATGTATATCTCAACCATTAGCCAAATCCAATTACATTGTATTGCATGAGTACGCATATCTGTTGTTCTTTATGTCTTAATTTGGGGACTTGTTCCATCTTTCATCCAGGAAACTTCTGTTTAGAGAGACAAGAAGAAGTGTAAGACAGAAGCCTGAAAGAGACCAAAAGAAACCACATTCTACGTCTCACAAATGTCTTGATGAATGATCACAAGAAGTGTGCTGTGGAGCTTGACACAATATCCTGATTGTCAGGACTAAGATAAATAGAAATAAAAAGGCCTTCAACATCCTTCAGAGTACTGACACAGAAAGCTGTGTAAGTGAAAAGAATAATCCCTTTAAAAGAAACAGCATTTAAAAGTTGTCATTTGAAGATGAGGGGACTTAGATTGGAGAATTCTGACAGGAAGTGGACCTTGGTCACAGAACCGTTTTTATCTGGAAGGACACACTGACTTAACTTATTTGAGTCACTATGATGATCATTTCTCCATCCTGTTAACAGTCCTATGCTGACTGCTACCATGGAAAATCCAAAGGGCTGAGAAACTCCATCATCAAATACAAGCAAATACAAACAGACCAAATGTCAGACACTGTTAAATCCATTTCTTTCATATCTTATGATGCACACTTTAGATACAAAGGAGCAAATTTGCTTAAAACATCAAAAATATAAAAAACATATAGTATAGAAGTAGCAATTTAAATAGAAATGGATTGTCTATTATAATATTTTACTGTATACTAGTGATACATAATATAAACTTTAAATGTTGTTATTATATGAAAGGGGGTTATTTCTCACAGTATAACCCATTATGGTAATAGAATAACTATACAAACATGTTATATAAGTAAAAATAGGAAAGCAGCAAGGTTCCACAAGAAAAGGGGGAAAGATAATAGAGATTCAGTGACCCATTTTCTATAAAAAATAGGTCACATAACAGAAAACAAATTTAAATAACAATATAAACAGGAGTCAAAACAGGCATCCATAACATATTCCATCTATATAATAACAGAATATACTTTCTTCTGAACTACAAATAAAATCTTTCTTTTATCCCTTTTAAAAATTATTCTTTTTCTCATATATTATAATTCAATTGCAGTTTCCCTTCTTTCCCCTCCTCCCAGGTCTATCCCCCTCTTCCTTCCCTCAGAAAGGAGCAGGCCTTTGGGGTATGTAAACCAAACTGAATATGACAAGCTACAATAAGACTAGGCACATTCCCCCACATCAAGACTGGATGAGGCACTCCGGTAAAAGGATATGGCTCCCAAAAGCAGGAAAAAGAATCAGAGGTAGCTCCAGTTCCAGTTAGGAGTCCCAGAAGAACACCTAGGTACACAACTGTTACATACAAGCAGAGGACCAAGTTCAAACACATATAGGATCTCTGATCCCTTTGACCTCCCATGAGTCCCAGTGAGTTGATTTTGTGGGCTCTGTTCTTATGGTGTCCTCAACTCCTCTGGCTCCTCTAGCCCTATGAAGAAAATCTGAAGTCTCCGCCGTGGTTGCCAAGTTTTTTTGTTTATTTTTGTTTTGTTTTTGTTGTTGTTGTTCAACCATGTTTGTAGCAACTTTATTCATTTTTTTATTTTTTAAGTAATTTATTTATTTTTATCTTAATCACAGGTTATATACTTTGTATCCCAGCCATATCCCCCTCTCTCATTCCCTCCCACTCTCCCCATCCCTCCCTCATCTTCTCCTTGCCCCGCTCAAAGTCCACTGATAGGGGAGGACCTCCCCCTCCTTCCATCTGACCCTAGTTTATCATGTCTCTTCAGGGCTGGCTACAATGTCCTCTTCTGGGATCTAGTTAGGCTGCTCCTCCCTCAGCAGGCGGTGGGGGCGGGGTGGCAGTCGACAAGCCAGCCATTGAGTTCATGACAGAAATAGTCCCTATTCCTGTTACCCAGTTCCCCAGTTGGGTACTGAGCTACCATGGGCCACATCTGAGCAGGGGTTATAGTTTGTATCCATACATGGTCCTTGGTTGGAGAAACAGTCTCATATAAGACCTCTGTGCCCTGATCTGTTTGGTCTTTGTGAAGCTCTTGTCTTCACCGAGTCTTACTAACTCCCCCTTTTTTTCATATGATTCCCTGCACTCTGGTGATGGCTTGGTTGTGAGTCTTAATATCTGCTTTGATACATTGTTAGTTATAGTCTTTCAGAGGCCCTCTGTGGTAGACTCCTGTCCTATTGCTTGTTTTCTCCTACATTCAATGTCTATCCCATTTGTCCATCTGACCGATGATTGATCATCCCACCCTGGGTCCTCCTTCTTGCTTATCTTCCCTAGGTGTATAGATTTCAGCATGTCCATCCTATCCTATAGGTCTATATAAGTGAGTATATACCAAGTGTTTCTTTCTGCTTTGGGGATACCTCACTCAGGATGATTCTTTCCAGGTCCCACCATTTGCCTGTGAATTTCATGATTTCCTCGTTTTTAATTGCTGAGTAGTATTCCATTGTGTTAAAGTACCAC
>CM053752.1:85241150-85260926 GCA_028658305.1 Pachyuromys duprasi
ATTTCTTTAAGTGTTTTTCTGCCATTCTATAATCCTCTACAGTCAGTTCTCTTTTTAGCTCCATACCCCATTTTTTAATTGGATTATTTGGTTTCTTGCTTTTTAACTTCTTGAGTTCTTTATATATACTGGATATTAGCCCTCTGTGTTAAGGATGGGGGTACAGCTCTTTGCTAGTTGTAGACAAAGAGATGCTCTGGAAATAGAGAGAAATCAGGAGTTTCTTGTCCTATCTTCTTCTCTTGCCTGTTTATATCATAGCATCTACTTTGTTGAAGGTGAGCGTGGGAGTCTCTTCCTGCATTCTCGTGAGTAGAAATCCTTTAAAAGATAGTCATGGGTGTTAAAGTCATATTCATGTTTGCAACAAGAAGTGAACTATTCGAGGAGTTGATACCCCCTTTACTTCTCCCACATTTTCTTGGTAAAAACAAGTCATCTTTTCTTTCTACACTTAACGTAAATAAATTTGTATGTGGACATAATTCATCGCAGATTACTTTTGGATGTGTTTACCACAATGAAGTAATTAAACAAGATTCTTTTGTATGCATTCAAAGTCTGTTGCAGGGAGCTTTCTTCTACATGGAGACCCAGCCGTGTAAGTTGCTTTAGTCCTGCAACACTTTCACATCAAGGGTGAGGTTACAGTGGCACAGAAAATGTTTGTCGAGAGCCTTGCACTTAGAGTTCACATTTTCACGTATACTCAATCAAATGATTAAATGGATCAGTCTGATCTCAATTGCAAGAGAACGGGTCATATAATTTTACAGTGTGGAAGACAGAATCAAATATGATGGAGCAACCAATGTTTCCTACAGTGACCTTAAGAAGTTTTTCTTTTTTGTGATGAATTAGATAAACACATCTTTATAAACTGAAGCATCTGAGTGAGGTAACCCAGATCTAGAAAGACGTACATGGTATATACTCACTTATAAGCAGGCATTAGCCATACAACACAGGATAACCATCATACAATCCACAGACTTAAAGAAGCCAAGTAACATAGAGTACCCTAGGTAAGATGCTTAATTTCTTTTCAAAAGGGAAAATAGAGTAGAAACCAGAAGCAGTTGAAGAGAGAGAACAGGTCAGGAGCCTATAATAGATGTCCTCTGACTCCACCTATCAGGGAATTGAAGCAGAAGCTGAAACTGACAGCCAAACTTTGGAGAGAGCACAGGGAATCCTTTGGAAAAGTGTGGGGATAGAAGCATCTGGAGGGGACAGGAGTTCCATACAAAGACTAACAGAATCAACAAATCTGGGCCCAGGGGCAGCCTGCAGAGACTGATGTACCAACCAAGGACAATACATGGAGAGGACCTAGACTCCCTGCTCAGATGTAACTGATATGAGCTCAGTCTCCATGTAGGTCACATAGTAATGGGACCAGGGGCTGTCTCTAACATGAACTCTGTTGCCGATTGGATTACTTCTCCTGAGCAAGACAGCCTTGCCAAGCCGCAGAGGAATAGAATGTAGGCAGTTCTGAAGAAACTGGATACTCTGAGGTCAGTTGGTAAAGGAGGAGTCCTCCCCATTTCTGAGAATTAGAGGACAGGGATAGGTGAAAGAGGGAGGTTAGGTGAGGCTTGGAGGAGATGGCTGGAGGTGGCTATGATTGAGATGTAAAGCGAAGAAATTAATAATAAAAGCATAAAAATAAATAAATTGAACCATGTTTCCAATTCTAATGCTCAAGTCATTATCAGCAATAATAAGATTATTTTGATACATAGGCTTTACAAAGATTTTGAGAGGTTCAGACTGACCTTCAGCAAGAGAGTCGCCCTGCAATGGCGCCTTGTAGGAAGTTCTTCGTGGGGGGCAACTGGAAGATGAGCGGGAGGAAGAAATGCCTGGGAGAATTCATAGGCACCTTGAACACGGCCAAGTTGCCGGCAGACACTGAGGTAGTTTGTGCGTCCCTGTCAGTCTACATCGACTTCTTCAGGCAGAAGCTAGATCCCAAAATTGCCATGGCCGCATAGAACTGCTACAAAATGACCAAAATGGAGCATTCACTGGGGAGATCAACCCTTGCATGATGAAAGACTTAGGAGCCACGTATGCAATCGTAGGGCACTTGGAGAAAAGGCATGTCTTCAGGAAGACAGATGAGCTGATTGGGCAGAAAGTGGTCCACGCTCTTGCAGAGCGACTTGGGGTGATCACCTGCGTTGGGGAGAAGTTAGATGAAAAGGAAGGTGACGTCATGGAGGAGGTTGGTTTCAAGCAAACCAAAGTCCTTTCAGACAATGTGAAGGACTGGAGCAAAGCCGTCCTGGCCTGTCAGCCTCTGTGGGCCATTGGGACCGGCAAGCTGGCAACACCTCAGCAGGCCCAGGAAATACACGAGAAACTCCGGGGATGGCTGAAAAGCAATGTCTGTGATATGGTGGATCAAAGCACCGAATCATTTATGGAGGTTCTGTGACTAAAGCAACCTGCAGAGAGCTAGCAAGCCAGCCTGACATGGAAGGCTTCCTCGTGGGTGGTGCTTTCCTGAAGTCTGAATTTGTGTACATCATCAAAGCCAAACAATAAGCACCGCCCATCTCCTCCATGTGCCTACCAGGCCAAGACTAGGTTGCCCAGGAGTTTAGTAGCTACTCCTACTAGTCACAAGTTTCTGATATGTCGTCTGCCCCATCTTGTGCCTTAATCCACACCGTACCTCCCTGATCCCCTTACACCTTCCTAGAATGGTTGGGACCAGGCCACTCCCTTTACCTCTTACAATGGTTGGGATGACAAAGTCACCAAGGTGGCTTCCAGGCTGAGGGGTGGAAGGAGAGGAAACATCTCTGTCCCTTCAGGCCCTAGCAAGAGCAGGAGAGTGAACTCACCTTCTGTTCCCTTCGCAGTGTACACTAAGGCCAAGATGCTCTTACCCCAAGAGGCCGGGTGCTACCCTCTCCCACAGTGCCGAAGCCCTTCCGCTGTGTTTGTGAACCATCCTACAAGTAAGGGAAATAAAAACCTGCCCTCCACCCCCACACACACAAAAACAGATTTTGAGATTAATTAAGGTTATGCTAGTGGAAAGCTAATCAAATACCCTTTGTCCTTATCTGAAGAAAAGATCCCAGTTGGGGTATGAGCATACATGTACATAAGCACCTGAGCGTGTGCACACACACACATATACACACATACACACACACACACACACACACACACAAACACACACGTCCTGTAACTACACAGCACGAAGGTGGCTGTTTTGTCAAGAATTTTGTGAACTTCCAGCCTTCGGAACTAGAGGGAAATGCATTTAAAAAAAAAAAAACAACAACAAAAACACATCTAGTTCATGTTAATTTTTAATGGTAGCATTAGAAAACCAATACAATACCAAAGAAAAGGAAATGTAACTTAGCCCAATATTCAAGGGTTTATAAGTCTTCTTCGCCTATTTACTTACAAATTAAAAAGCTGCTTTGTAAATTATGTTTCTATTTTGTTTAATTCCCATTTTATAATGGGGAAAACTCAGGAGAAAAAGCACTTAAAAAATAGGTTATGCATAATTATATGGTTAACTGGTAGACCAAACCCAGTCTCTCTGGGCCTCTTTTGAGTGTTTATCTTACCTTCTGAAATAATCCAAATTATCAATGAGCCGTCCCAGGAAGATCTTGATATTTAAGCTTATAAAGACCACTGGTCTTTCAGCATATCAGGATATTTGAACAAGCTTTCTACCTTGAATTTACTAAGATGTGCTCCATAAATACTTTGACTTAATTGAAAATTATCACAAAAAAATTATTTTAGTGACTGAATCGTAGCATTTGACCATGGTCTCACAATTCCTGTGGCTTTGAAAAAATAATATTTGAAGTAACCAATTGCAGTAGTGATATCTTGTAGTTTATCACTAGGGCACATTCCTCAGTGATCAGGTTTTCCTAAGTGGAATGTTGAGGGATCCTATTGGTGCAGATTTTTTTTCAGTAGAATTGCAAAGAGGGCAGGGAAAATGGTTTTCTTTTGAAAAGGGAGAATACTGAATGTTCCCATTCTCATCAAAGGGTTGGTTTTCTTGAGTGTATTCTTCCACATGGCGAACTATCACTGACTCTGGTAGCACAATCAACAATATTAATAAATGCATTTGTATCTGCAATGATTGTTCTTCCCTTTTTTGTTCATGTCACAAAGCTTATTCACATGCATGCCTATTTTCTTTACTGGCACCTTCCATCTCTCTTTAAAACATACTGCAGTTCATTAAATATTCAAAGTGCCAATTTTGCTAAAGTGCATACAGTTCATTCAAGCTTCGTAAATAACCCCATCTCTCTCTTGCTTATCTTCCTGAAGAGCTTAATCTGTTTTTGCTTGTCTCTGTTTTACTATAGGATAGTTGCTGTTACATGGGTAGGGTTTTCTTGAGGTTTTCCAATAGTCACACAGGCTCGACCCTCCTGAAACACACTACTGCCTTCTTCTCTTATTTTCTATAAAACTTAAAAAATAAAATTTATTTACATTTTATGCATGTGTCTGCATACATCTGTGCCATGCATGTAGTCAGAAGACAACTTGGGGGAGTTGGTTCTCTCCTTCTACTGTGTGGATTCTGGGCATAGAATTCAGGTCCTAGGTGGCAAGCACCTTTACCATCTTGCAGACCTCTATGGTTATTTTGATGGAGTTAGCTGAATTTGTTTGTGATAGAAGTTTATTTTCTAAGCTATGTCATCATCACTACCACCATCCTCGAATTGATCATCCCCTCACTTGGGACCCCTGTCCTGTATTATGCTGGAACTGCTGGCAAAACTCTCAGATGTACCTTCAGCCTGAGCTGATGACACACAAAATTCAGAGATCCACAAAGAAGTAGAAAAGAAAGAAAGAAGTCACCCACTATTTTGCAGCTTAATCTGACAGGTTTTGTGTACTAGAGCAATGCTTTAGGTTAACAGAATGCTGCCATGGTAATGAAAACACATGGAAAACTGCACACACAGTCTTTTTTTCATCCTTAAGTAAGGGCCCATTAAAAATAACTATATGATAATTAATGAGGAAGGAAGGTATTGTCTGTGGATGGTTTGTCAATATTGTAGTTGGGTCATTCATCTGTAGAGCAGTGATATTCACCTACTCCCTCCTCTGTTGCAGAGATGTAGAATTAATATTTCACTTATTTTGGACACTTTCCCAAGCATTATTTTAAACAGGCAAACAGAGACCACTTCCAAGCTAAAGTGAGCCCCCATTCTTTGATGATGACTCATTCCAAAAGGACTTCTGTAAGACACTGTTCCCCTGAAATTAATGCCTGTAAGTATGTGGGGAGAAGCAGCTAATGAATGTTAAATTAAGTTGCAACATATTTAGAAAAATGGGCAATATTTATGTGACATGAGTTTACTTTAAAACACTCCTTGTTGACCTTTACAAAAATAATATGAGAGCAATTTGAAATATTTACAATGGGTGGAAGTAGCTGTGAGTCCTAATTCCCAAATCACTGTTTGTGAAACGTTCTGCTTCTTTGATCCACATTTCCATAGGTTTCTTTAGGCAGAGACGGGCAATAAGGCAGGTTCAACAAGAAAATTACTTGCTTGAGGACACAAGGTATCTGCATCCCATAGAAGGCAGGAAGCAGATGGATTAAGTTACTGGAAAATTAGCTCATTTTATCACATGACACAAAACGTCCATACCACCAAGTCTTATTTTCAGAAAGGCTCAAAACAAATAAACACAAAGATTCAGTACCATTCCAGTGGAAAGATGCGCTTACACCATTTGATATTGTCATTAAAATTATTCTTTTAAAATTAATTTTATTCATTGATGAAGATTGTCTAGGTTACTGACTTCTCTGCATACATTCTTACATGTTGGACGGGAAATTTTTAAAACTAAAGCCATAAAATAAACATAGTTGGAGAGCTAACACTAGGACTTTTACTTAATTTACATTCATTACATATTATGAGTTTAATTACCTTCCTCAAATAATACTCATCTGAAGGAAAGATCCTGAAGGAGGCGTACTTCGATGCTGATTTTATTGATTGTGACTGATGGATGGCATCAACATTTCATAGTGAAGAATCATGGTTTTGTTACATCAGGAAAATTAAATTGGGAGAGTTATTTTCTTTCCCAGTGATAGTGGCAGTTAGAATATTTCACCTGTAATGAGATGTGTGCGTTATGTGCCATCGTGAACCACGGCTCAGCCATTAAATATATGTAAATGAAGAGAAACACAAGAGAGCCCGGGCATAATAACGTGCAGAACAGAGAAATGGATCCTGGAAAGTGATTAATTTATTTGATGATGCCTCAAGTGAGGAATTTTAGGTCACAAATGAAGTGACAGAATGACAAATTACCATTTTAAAGAATTTACTGGGCATCATTACTGAACAATTGTCAGGTAGTTTATGGTGGCTGAGAAGATGGTATAAATATAGATCTTTTCCTTATCTGAGCTGAATTATTAATCACCTTTTTAAAAATCTTTGTGAGTGATGGTTGGCTGTCTGATTGGAAATAATGTGTTCTACAATTTTAACTAAATTCTAATATGATGTGTAACAGGAATCTTTACAATTAAAGTCTCAGTGGAGAGTGGGAGGAGGAGGTTTACAGTCAATTGCAGTTTCAATGTGAGAGAAGGGGATGAATCCACCAGCACATTTCAATAGATTTCCTTAGGTATATCATCCCTGCTGTGATGCTATTCAAATGCTTACAGTTTATTCTCATTTGAAAAATGACATTCAGATACTTAAATTGTTTTCCTTGGTTTATTAGTTAATGAAAATGAAATTCTGGTAATTACTATAGTTTCGCAGCCTGACACATTATTTAGAGTGAAGTGACTGGCTTTGTCAGCTGCATTGCAAATGTCATCTTCCCATGTTTTGTCCAATTTTTGTTTGCTTTATCTTTGTCATGTCCCTTCTCTGTCTATGTGCCACTGTCTCTAATACCAGGAATAACCAGCATGTGGAAGAATTTGAAATAAAGAAATTTCCACATTTCTTCCATGTTTTCCAAATTATATTTGCTTTATAAATAGCATTAACCGCAAAATTAAAATAAAACTCTTCAACGTTAGATGGAATAACTGCGCACACTTTAAAATGCCCGTGTCAGACTTCTTAAAGCAGTATACTTCTACCCACATGTGGTCAGGGAGGAGCCTCTTAGATCTGACACACTTGTAATGACAGTGTTACTCATATTGAATAAAAATTAGAAGTTGTTTTTAAAACTACTATTTGCTCAGTGTTTAATGAGGTATAAATATCTGGAGGACTATTTTAACGAGTTGTCTCTAACACAGATAAATAGTGCTTCCTGTCTTATTTATGAATATATCTGTCTCTAACACAGATAAATAGTACTTCCTGTCTTATTTATGGGTATATTTGTCCTACATCGTTCATCATTCACTCAGAAGAAGAGCAAAAGCTTTTGTTCCTTTTCTCTTATTATGTGCATCTCCTCCTTTTGCTCTTGATCCATTCTCAGAGCACATGGAAAATTTTAAATAAATAGTCCGTGCTACCCATGGCATCTTACCTTACTGAATTCGCAAGAAATTTAAATTGTGAAAGTTCATGCTACATTCTAACTCATTTTGCCATTACTTTTTCTGCTCTTCTTGGTGGGAGGCACAGCTTTTTAAAAATCTTTCTGTTATACTAAAGAAAAGAAAACATTTCATCTACCTTTGATAGCATGGTTCTATATCCACTCCAAACAAGGAGTTTCAGAAAGGTATTAGTTGACGGCATCACTGCTCCAGGACAATGCAGCTCCTTTCACTGAGAGGTGCTTTGGTTTCCTCTGTTGGCCATTCACCATCAGACATGATCTTACTTGTCATTCGTTTTTCTCTCCTATTCTTGTTTGCCACAGACACACAAACATGCAAACAGATGGATGAGGGTGTGCCATAAAGAAAATTCAAATATCATATGAAGTACCATGATGGAGTTGGACTTGTTTAACAAGCCATAATTCACATTGGCTTTAACTGTATCTCAAAACAGACAGTGGCTGATTTTGTGAACATGTTCCCGCTGCACACTTTAAATACCTTTCATCCCCTGCCAGCTTGAATCAGCTGTCAGAGAGAGTTAACCAGAAAAAAAAAAAAAAAGAAATAAAGATACATTTGACTCTAAACAGAATTAAAAAGCAAGAGAACAGATTTTCTAGGAAGAATAGGAAAGAATAGGTTTATACTAGTTTGAGGTCACAGGAAGGAAGGATTGGTACAATTAAAGACAGTGACCTAGTTTTTGTGGATCGGGTGTGTGAATAAGAAATAAGAGGTTCACAAATACGAGGGTCTGTTGATTAAATGACGTAGACAGATGTCAAATATATTCTAAACAAAAGCAATGTGTGAACTATAAGCTTCAGAACAAGCCAAAATATGGTGATATCTCACTTCCTTCTTATGAGAAATTTCCTCCCATCCATGTACGGCTTTCTGGTTGCTTCAGAAATGACTCTTCCTGCTTCTCTTGGAGAGACCATGAGAGCCAGACTTAAACAAAGCTTGATGTGGAGTTAAAGCTCTAGAAACTGGAAGCTTTTTCTTGGGTTTTCAGTAGAGATGCTGGGAAAGAAAACCTTCTTATTCTGGGGTTGCAAGGCTAGGCGATTGAAATGTTGTGTTTCCACCATTTATCTTGTCTGTAATATCCTTAAAACTACCCATGGACCCCAAGTGTGAAACGATTGTACAAAGACATTGAGAGAGAAAAATGGGAGAGAGGATGCAATATAACAAAGGAGGAGGAAAGGTTCATAAAGGGAATGAGGAGATGCAAACCCAAAAGTGTATAAGCGAGTAACATCACGGACTCGTGGGGGATGGCATCCTAATACCCTGAGTTAAGAAGTATTTTATTTGTTTCTGGTTTTTAGGATGTGTAATTCAAAATTTTGTGGTAGTTATAGCACTTGAAAAGATCCATACATACTAAAAAGCAAGGAAATATCCCGATATGATTTGTAAATTAAAATATATTTTAATTAATTTATTTAATCGGTGAGTGGTACTTTAAAATAGCCCCATTTCTAGCATGTAAAAATCTCTTGGTGGAAATGATAATATAAATAAAGAGCCATAAACCTATTTTACAACCTACATACATGTTTCATAAATCTTTAGTTTAGATTTCGGTGCGTCTCATGCCAAAATGGCCTAAATAATGTCTTATTTTTCAATCAAGGTTGGTTTATTACAGAAGTACCATGTCTCTAGCTTCCTTTCCTCTCCAGCTCCTGTTTCTTCTCCAAACCATAAAAATGAGAATAACAACAATAATAATAATGTAATCAAGTACCAAAGCACTGTAATACTTGGGCTAATTCCCCAATAGTTTTCATATAAAATGCAAGTGCACATAAAGTAGACATCCATTGCTTGCTGATTGTTTATCTTACCACATACAAAGCAACTCTACTCATCAGTTTATCTGATAGTCATAAATGTATTCCTAAGTTAACAGTGACTACACTCCATTTTGACTAAATCCTGTAACAAGCTCTCCACCCATGGTCCTTGGTTACAGTGTTAGTCCCTGTGATCAGATATTTTGGCCCTGTTAATCTCCTTGTGGAGCTCCTGTCCCATTCAGGTATTTCCATCTCCCCCTTCTTCCATAAAATCCCCTGCCCCCAACCCAATGTTTGGTTATGAGTCTCAGCGTCTGCTGATCAGTAGAGTCTCTCAGAGGCTCTCTGTGGTAGGCTCCTGTCCTGTTCCCAGTCTTCTCCTGCTTCTGATGTCTATCCCATTTGCCCTTCTGAATGAGGACTGTGGATCATCCTTAGGGTCCTACTTGTTGTTTAGCTTCTTTAGAGCTACAGATTTTTGTATGTTTATCCTATATTATATGTCTAATATCCACTTATAAGTGATTATATATCATGTGTGTCTTTTTGTTTCTTGGATACCTCACTCAGCTATCTTTTCTAGTTCCCACAATTGACCTGCAAATTTCACGATTTCCTTGTTTTTAATTGCTGAGTAGTTTCTCATTGTGTAAATGTACCACAGTTTCTGTATCCATTCCTCAGCTGAGGGACATCCACAAACCAAACCAAGTCATCCAAGGAAAAAATGTGGTACAGAGCTAAACAGAGAATTCTCAATAGAGGAATACTGAACGGCAGAGAAACACTTAAAGAAATGTTCAACATCCTTAGTCATTATGGAAATACAAATCAAAATGATGGAGATTTCACCTCACACCCATCAGAATGGCTAAGATCAAAAACTCAAGTGACAACACATGCTGGAGAGGATGTAGAGAAATTCCTCCATTGCTGGTGGGAATGTAGACTTGGACAACCACTTTTGGAAATCAATCTGGAGCTTTCTTAGAAAATTAGGAATCATTCTACCTCAAGATCCAGCTATACTGCTAATAGGCATATATATCCGAAGTAAGCTAAACCACACAGCAAGGACATTTGCTCAACCATGTTCATAGGAGCTTTGTTCGTAATACCCAGAATCTGGAAACAACCTGATGGATTTTATAATTGCCTTATTTCACTTTGGGCTGGGAAGATAATTCCACAAACACTATCTTGTATCTCCCAGACCCCATCCCATGCAATCTACTTTAACCATTCATATCTGGGCTACCTTTCATCCATAATCTTATAAATACTTGCTTATAAATACTTGCTTATAAATACTTGCTTACAGTTTTTCATCTTGGTGTTTCTTTCCATGCCATTGTTGGAGTCCTTTCTCTTGGCCCACATGGTTCCTTCCATGCTAACCCATCGTGGTTTCCTTCTTCCTTCTTCTCTTTCTCTCTTCTTCCTGAGAACCTCTCATCCAAGAAAATTTTGCCATGCCTACACCATTTGACATGTCAGGTATGTAGTCATTTATTTAGCCAATCAGGGATAATTTGTAGGCATAAATTACATACATCATTTTTAGGGTATGTGAGTCTTCTCATTAAGGAGAACAAGCAGACTTCAGGGGGAAAAGTGATTAGCAATCAAATACAAAGCACCAGACCATGCCCCAACATGTAAGCTAATCCACTGATAGAATTAAAATTTGATGCATTATTGGGAGGTGGTGGATATAGAAGGCAGGACTCAGAAAAGATGGATAACTCTGGATATGTCTTGGATGGCCATACCATTTTTCCTGCCCATCACAGGAAACGACTATAGATTTTATTGTGTGAAAATTTTATTTATTTTGGCTAATATCCAAGCGTAGAATTCTTAAATAGCATAGAAGGTATATGATTATTTACTTTGTGGTGGCCATGAGCAACTTTGCACTGCCATTGCCATCCTGGTATTCTGCTTCACTGAGACCTAAAGAGAAGTTCCTCATTGAGAAAATCCTCTGAGATATTGAGTATAACCTTTTCTCTTTTAAATTTTATGCCAGGTGCTTCATCATAACAATGGAAGGTCATTCAATCCAATGTCATTATTTTCAATTGGAAATTTCTCTCACCCCTCTCCTGTCAATATTCTTTTGTCTTCTGCAAAGAAAATCACGGATGGTTAGGGTTAGGGTTAGGGATTTTCTTTTTCTTTTCTGAGAGAATCTTGTGCAGTGCAGGCCTGCCTAAAGCTCTCTGTGTAGGTCAGGCCAAGCTTGAAGTTCTTAATTTTCCTGTCTTACCTCCAGTGTTCTCCTGGATCACAGGGCCGGTTTTTAAGGTCATTTTGGAGATCAAACAGGAATTTCTACATACTAAGGAAGCACCAGTGGGTCACATTTCCAACCCTGGAAACTTTTCTTCGTATAGAATTATTTTGCCATTTTAAAATTTGATAGAAGCAGAGAAACACCACATATACTATTTTGTGGTGTGTTGTTCAAAACATTTGCTGAGATTCATCTTTGTTGTATCCAACAGTAAATTATTTCTTTTTTTACAAACCCCATTCTGTACATCCTGCAGCTTGCTTACCTACTCTTTTCTTGAGTGCAAGTTTTCTAGTGATTGTTTTGAACAAAACGACTATGGATTTTATTGTGTGAAAATTTTATTTATTTTGGCTAATATCCAAGCGTAGAATTCTTAAATAGCATAGAAGGTATATGCTTACTTAAAACAAAACAAAAACAAGAAAAAAAAACGGGCCTTTCAAAATAAAGTTCTTATGACCTTTATAGTCCCACCAACAATAACATTTCTGATTATTTCACCCATGTGGTCTTAACAGGGATTTAAATTTAATTTAGGATCTTTTAATGTTTTGCTTTTCTACATTTCTCTTCATTGCCTTCATGTCTTTAACTTTCTCCAAGATTTTGTTTGTTTAATCACCTTACAGCCTGATCCCAGCCCCTTCCCTCCTCTCTTCCCAGTCCCACCATCATATCTCCTCCTCCCGTTCCCCTCTCTTCTTGTACTCAGAGAGAGGAAGGCTCCCAGTGGGTACCAACCTACTCAAACACCACTTAGCCTCTTAATATGCTCTAGTATCTTCCTCCTTGAAAAATCAAAGAAACCTAAAATTACATTCATTATATTAAAACATTCATTATAAAGATCAAAATGTTTTCTTTTTTAAATTTCATCAACTGGGTGTCATCTGCTTTATCTAATTAAAATGTTCTGACTTCTGGAGTGAACTTCTCATTTTGGTCTCTGGCCTCTCTTGTGTTTCACTATGAATACCATTTTTAGAGAACATTGATAACTCCCATGGTTCAGACCTTCATCTCTAAGTCATCCATCCTGATGTTATATCTCTATCTCTGGTCTGTACTTCCCTCTGATGTCCATCTATCTATAATCTAGTGTACTTGTTCAGAATCTTAACATGTCAGTGTTATCTAATACCTAATTTTGAAGTCTTGCTCTTTCAAGCATCCTATTACTTCTCACAGATTTTTGGAGGTATTTCTCTTTTGATATAGCATCTTACTATGTGGCCTAGAATAGCCTAAGATTCAAAATTTTCCTGCCTCTGCCTCCCAAGTGCTAGATGATAGGCATTGTTCTATTTTCCCTATCATCCTTATTCTCTTCTAGAGGTGTATATTTTCTATTCCTTCTGTCTAAAGAGCACCCAAACACATATACATACAGACATACATGCACACACTCGTGTATGTACACTCACAATAGATACAGTGCTGACATCAAATAAAAAAAGAAACATGAAAGAAAGAAAAATCATAGGGTAAATCACTTATGGCTATAGACACAGATGATAAAAATATCAGCACACGAGTCTCATCAGTACAAAATGCATAAATCATACAGAATTTCTTTCAGAAGTTAGAATGATTTAACATTAGAAAAAGTATTGACTTAATTTTCCATCTTAATAGTGCCAAAGAGTAAAAGGGATCTAATTTTTAAAATATGCAAAGTATCTCAATAATGTAAATATCAATTTATAAGGAACAGAAAAGAAACCAACAATTATAACACACTAAGATTTTGTGGGAAAATTTAAAATTAAACTTACTTCTTTAGTAGATACCATATATACACATTTAAAGACCATGTAAAGCTTTGCATATGTGTGTATGGTATGTGTTTGTATGTTCATGTATTTATGTGTATATGCCTGTGTCTGAAAGCCACAAGTCAATGTTAGGTGTCAATGCGACTTTTCATTTTATTTTATTTTTGTTTGAGATATGGTCTTTCACTGAACCTGTAGCTCACTGATTGGGCTGGATTAGCTGGCCAGAAAGTCCCAGAATTATGCTGCTTCAAACTCTTCAGTACTGGAAGAGATTAGAAGCACATGCTGCCATGGACCTTCTGTTTCAGGGTATTTCTGAGGATCTCAAATTAGGTCCTAATGCATAAGCAGCAGCACAGCATTACCATAGCCATCGCCGTAGCCCTTATGTGATGTGTTAAGGTGCGTATAAATTAGGTAAAGTTCAAATCAGGTTAAACATACCTATCTTCCAATCCTTATTACTTCATACGAAAAGTGTTCAAAATCGTTTCTCTTCGATTTTTGAAATAAACATTATCATCATTTGTATTTGCCCTGCTATGGATTAGCACACCAAGATTTCTTACTGATCACAGTTTTCTGATACCAATTTTGTTGCCCATGCTCTTAGAATCTTATTAATTAAAATATTCGTCCACTCCAATGTTGCAAATAACTTCTTATACATTTTTTTCTGTGCATCCATTTTATACCAATACCATGATGATTTTACTTCATTATTAAGTGTACTTTGGAGTCTGGTAGTATAATGTCTTTTTTGCTCAAAATAACTTTGATTTTGTTTGTAATTTTCAACAAATATATTGATCTTTCAAATTTTGTGAAGTGGTTCACTATTATTTTTAATGGTTACAGTTGTTCTTTTTCAACTTCATGCATGTGTGTTGTTTATTCCATTTACTCTGACTCCTCACCATACCTGATCTCATTCCCCCACATCATCCCTCTTTTCTCTCTATATGCCCTTTCTCACATTAAGGACTTTTTGTCTTGTTTTATAAACTTATTGATTTTTTACAATATTTTTAACCAGGAATCTCTGTGTGATCATTGGGTTTAGAGCTATCCACTGAAATTAGGTGGGTACACTATTTGGTACACAATTGAAGTCAATGACTGTCTCTTCACCAGAAATCATCAGTTATCCACAGTTTATCAGGGATTGTTATGTGTTATGAGCCCCTTACCATTCACAAGCTCAGGCTTGTGTAGTCCCAGGGTAGACAAGTGAAGCTTCTGTGAGATAATGTTTATGATGGTCCTGTCATGCCCCAAAGCCTGCATTTTGCAACTCCTCTCCCTGTCTTCCCAGCTTTTATATTATTTCCACTCCCTTACTTCAATGTGCCTGGAGCCTTAGAGAGGTGGTGAAAACACCCTGTTTAGGGCTGCACATTCATTTCCTCACTTATTTCCCGAGCTTTGTGAAGTCATAAGTCTTGTTTTATCATTGTTCAACAGGAAGAGAAACTTTTCAGGTTATGAATGAGAAAACCGTTTATATAGGAGTACAAATATAGATATTTAGAATGTAGTTTAGTGCTATGCCAATTTACACTTTACATAAATGAAAGTAATGGAACCTATCTCCTCCTCTGGCTTTTTTTTTTTTTTTGGTGTTTCCTGTTGTTGTTGTTTTTACTGGATTTGAAATACAGCATATGTTCTGACCTGTGGAGCCAGCTTCATATCCAATCTGGGACCAATTGGATACCTCATAAAACTCAAGTCAGTATTAAAAAATTTGCTTGGTAGATTGGATTGGACACCCTGTTCCAGGTCTCATGCACATCCCCTAACACCCCCTCACAGTAAGGAAAACATTAAAACATGTCTTTTTAAACATATGAACAAAGAAAATTATAAATAAAATTATCAATATCTTTTATGGCATAAATATAAATAAACCAAGTGTACATACTCATTATAATCAAGGAAATCTTTTATGAAACTCTGAGTGAGAAGAAATACCTTTATGTGTGAAGATAAATCACAGCTGAAAGTATACAGAGATATGTTAACAGGCAGAAAGCATTTGAAGGAATATATTCATATTCTCAGTGAGATATTTCCTTCTCGTCAATTAACTATGAGAAAAAAGAGAAGCTACTAGGGTCTAGCATGGATAGGCTACTAAGCAAAGCTGAGAACCCAGATAGATGATGAAGCAATGCAGTGGTACTAAACCAGAGTAAACCTAAAGAGTACATACTGGAGTCCTTAAAATATCCCTCTTGGTCTTAAGAAAACAAATTTCAGCACATCTTACAGTGATTCCATATTTTAAAATAATCAAGATATAAAAAAAACATTCATTAAGTGTCTCACTCAAGATCTTCTCATTTACAATAATGTTTACGCTTTTTAAGTAATGTATTTTTGATTGGATATACTGTGAAAGTGATTGTGAAATGTTAAGCAACAGACATATAGGCTATGTGATAGATGAAATCTTTTATCCAGGTTCTAAAGGATCTTGCTTGCTGTGTTCTTCAACCATGTTTCCACCTACCTCTTTCATCTCAGCTCACCAAAGTCAGCTGTGGTAGCATTCTGGTTATGGCTTCACTAGGCAGTCCTTTTTCCCACTTTAGGAACAGTTAGACATAGGCTATTCAATAAGAAAGATATGAAATGTCACCCCCAGAGTCTCGTGTGTTGAAAGTTTGGCTCTAATGCAGTGATGCTATGATGTGGAACTAGGACAATGTTATCACTGGCTCATTTAGTTTCTGACCTCTTTTGTTGATAAATTCCCTGTTAGGTTTCAATATTGGTGTGATATTGGCACACCATAGCAAATTAAGAAGTGAAAGCTAGTTAAAGAGGATGGGACTATAGAATCATGTCTATGCATATCATATCTTTTTTTTTAAGATCACAGTGAAATGTTGACTTTTATATTAAACAAGCACTGAACAGAATGGATTCTAGTCAAGAAGCCTTTGCCAAAACCCAGTCCCAAGCCCCCCTTGGGGAAGTTCAGTCAGCCTGCTGCAGTGGTTTTGGAGAAGAGGACCACAGGCAACCCCCACTCACTGCTGCTACACAAACCACTTGGTCAGGAGCTGGAATGCTCTCATTTCAGGGGTTTCTAGTTTCTTCACCACTGTGATAAATACAAAACTGGCAATATTCACCCACCTTAGCACAGACAGGTTTCAGGATTTAGCATACAACTGTAAGTAGTTAGGTTGAAAATGCAAACAGAAATTTGGGGAATTTTTTTTTAGGAATGAGAGTTCTAATTCTTAAGAGCAGAGCACGAGCTCTGATCTAACTCAAGGCCTAGTTTGCAGGGTGAAGATTTTAGATTTTTCCCTTTAGTTTTCTCTGAGTCTGACTTCCATGAGGAGAACAATGTCCTCTTACGTGTGTTTCTGTTGCCGTGGTGTTCCGTGTTGCCTGAAGCTTATAGCAGTGGAGCTGGGTGACCACTGACTAATATTCTGTAACTGAAAGCAAAATAAAATTTTCAGGATTTGAGTTTTCTTATCTTTTGCCGTATAAATGAAAACTGACTAGAATAATCTAATAAAAATAGAGGATTCCCAGATATCGTCACTTTGAAAAATATGGATGTATCATATGTGTAGTCACTAAACATGAATTCTTGTAGGATAGTGTTTTTAATGATTAATGTGAGAACTCAGACCATCACTGGTGATGTCACCTGGGCTGGGGCTTTTGGGTTCCATAAAGAGTTGGATGACCATAAGTTGGGAGAAAGCAAGCTGGTATATACTGGTCTTCCACAGTCTCTGCTTTAGTTTTTGCCTCTAGGTTCTTGCGCTGAGTTTCTGTTGTTACTTCCTTTGATGATGGACTGTTATCAGTAAGTTCTATAAATCTTTCCTTCCTTCAGTTGCTATTGGTCAATGTTAAGCCAGCAACAGGAAGCTAGAACAAATGATAGGTAAAAGCAAGGCACCTATGGAAAGGGGTATTTTTAAAACACTCATTAGCACTATTTATAACAAAATTTTAATAGTGCATGCCTTTTTCATTCTGTGGCTATAATAAAACACATGAAACAAAAGCAAACTGGAGAGGGAAGGGTTTATTTGGTTTACACTCCTAGGTCTAAGTTGGTCATTAAAAGATGTCAGGGAAAGTACTCAAAACAGGATCTTGAGGCAGAGATTGTGGAGGAATGTTGCTTCCTGGATTTCTCTTTGGCTCCTTCAAGCTCAGAATCATGATTGGTTTGACTTCTTATAGAGACCAGAACCCTCTCATAGGCATGGCACTTGTATCTATTCAAAATAAAGAAAAATTTTCATAGAAACACCTACAGGCACATCTGATCTAGGCAGTTGCTTAAGAGAGGATTCCTGTCAGATGTCTGTAGCTTGTGTAAAGTTGACATGTGAATCCATTTAGGACAGCACATTTTATGTCATTATGTAATCTATGTATCCATACCATGTATTATTGTGTATAACTACATATTAGTGTTGTGGAAATGTAAATTGTTGCATATATAACACAATGATATAGATACACACACATATATAGATCAATTAATTGCTTTGGAATGGAAACATTGGAAGCTCTAAAATATCTAGTGCTTAATATGCAACTCAGATAATTGCTATCATCAGTCAAATTTGAAAATATTAAATTAGTTTGGTAAAATTAACTTATACCTATTACATATCAAGACCAGCTTTCCAGAGAAAAGTGGTTTCTAAATTGGGAAGATGGGTTGAGGAAATCATTTCAGAGTTCAGGAGACAAGACTGAGGATGTGAAAACAATGTAGAACAAAAAGAATATTCTGAGTACCTGGGAGCATAAAGAAAATGAAATTATGGAGAAAGGTGGTGAAAAACAGGTGGATATATATCACATAATGTTTATATACTTACTTTCTCAGAACTGAATCTAGACAAGGAAAATCTTTTTACTTCCTGTAAATGTTTTTATTTCCTCCGATGAAGGGATGAGATGAAAGCCATTCCGAAGCCTTTCTACCTCATTCTGAACTCTTGCTGGCTGGTTCAACTCAGTTATTCTGGCCTACACTCCTCTCCAAGCTGACTGATTTAAACTGGCTTCTTTTGGATTCTGACTGAATTGCTCTGCCTGACCTCAAATGAATTCTAACAATAGGTTTTCAGCTTTGGCTCCTCCTTCTCTGGCTCTTTTTGTCTTCACTTTTGTCAAGCTTGTTCTTGCTGTAAAACTGTGCCTGTAAGTAGTTCTTCATAAACCAAAAATGTGGGCACAGAGGTCTTTTCTGAGACTGACACTCCAAACAAGGACCATGTATGGGATGTATGTATCCAGCCACTTTACTGAAGGTGTTTATCAGTTGAAGGAGTTCTCTGGTTGAAGTTTTGGGCTCACTCATGTACATTATCATATCGTCTGCATATCGTCTTCCTTTCCAATTTGTATCCCCTTGATCTCCTTTAGTTGTCTTATTGCTCTAGCTAGGACTTCAAGTACTATGTTGAAGAGATATGGAGACAATGGGCAGCCTTGCCTAGTCCCTGATTTCAGTGGGATTGATTTGAGTTTCTCTCCATTGAGTTTGATGTTAGCTATCGGCTTGCTGTATAATTATTTTACTATGTTTAGGTATGCCTTGTATCCCTAGTCTCTCCAAGACTTTAAACATGAATGGGTCTTGGATTTTGTCAAATGCTTTTTTGGCATTTAGGGAGATGATCATGTGGTTTTTCTCCTTCAGTTTTTTAATATGATGGATCACATTGATGGATTTGCGTATATTGAACCACCCTTGCATGCCTGGGATGAAGCCTACTTGGTCATGGTGGATGATATCTTTTATGTGCTCTTGGATTCGGTTTGCAAGTATTTTATTGAGTATTTTTGCATCAATGTTCATAAGGGAGTTAGGTCTGAAGTTCTCTTTTTTTGTTTGATCTTTGTGTGATTTAGGTATCAAGCTGACTGTGGCTTCATAGAAAGAGTTCCGTAATTTTCCTTCTATTTCTATTTGGTGGAACACTTCATAAAGAATTGGTGTTGGGGCTTCTTTGAATGTCTGGTAGAATTCTGCACTAAAACCATCTGGCCCAGGGCTTTTTTTCGTAGGGAGGCTGTTGATGACTTCTTCTATTTCCTTGGAGGATATAGGTCTATTCAATCTTCCTATCTGATCTTGGCTTAATTTAGGTAGGTGGAATCTCTCAAGAAAAATGTCCATTTCACTTAGATTTTCAAATTTTGTGGCATATAGGCTTTGGTAGTAAGTCCTAATGATTGTTTGGATTTCCTCAGTTTCTGTAGTTATGTCCCCCCTTTCGTTTTTGA
>CM053752.1:85261426-85303028 GCA_028658305.1 Pachyuromys duprasi
GTTTTAATAATGTTTGATTTACATATGTAGGTGGTCTTGTATTTGGGGCATAAATGTTCAAACTTGTGATGTCCTCCTGTTGGAATTTTCCTTTGATGAGAAGGAAGTCCCCCTCCTCATCTTTCTTGATTAACTTTGGTTGAAAGTCTATCTTATTAGATACTAGGATTGCTACCCCAGCTTGTTTTCTGGGTCCATTTGCTTGGAAAATAGTTTTCTAGCCTTTTACTCTGAGGTAGTGTCAGGAGTATTCTTCAAGAAGATTAGGGAGTTCCGGTGGTTTGTTAGTGTGTGTGTTGTTGTCTCAGTTGAACTCTGTTGTGGGCTCTGTGTGCCTGGCTTCGTGCTCTGTGCTAGAAGCTGTGAGCACTACAGGCTGGTCACCCTTCTGGTCTGGAGGCTTTGCTCCTCACTCTGTACTAGGTGCTGAGCGTTCCGTTTTGAGATGTCAGCTGGGGGCTCTGTGCTCTGCCCTGGGCTTGCTGCTAAGGGCTCTCCCCTGGACTAGAGACTTGGCGCCCCCTTCAGGGGCTGTGCACCATGGTCTGAGATGATATTTGGGGCATACACAGTGGGTCTGGATTGGTTGCAGGTGTTGCCGAGCAGTGTGCATCTGCTGTATGCAGGCCTGTCTGAAATGGTGCCCACGGCCTTCTCAGACCGGCTGGTGGACACACACATGGACTGAGGTGGTAGCTGGCAGACCCGAGCGCAGGCAGGTTAAAACTGTCTCCTAGGCCCTCTCAGTCTGAGGTGTTTCCGGTGGACGGGATTGGTGTGCACCTGCTGAATTTCCACAGGTTGAAGCAGAACCCAGGTCCTTCCCAGACTGGCCTGTTGACACACATACACACACCCATGGACTGAGGTGGTCACTGGCGGGCCTGAGCAGTATGCACCCTGCAAAGTGCAGGCCAGTCAAAACGGTCTCCTAGGCCCTCTCAGTCTGGTTCGTGTACACACACACACACACACACACACACACACACACAAGGACTGAGGTCGTTTCCGGTGGACGTGATTGGTGTGTGCCTGCTGTATGCCTGCGAGGTCTTTCTCTGACTGGCCCGTGGACTCACACACTGACTGAGGTGGTTATTGGCGGACCTGCAGTGGGCAGGTCAGTCAAAACGGTATCCGGTTCCTCCTCTGTCTGGCCCAATGGCTGTGAGACCCAGTCTGGTATTGGGGCTGCGGGTGCCCAACACGGCTGCTTGTTCAGATCAGAGCTGTGAGCTGCTGGTCACCCGGATTTTTTTCTGGGGAATAACTGGATGTCCCTAGGATTTTCCCACTTGATTTCCTTGCCATAGGAGTTCCGCTCACCTGGCAATCACAAATGCTGGTGTTTAAGGTCCCAGAGTTCAGTCTCCTGGTTGCTGCGTTGTTTCTGCTGTCCTACTCCTCAGACATGGTGTCCTCTCCTGGCAGCCATCTTGGATCCCAAAAGTGTTTTGAGTTCTATCTACGTTGAAAGAAAAAAAACTTTTTAAAGTAATATTATTTTTACTATTCAATTGGTAATGAGTTTTCTTCTTTCTCTGAAAATCTAAAAATCTGTAAACATTTCCTAAATTTTAGTACTTGAAATATATACTCTAATATGATATGACACGCCAATGTTTTAATCACTCCTCTAATAGGCAGTAGAACTATTTGAATTTAAAGTCTCTTCAAATTTTATATTTCTCCAAGGAATGTAGTAGAAACTGTAGGGCACAGTAAAGTTAAATGGCTAAATTAGAATGTGTATAACACAATGTTGTAACATCTATTAGAAGTTTGTGAATTTGGATTTCCCACATTAAAGCAAAGTAAGCTTTAAAAACCAAGCATTTTAAGATTTGTTGACAACCTGTGTCAATGAGCTCAGCCCTTCAATGATGAAAATTGGTCTGTGTTCAATTTAGATTTATAGATCATGTTTCTGGACTGAGAAAAGCAAAGTCATGGTTTGAACTCTCCGTTTTGTCAATATTCATGCCAGCTTATATGAAGTAATTAACTTTAACCAAACAGCCTAATTCTTTTATTCCAGGAGTTTATTTATTTATATTTCATTTTAAGACAATAGGCGAACAGACAAATCCGATTTTACTAATATGCTTTGCAACACAGAATACAATATAATGAAAGATCGCAGGCATGTTACTTGGCCTCTTTTAAGAGTTTTCTGTAAGTTAAATGCATATATAAATTGATTTAATAAAGTATAACTAGAATTTTATAGACATTTATTGCTTCCCTTAAATATTTGGAAGGTGTTTAGATACAAATTTTTGAAAAATTTATTGCTCGGTTTTCGCTAGTTTTTGTTTCTCTTAGGCCTCATGTTAACATTTACAGGTATGCCTTTTAATCTTCTTTTTTGCTATTACTGTAGGAACAAGAGTTTATAACGCTACTGCAGCTATTGTGCCTGTGAGTGGCTATCCTTTCCAGCAGAAGGGTCTCAGTAAAATACTTTAGAGGTATATGTAAATGTTTGCTTTCCATATCTGTTCTTTATATTGTGTGATCTGACAAGACAGTTGCTTAAGAAACACAAAAATTAAAGAAAAGACTGCAGTGCAGCAGAAACTATGGTGTACTTTTTCACTATTTAAGTTGGATATTTCTCTACATTCAAGAAACATGTTTTTTTCTCTTTTTACTAGGAAATGCAGGCAATGTTTTCACAAAAGTTGCATATAATAAATGAAGACACTTCATACCCTGGCAATAAAAGACATTCCAAGATTAGTAAAAAATGATTAGGACTTCTTGAGAAAATTAATTTTTTAAAAAAGGGAATCATGGATTGTTTGATCAAAACTTTTACAAACCTGTTCTTGGATAACAGAGCCTTCAGGAGCCTTTCACAGCCATAGCTGAAAATTTGAAACTAGTTATTATTAGTGCATTATGGTGCTCCTTTTAAAAACCTTTTTTTTATTTGATGTATATGAGCATTTGGCCTGCATGTGTGTCTGTGCACTCCATACTCTGCTGGGTCTGTGGTGGCAAGAAGACAGCATAAGACCCACTAGAACTGTGGTTCTAGACCATCGTGACCACCATGTGTCAGACACGCAGGTGGATAGGACTCCAGTTTTCCTTGCTCAGGTTTATGACTTTATTATATTTTATTTGAGAATTTCCAACATGCAAATAACATGTTTTTATCTTATTTTTCTTTACTATTATTATTTATTACAATTTATTCATTTTGTATCCCAGCTGTAGCACCCTCCCTCATCCCTGCCAGTTCTACCTTTACTCCTTCTTGCCCCCCTATATCCCTCCCCTAGTCCACTGATAAGAGAGGTCCTGCTCACCTACTATCTGACCCTAGCCTATCTGGTCTCATCAGGACTGTCTGGATCCTCTTTCTCTGTGCCTATTTAGACCAACCTCACCAGGGCGAAGAGATCAAAGAGCAAGCAACCAAGTTCATGCCAGGGATTTGACCCTGCTGGCCTTACTAGGGAACCCCCATGGAGACTGAGCTGCCCATAGGCAACATCAGAGCAGGGGTTCTAGGACCTCTCCATGCATGTTCCTTGGTTGATTCATCAGTCTCTGCAGGACTCCCTGAGCACAGATTTTTTGGCTCTGTTGGTCTCCTTGTGGAGCTCCTGTCCCTTCCAGATTTTTCTATCTCCCCCTTCTTCCTTAAGATTACTTGCACTCTGCCCAGGGTTTGGGTATGAGTCTCAGCATCTGCTTCCATACCTTCATGGGTAGAGTCTTTCAGAGGGCCCCTGAGGAAGCCTCCTGTCCTATTCCCTGTCTTCTACTTTCAATGTCTATCCTGTTTACCCTTTTGAATGAGGAGTAAGCCTCTTTGTTGGGATCCTTCTTGTTTAGCTTCTTTATGACTATAGATTTTATTATGGTTTTTCCTATATTATATGTCTACTATCCACTCATAAGTGAGTATATGTCATATGTGTTTTTCTGCTTCTGCGTTACCTCAGTCAGGATGATCATTTTTAGTTCCATCCATTTGCCGGCAAATGTCATGATTTCCTTGTTTTTAATTGCTGAGTAGTATTCCGTTGTGTAATTGTACCACAATTTCTATATACATTCTTCAGTTGAGGGACATCTAGGTTGTTTCCAGATTCTGTGTTATGAATAAAACTGCTATGAACATAGCTGAGCAAATGTCCTTGTTGTGTGGTTGAACATTTTCGAATATATGCCCAGGAGTAGCATAGCAAATGCTCAATGTCCTTAGTCATCCCAGAAATGCAAATCAAAACGACCCTGAGTTTCTACCTCACACCCTTGAGAATGGCTAAGATCAAAATCTCAAGGGAGGACACATGTTGGAGAAGATGTGGAAAAAAGGGAACCCTCCTCCATTTCTGGTGGGAATATAAATTGTACAACCACTTTGGAAATCAATCTGGCACTTTCTCAGAAAATTAGGAAAAGTGCTTCCTCAAGATCTAGCATATAACATGTTTTAATCAGTTTCCCACATTTCCTCTCCTCAAATTTTCACTCATCTCCTCCAACACTTTTTCCTCCAAACTCCAAGTGTTTTCTGGGTTCAACATGCTGAGCTGACTTAGTGTGGCCACAGACTTCACCAGTCTACGAGCAACTTCTGGAGCAAGGGAGCCTTTCTCAGAAGTCAGATTCCTGAAGAAAATGAACTCTTCCTTCCCTAACTGCATCATTTGGCAATGGCTCCTATTCTAGGACTTCATAAGCCACACCCCTATGCCTGCTGTTTCAGTCTTGTCCAAGTCTTGTTCATGAAGTTACAGCCACAGATTCCGTGTATACAACAAATATTGTTTTGCTACAGATGCCCATTACCTCTAGCTCTTACAATGTTTTTGCCCATCTTCTATGATAATTCCTGAGCTTTTTGGGTAGCATTTTAAGTAACACTTTTCTTTATATAATTCATTAACTTTGTCATTTGTTATATTCTATATCTATTTTAGTATTATTTATAAGAATTTTGACAACCATGTGTTATTGCCAGGAAATCTTGCTACATTTAAAAAATTCTTTTATGTATATTTTTGCAAGTTAATTTAATAGGTGTTATAATAAATTTTGATTCTCTTCTGCCATCCTTTTTGTTTTGGTTTCTTTGGGGGTAATTATCACACCATTTTTTTGTCTTTCATCATTTTACTTCTGCAATGTTGAATATTGCTGGCTAATCAGTTTCAAATGCAGTATTTGCATGTGTAAGGAGAATTTTATAATTTTGAATTCTTTTAAAAAACAGAGAAATGTTATAAGAATATATTTTTGTCTTAGTCCCAGGTGCAGGGATATGGTTCTGCTTCAGACTGTCCATAGCAGTAAACAATGATTTACCTCACGTTCTGGCAGGGGTGTGATTTCACCAGCTGCAGATAGTTTCTACAAGCGTATGACACTGGAGGCTCTTGGGAGGATACGTAAGGGTGAAATCCCTGAGAGGGGCTGCTGCTGATGGTGGAGGTTGTTGATTGCATTGCTGTTATTGTGGGTGGTTGCTGCTTGTCAAGTGGTTGTGCAGAAAGAGATGAGTAGAAGAAATTGAAATCCTGATGACAAAAATCAAACTTGCCCCAAGGAACTCAATGCCCCTAAACAGCACAAGATAGTCTAATGATATTGATGACCCATTTCCCTCTAACCTTCATTCTCTCCTACCCAGTGTTGGAGGGGTTGAAGGGTGGAATAAAGTAGAGAAGTGTGGTACAAAAAGGAACCCACAGACTAGCCAGTGGTCTGGCTAAAGAATGTTTGTGGAGCCCAGGTAATGACTATGTGTCTCCTGATAGGAATGTATGGGGTCTCTAATCTCTCAGTCCCTAGCTTCTCTAATTTGACAGAGACAAACCCACTGATGAGTTTCAACTTGAAGTCTATGACTCACCTCCTGTCTTAGATTTGTCCATTTTTTTTCATTCACTGTTCTCTGTTTCTACTTCATGTAGAATGGAAATGAAACACCCCTAGTCCAACTCAGGCTACAGTCTCTCTCTTTCTCTCTGTCTCTCTGTTCCCATTGATATCCCTGGCTTCATGGGAGTGTCTTCACATGTTAGGGCAAAGGCCATTATGACAGCCTCTCTGATTTTTTTTTCTGAAACTTTCTGCCCACAGTTCTTTTCTCTCTCTCTCTCTCTCTCTCTCTCTCTCTCTCTCTCTCTCTCTCTCTCTCTCTCTCTCTCTCTCTCTCTCTCTCTCTCTCTGGTGTCCCAGATTTTTAGCTATGTTTCTTCCATACATAGGTATTCAGAACCTTTGTGTTTGATTATTTTTCCAAAATGGTGATGTAGAAACTCTTCAGGTAGTAAACTGGGGCAGTCATGGTTCACTGTCTTTGCTTCCCTTTAATGTGTGGTTGTTGCTAAGTTCTGTCTTACTCATGTCTAAAAACATATATTCTGCACTTTTGTCCTTTTTATATATTTATTGGTTTGCTTTCTATACTTTGATTTAAGGTAATGAGTAAATCTGGTTCCCCCAAATGACTAAAATTATCTAACTTTTTATTGTGGAATCTGTGTAGTAATTGGTGTTCCCAGGGACCTCCTGTCACAATTTTAGACCCTATACCCTTCTGTTACTCATAGTTCCAGACCCAAGGTAATATGTCTATAATTTACATTTAAACTCTGTTTCCATTCCTTCTCTTCATTTGAGAGCTGCATCTGTAATGGTTTCAATGAGTAGCCCATTCCCCCTTCCATGAGTCTCAGGTATTTGAAACCCTGACAAAAACACCTTGTTTCCCATTCTCATCTTAAAAGAGAAAATTCCAATTACACAAATGTTATTGCTTTCTTAATTTGCTGATATTAGAGAAGTTTGTGTCATCTAATTTAGGCTTAGAATTTCATCCTAAACACATCCACAATCTCAGAAAAGTGTCTGTTCTTCCATATTTATGTTCTATGAGAATATAACACATTTATGTTATATGAGAAGATATCGGGTTATGTACTATGCAAAGCTCTGAGATATCGTATGGCGTAGGAATCCAGCTGTTTTTGTTTCCCAAATATAGCACCTACCATTACACACTTCAAATGGAATAAGATATTTGCTAAAAATAAGGTGAAGCTATGATGTTGACTTGAACGTTAGCAGAAGAAACCAATCACTTCTTCTTACTGGATTGCAAAAGGTCAGTTAGCAGAGAGAAAAAGACCTGCAGAAACACACATTTAGTGCAGCCGTGCTTTGGTTGGCACTGGGTAACCAGGTTAATAAACTCTCCTTAGCGGCTCTATTGTCATTTACATTTCTGAAAGGGCATGTTAAATCACATCTTTTATTTAAGAGTAAAACGTAATTATTTGGAAATTGTTGGAACCAGAGAAATAAGATTATAAAGGGAAAAAAAATAATAGTTGTAAATTCGACCGAGAATAATATAGTATGCATTTTCCTCTACCACCCAGAGTTTAAAAAGTGTGAGGCTATGACATAACTCTGAGAACGTGAGATGTGGGCAGAGGAGTCAATAGCAAATAAGGAACATTCTGTGTTTGGGAACATACTAGAGACAAGTTTGCAAGATGGTGAGTTTTGGGTTTTTATTGCAAATTCAACATGATGCAAAACTGACTGCTTTCTGCTCTGATGCTGAGTGTTAGGTGAGAGCTGCAGTTCATCCTTCGTTGCTCATGTGCGATCAATAGACAAGGCACCTTATGTGACAGCTCTTCATTTAGTTTAATTTAGTTTAACTCACATGTATTAATATCCTAGTAGGCTCCCTGGTGTCCCGTTTCTGTGGCAGTGTATGTCTCACTGTCTCTGTATGGGATTCCCTTGTGGAATGTTTGGAAACTCTATCACAGAAAGCATCAGAAAAAGAAAGACATTGGGGAATAGGTTTTTTTTTGTTGTTGTTGTTGTTGCTGTTTTTTTTTTTTAATGGTTGAAAGGGTAACCTGCTACTCCTCAAAAGTGATACAAACATGTAGATTAGATTAACCGTTTCAATGTTTCTTTTAAAATTCCTAAGAGTTCATTTCCTCCTTATGTGCCTCATTCAGAAAGGCAAACAGCATGTACATTGGAAGAGGGAGAAAAAGGGAACAGGATAGGAGCCTAATACAGAAGGCCTCTGAAGGACTCTACCCAGCAGGGTATCGAGGCAGATTCTGAGACTCATAGCCAAACTTTGGGCAGAGTGCAGGGAATCATATGAAAGAAGGGGGAGATGAAAGACCTGTAGAGGACAGGAGCTCCGCAAGGAGAGCAACAGAACCAAAAAATCTGGGCCCAGGGGTCTCTTCTGAGACTTATATGCCAACCAAGGACCATGCATGGCGATAACCTAGAACCCCTGCTCAGATGTAGCCCATGGCAGCTCAGTGTCCAAGTGGGTTCCCTAGTAATGGGAACAGGGACTGTCTCTGACATGAACTCAGTGGCTGGCTTTCTGATCACTTCCCCCCCACCTGTGGGGGGGGGGGCAGCCTTACTAGGCCACAGAGGAAGACAATGTAGCCAGTCCTGATGAGACCTGATAGACTAAGGTCAGATAGAAGGGGAGGAGGACCTCCCCTATCAGAGGACTTGGGGAGGGGCATGGGTGGAGAAAAGGGAAGAAGAATGAGATTGGGAGGGGTTGAGGGAAGGCACTACAGCTAGGACACAAAGTGAATAAATTGTAATTAATAAAAAATAAATTAATTCATAAAAAAGAAATTCCTAAGAATGAATTGTGCTAAAAATAAGGTAGTTAAATAAAAGTAGAACTATTTGCTTTTCATTTTTCATACTTAAATACCACTGATATTTATTAATTTCATACTGTATATAATTCACAGTGTTATATGTTTTAGTAAGCCTAGTCAGTTGTAACACATTTCTATTTTTATACAACCATTATGGAAATACACTGTGGAAGTCCCCTCCAAAGTTCTAAATAGAATTACTGCATGAATTAGCAATTCCAAGACTGGCTATATACTCACAAGAAATGAATATATCCAAAAGATATCTGTACTCCACTTTGGTTGCAGTATTAATTATAATTTACAAGAAGTGAAAATAATCTGTGTTGTGCATTGATGAAAAATGATTTTGAAAGTAGTAAAACAACTGTGTTGAAAAAGAACAAAATCTTGCCATTCAGGAGCACATGGCCTGACATGCAGATCGTTAGGTTTTATGTTAGAAAGGAATTAGAAATTACTTTTAACTTCCTCATGTATGTTTTTTTCCTTTAGGTATTTTCTTTGGAAAAATGTGTGTTCAAAAATTTTCTGGGGTTGGAGAGATGGCTCAGTGGTTAAGAGCACTGTCTGCTCTTCCAAAGGACTGGGGTTTAATTCCCAGCACCCACATGGCAGCTCACAACTATCTGCAACTTCAGTTCCAAGGGATCTGACATCTTTACACTAATGCACTTAAAACTAAAATTAAATAAACTATTTAAAATGTTTAAAATTTTTTCTGCCATTCTTAATAGTGTCATTAAATTTCTCATTGAATTCTGGCATACTTTATATAGTTAAGTAGAGTTTTTCATCACATATGTAGCTGGTAATATTTCCCTATTTATAAATTGTTAATTTTATGAATGAATCATATAAACATTTTAAAAGATCATGAGATATGATTTATTTTATTCAATTTTTATGAATGATGTTTTAGGTATTATATGGATATGTAACAACACACTCATAAATAAAATACGTTTCACCAAAGATTTATTTTACTTCATTTTTTATGTTATCTTTTATACTTGCTACATTTTTAGTTGATTTTTGCATATGGAAGTTATTGCTTGAAAGCCAATTTTTTTTCCATGCAGGGGTATCTACTTGTTCCTTCATCATTTGTTTAAAGTTCTCTTTTCTTAATTTTTTTTACATCTTTTTCAAAAACAAATAATTATATTTATGGAGCATATTTGATAGATTTAGGTTGAATGAGGCAGATTGAAAATGCATTTCATACTCCTAAGCCACACACACACACACACACAAATCCTATCTCATGAAAATTGTACTCTGGAGAATTTCAGTGGTGGTTCACTCTTGTGATCAGGTGACTGATGAGTTCACCATAACTGACCAGCATAGCAAGTGTATTAATTATCTCATTGCTGTGATAAAGCATCCTGAAGAAACAACTTACAGGAGACAGAAGCTATGCTGGCTCCCAGTACTAGCACAGTCAGTCATTATGAGGATGTCACGGCAACAGGAACATGAGAAAATGGGTCACATTGCATTATAGACAGGATGCGGAGAGAAATGGATGCTATTGCTCATTACTCTTTCTCCTGTTGTTCAGTCCAGAAGCCCAACTCATGGAAGGATGCCAAAATACTTAAGGTTAATTTGAGTATGTTAGTTATTCTAATCTAAATATTTCCTCATAAGTATGTCTAGAAGCTTGTCCTTGGTGTGCAGAACACTTTGCAAATAATTGGCCCTTTTTCTTTTCATTAAGTGTTTGATAAATCAAGTCAATACAATTTTCCAGGTCTGGGTTATTTTTGCTGTTTCTATAGTTGAAATGTTCCTATTTATAACTTTTGTTTTAACACTAGAGAGAACAATCTAGGCATTGGTACCTTTTGAAGTAAATATCGGTTATAAATATTTAAAAATTATTTGGTTGCTTTAATCTATGTTGTCAAAGTTACAGACAAAGAATTAACTTTAGTAATATCGTTCATTTAAGTATCTTCCTGTTACAGATAGAGGCAGTGTATGCACTTCCCCTGCTGTTTGCTCATTGGTTTTAATGCAAATTATTTGCATGTTTATTGAAGGCAGCCTCTCAGAATGGTTGGGCTTTAGACTTTCTGTGTAATGCAGGCATTGCTTTAAATTTTCCATTCATTATGCCTATGCTGTGTTCTACAAATTTTGTTTTGTTGTATTTTCCTCTTCATTTACCTCAAAATATTTTCTAATTTCTCTTGAAAACAACTTTTTTAAACTAAGGAGTAATTTAGAAATGTGTTGAAAGTTTCTAGTTTTTGGAAATTTGCCACCTGTCTGTTCCTCATTTCTAATTCAGTTCTGTTAGAGTCAGAGAATGTACTTCGTGTGATTTGTGCTATTTAACTTTGTTATGGTTTATTTTTTTATATATTCCCTGTTGGTAAATGTCAGGTGAATTTCTTCACAAAGAATTCCTTCTTTGTGACTTTTTTTTTTGTAAGTACATCAATGAGATGGTTGACATTGCTTTTCAAGTCTTTTATTTTTGCTTCCTCTTAGTTACCCTTCTGATTATTGCTTGTGCATGACACTTGGACAAGAACTTGTGATTACAGAAGGAAACATTTCTCTTAATAAGTTTTTTTTTTCTTGCAAGGTGTGTATGTCTATGTGTGTTCATATGTGTATAAACACAGATGTAGGAAGGGGCTCCTGTACATGTATGTGCCTGTTTGTGGAGACAGGAGATTGACACTAGGTCTCTTCCTTATTAACTCCCTTCTTTATATAACACACCAGTCTAGAGCCTTCAGTGTAGAGCTTGCTAATACAGCTCTTCTCACTGGTCTTTTCGCTCGGGGGTTCCCAGACTACGTTTCCTGAGTGCTGGCATTATTGAGGACTGCCTCAGACTTTACGTCTTGACTGGGACTTCAGTCCAAACACATCTTCACACTTGCATGGCATTAGTTTTATCCACTGAGGCCTTTATCCTCCAAGCCTTTCCCCTACTAGTTTCATAAAACTTGTTTCTTAGGTTTTGAAGTTCTCTGGTAGAATACATAAACAGTCTCAATTGCTACATTTGGTTAATTTGTTCTTTCATCATTAAGTGAAGTCTCCACTAAGAGTAAAAACATTTTTCTTATTAGTTGATATTAACTTTGTTTTGTCGAGACTGGGTCTTTTCTTTTACCTAAGCTGGCCCAGCTAGACTCAAACTCATGTAAGTCCTCTTGTCTTTGCCTCTGAAATGCTGGTATTACAGACACATGCTACTATATTAGGAAGAAAGGTATGTATTTTTTAATGATACCTATTTTCTCTGACATTTATTTAGTATTTATTGTTAGTATTTTCAAGGCATGTCCTTTTTCATCTTTTTGTTGTTAATGTGCCTCTGTGTAATGTTAACTCCAAATGTCAATGTGATGAGACCTAAAAGAACCTAGGGAATGGGCCTTTGGGAATGCCTATGAGTGGTTATCCTGATTTGTTTTATTGAGGTAAAAACATCTACCCAATTTCGGTGAAATCATCCCATGTTTTAGGTTGCTAGACTGTATAAAAAGGAGAAAATGAGCGGCATAAGAGCATAAATAATCTTCTGCCTTGTCATGTCATAGTGGATGCAATGTGACTAGTTGTCTTGACCACTATATTATATATATTATAATGAACTGTAACATTGAAGTATACAACAAATCATTCTACATTCATTTACATTTTTCAGAGTGTTTGATCACAGTGTCAGGAAAAGTGCCTAATACAATAATATATCATTACACTTAACTTTTGCAAGTACTTAAATGCACATTTAAAAAAGAGGTGAAGGGGGTCAAATAAAATCAGGGATGAAAAGGAAAATATTATCCACTAACACCACAGAACTACCAGAAGATGGAAATATCTCCTATACTCATGGATCAGTAGGATTAACATAGTGAAAATGGCCATACTCCCAAAAGCAATCTACAGACTTAATGCAAGTCCCATCAAAATACCAACACAATTCTTAACAGAACTTGAAAGAACAATTCTCAATTTCATATGGAAAATAAAAAACCCAGAATAGCTACAGCAATCCCATATAGTAAAAAATCATCTGGAGGTATCACTATGCCTGATCTCAAGCTGTACTACAGAACAACAGCAATAAAAACTGCATGGTACTGGCACAGAAACAGAATGGTGGATAAATGGAATTGAATCAAAGACCCAAAAATAAACCCACACACATACAGAAAATTAATTTTTGACAAAGAAGCCAAAACCATGTAATGGAAAAAAGATAGCATATTCAACAAATGGTGCTGTTCTAACTGGATATCTACATGTAGAAAAATACAAATGGACCCATATTTATCACCCTGCTCAAAAGTAAAGTCCAAGTGGATCAAAGACCTCAACATAAAACCAGACACATTAAATCGGTTAGAAGAAAAAGTGGTGAAGAGCCTTGACCTCATTGGCTCAGGAAACACCTTCCTCAACAGAATACCACAGCACAGGCTCTAAGATCAACAATCAATAAATGGGACTTCATAAAACTGAAAAGCAAAGAACACTGTTAACAGAACAAAATGACAACTTACAGACTGGGAAAAGATTTTCACCAACCTTACATCGGACAGTGGGCTAATCTCCAGAATATGTAAAGAACTCAAGTTAAACACCAACAAACTAAATAATCCAATTAAAATATAGGATAGATTGATCATCTTACCCTGGGTCCTCTTCCTTGTTTATCTTCTTAAGATGATCAATCCTCACTTAGAAAGACAAATGGGATGGACATTGGATGTAGGAAAAAACAAGTAACAGGACAGGAGCCTACCACAGAGGGCCTCTGAAAGACTTTATCTAGCAATGTATCAAAGCAGATACTAAGACTCATAACCAAACCTTTGGCAGAGTACAGGAAATCATAAGAAAGAATTGGGAATTAATATTACCTGGAGAGGATAGGACCTCCACAAAGGACCAAATATATCTGGGCACAGGAGTCTTTTATGAGACAGTTTCTCCAACCAAGGACCATGTATGGATATAGCCTAGAACCTCTGCTTGGATGTGGCTCGTGGTAGTTCAGTATCCAAGTGGGTACCCTAGTAATGGGAACAGGGACTGTCTCTGACATGAACTCAGTGGCTGGCTCTTTGGTCTCTTCCCCAATTCCTGAGGGAGGAACAGCTCTGTCAGGTCACAGAGGAGAACTTTGCAGCCAGTCCTGAAGATACTTGATAAACCAGGGTCAGAGGAAAGGGGAGGAGATCCTCCCTTATCAGTGGACTTGGAAAGGGGCAGGGAGGAGATGAAGGAGGGAGGGTGAGGTTGGGAGGGAATGAGGGAGCAGGATACAGCTGGGATACAAAGTTAATAAACTGTAACTAATATTTAAAAAATAAAAAAAATATAGGGTAGAGAGCTAAACAGAGAATTCTCAGCGGAGGAATATTGAATGGCAGAGAAACACATAAAGAAATGCTCATTGTCCTTAGTCATCAGGAAGATGCAAATCAAAATGACCCTGTAGTTTCACCTTACACCCATCAGAATGGATAAGATCAAAACCTCAAGTGACAACACACGCTGGAGAGGTTGTGGAGAAAGGGGATCCCTTCTCCATTAATGGTGGGAATGTAAACTTGTACAACCACTCTGGAAATCAATCTGTCTCTTTCTCAGAAAATTAAGAATTTTGCTACCTTAAGATCCAGCTATTACCACTCCTGGTCATATATCCAAAAGATGCTCAACCATACAAATAGGACATTTACTCAAATATGTTCATAGCTTTATTCATAATACGCAGAAATGAGAAACAACCTAGATGTCCCTCAACTGAAGAATGGATAAAGAAATTGCTGTACATTTATAATGGAATACTACTCAGCAATTAAAAACAAAAAAAAATCATGAAATTTTTAGGTAAATGGATAGAACCAGATAAGATCATTCTGAGTGAGGTAACCTAGAAGCAGAAAGACACATATGGTATATACTCTCTTATGAGTAGATATTAGACATATACTCTATGATGAATATACTCAAATTTGTACACATAAAGAAGCTAAGCAAGGAGGAGGACTCTGGGTAAGATATCAATCCTCACTTAGAATGGCAAATGGGCCAGATATCAGAAGAAGTAGAAAACAGGGAACAGGACAGAAGCATACCAAAGAGGGCATCTGAAAGGCTCTACCCATCAGGGTATGAAAGGAGATGCTGAGACTCATAGCCAAAGTTTGGGTAGAGTTCAGGGAATCTCATGGAAGAAGTTAGAGAAAGAAAGTCCTGGAGGAAAAAAGAGCTCTACAAGAACACCAACAGAGCCAAAAAACCTGGGCCCAGGGGGGCCTTCAGTGACTGATACCCAAACCCAGGATGATGCATGGAGAGGACCTAGAACCCCTTCTCAGAGGAAGCTCATAGGCTGCTCATTTTCTGCGTGGGTTCCCTAGCAAGGGAGGAGTGGCTGTCTCTGACATGAACTCAGTGGACAGCTCTTTGATCACCTCTCCCTTGGAGATGCAGCCTTGTTAGGTCACAGAGGAAGAGGATGCAGCCAGTACTGATGAGACCAGATAGGCTAGGGTCACATAGAAGAGGAGGAGGTCCTCCCCTATTAGTGGACTAGGGGAGGGGCATAAGGGGAGAAGAGGAATGGTGGGTAGGACTGGGAGAAGAGGGTCTCCACCTGGGATGCAAAATGAATAAATTGTAATTACTATTAATTAATTAATTTTAGAAAAGGGTATGCCCTTTACTTAGGTCTGATGATAATGAAACATAAAAACACTATATAACAAAAACTTAAAGTGTAAGTAAACAATGAAAAAATCTCTACGTTATTGTAAGGGCACCCATGCTAAGTTTGATTAGATGCAGGAGATGAGCTTTAGTCAGTACAGTAATAAAATGTAATAATTTATAATACCGCCATCCTTTTCTATCCAAGTATTCCAGTTTGCTCATGTTTGTGTTCAGACCTTTCTAAGGACACTAGGACTCAGTGCCGCCTCTCAAGAGTTTTTTTTTTTGAAGTATGACAATTGTATGCAAATTTGGAAAAGAAAAGTGTCTTGTGGATCAATAATGGTAGACTTTGCTTCCCTTAGTACAGGAAACACTACCTTCAGCCTTCACTTGCAAGAAGTAGGATTATAGGTTTACATCACCATGCCTGGCCTTTATATCTTTAATTTTAATGTAAACAATTAGAGATATACACTATGAAAACAACCTTAGTGTCCTCATTTCAAGTACTGAATGACTCTTCATCCAGGGTCTTTCCTTTCTTCCTTCCTTCCTTCCTTCCTTCCTTCCTTCCTTCCTTCCTTCCTTCCTTCCTTCCTTTTGTTCTTTCCTTCTTTCTTTCACCCCCAGTTAATTTTTCTGATTTCTCCTTTTTGCAATAAGAATAGTATTGCTTTGTTTAAATGGTCTATTAATATATTTTAATTTTACTGTTTGTCCATTTGTTTAGGGCTGGCCACGGGTTGTAACTGAATATCCTAAGCAACTTGTCCCTAGAGAAAACTGATTCTTTCTCTCTCAGCAACCATTGATTGCTTGTAGCTTTTCATCCAGGGATGATGCCTTGTGAGATTTCCCCTGTCCATGTTGGCATGTCAGCTGGTGTTGTCATTATGCAGGTCTTGTTTAGTCAACCATACTGTTGAGATTTCATAGGCACATCATCCCTGTCAAGTCTAGAAGACACCATTTTTCAGCAAGTATCCTGGTCCTCTTGCTCTTGTAATCATTCTGTCCCCTGTTAATAATGTTACACATGAATACCACTAAAGGAACTCCGTTGCACATATGTGTGTGCAACAATATTTATAGCAATAATATTTAAAGAAGAGATAAAATATTTAAGTGTGTATACAAGGAGTTGGAAGAAGACAAAAAGGGATGGAAGTGAGGTAAATAAATAACATCTTTGAAATGCTGAGAAAATGTTTAAAAATTAAATTAATAAAAAGTAATACATGATAGTAAAAATATTTGAACTTTATGATAATTTATGCATTATATCAAAGTAATAAGAAAAATTACCTAAATAACAGTTTCATAGTTCTTTATAATCTATACCTCAGTAATTTTGGGATGACAGAGTTAAGTTTGTATAGAGGATTCACAATCTATGGGCTCAGCGTTGACATTACGCATGTGCACCATATCACTGGTTCTTCTAATTAACAGTCAATAGAACAATAAAACTTTAGTTTTGAGAACAGAAACACTATTATAACAAATAAAACTTAACTCTAAAAGCACCACTGAATTTTCTTGCAGATAAAGAAATGAGTCAATTCACTAGAGGGACGGGTAGCCACAATTTTAAACAAATATAGTTGGATGGTTAAAATTTAGTGAAACCAAGAGGAGAGACAATGCTGTATGTCAGTTCTAGACGACTTAATGGACTGAATTCTTAATAAACTATCTTAGATTTTAATAGGTATTAGTACTGGGCTTTTACTTCATTACTCATTTTTGATTTTATCTTAAAGTTGAACATTTTTAAAATATTTTTTATTTATTTAACTTTATTTTATATGCATTGGTGTGAAGGTGTCAGGTCCCTTGGAATTACAGACAGTTGTGGACTGCCATGTGGGTGCAGGGAATTGAACCCATGTCCTTTTGAAGAGCAGTCAACGCTCTTAACCACTGAGCAATCTCTCCAGCCCAAAAGTTGAATTTTTTAAACACCTTATTAAATATGAAATTGTAGATAGACCAAGTTACATTGTACCTCTCACCTTTATCCTTAAATAGGTATTCATCATCTATTTAAAAAAATTCTGTATTTAATATGCATCACATTTTTTTCTAGAATGTAATATACACCCCATATACTCTTCTTAAAAAGTGGGCTTTGCTTAAGTTTTTTCCAAATTCATTATTTGTTTGCCCTCATTTTTTGAAACCCTGTGTTTTATTTGAACAGTTTTCAGTGAAAACTATTTTGTTTTCTGATTTCCATTACCACCCTTTTGGTCTGTGCAAATTTCTCATCTCATGGTCATCTCCTTCAGTATTTATTGATTCTAAGGACTTAGATGAACTTCCTGAACACACTTAAGAGAAGTTAATGGATGTTATAGATAGCTTAACTACCGAGAGAAAAATAGTTATATATGTAATATATAACATATATAGCTATGATTTTGAATATTATACATAAAAACTAGTATTCTTTTTACGTCAACATTTTAATTAAGTGCTTTGATTTTCTCCAATTTCCAGTTACTAGTTTGAAATGTAGAACACATAATAGATGTGAAATTGAGAATTGACTCTAGGCTTCAAGCCAACTGTCATTAGTTTGATTAGTCAGAATGAAGACATTTTTTAAAATGGCATCATCTTCCTTACAATGAACTTACTTTAAGTACAGGGATACTCAATTATTCAGTTGTATATGTTGGTGTAAATTAAATCATAAGAAAGAGAATTCAATTTAGAACTGGCTTTGAAAAATGATTTCAATACACTTTGCTTCTGTACCTCACAATTAAAACTCTTATATGGCTCTGTCAGATAGCAGTCAGTTAATGTAGCACAGCTTTATAACTAAGGGTTGACAGTTCTCATAATAAATTATATTTAGAAATTTATGTGGCTTATGAACTGACAGGGTATAAGATGATTGGCCTTTAGGCCTGGGATCTTGGGTCAGGCCACTGGTAAAGTTCAGTGGTTGTGAAGGAGGTCAGTGATTACTATTTATAATTTGTTTTCTGATAATTTTATCATGCACGTGTACTCAAAGGCCACGGGTTGAAGTCCATAAATTGAAACAAATGAATAAAAATATGTAAAAGTAATTCCAGCAATTTTCAAAAGCACTAAGATATTGTTATAGTCATTTAAATTAGCATTACTTTATGCATTAAGTGGAAAGCAGAGGAAGACAATAACAAGTCACCTTTGCTGCATTCATTTCCTACTGTTTAAGATGTAAATATTTATACAACTGACATTGTCAAAGAATTACAAAAAAAAGAATTACAAAAGTCATAATGAATTATAAAGAGGGATTATTTTCATGTATATCCAATACAAAATTCTTTATATTTGCTTCCTCTTTTAAAGCTTGAATTTGAGTTGCTTTATCTTCTTTATATACATTATAGGAGTTCCATATAAAATTTTTTTTGCATTTATCTAGACTTCTTGTCACTGGTAAGTCTTCATCTCTCAGTATTGGCAAATTCTGAGGTTTTCTTTAAAGCCAAATGTTTACCGTATTTGACAAACATGAATTCTGCATGAAATTTTCTATAATCCTCCTAGGAAATTTTGTTTCATGATCAGTTAATGAAATTAATGCTATCTTGAAAAGTATATTATTTTAACATTGTTAAAAGAGTATTAACTTAAAATAATAAAATAACATTGATTATTTGCTAAATATCAATGCCCTAGTAAATTTATAAGAGAAAAGAAGAAAGTAACTCTAAAACCTTTTCTCATGTACTATTTGCTTTATACAGGAAATTGTTCTAATGGAGAACACAAAATCATTCCAAAAGAAGACTTATGCAACTGACAGCTAATCTCCCTTATCAGTGGACTAGGGGTAGGGCACAGAGGGAGACGAGGGAGAGAGGGTGGAATTGGGAGGAGACGAGGGAGGGGGCCACAGCCAGGATACAAAGTAAACAAATTGTAATAAGTAATAATAATTAAAATTGTAAAAAATTTTAAAGAGCAGAAATTTAACAATTTCTAAAATACCTCTTCTATGCTTAGGGCATAGTAAAGAGGCATTCTTAGATTTTGTTGTTGTTGATAAGCTGAAAGAAAACAAAAGCACACATCAAATAAACATATATTGGTATAAATTTGACAAATTATGTCAATAATTGAAATTTCAATCCTGGTTAGACAAGTCATTCATTAGTCATCCCATAAGATTTTATGAGGAGATCTAAAACATCTGCCATAAACAAACACAATGTTTCAAATTATTAGAAGAATTAAGTGTAAACTTTAATTTAAACACACCCTAAAACTTTTATTAAAATGTCTAGAGGGTGGAAGATCTAGAATAACTTGTAATTCAAAATGAGACTGGATTATTTGTTGTGTGACATTATTTCTGGGGGGAAAAATGTCTCTATACCAAGATAGAGGACTGACCATTGATCAAAGTGTGGATACCACAAAAGTTTAATTTGGTAAACAAATGAGTTTTGTTTGGGGTTACTTATAGGAATATAAGGTGAGAGGTTACTTACATGACTCATAGATAGTTGTATCACCAAAACTCACCCCAGCATGTGTGATGGATAACAAAAGCTAGACACCTGAAACACTGCACAAACTGCAGGCGGATGGACAGGTTGGAGTTCCCTTCCTGCTTCAGTTCATCAGCGCCTCTTCTGGGCAACTCAGCAGGTGCTGCTGCCCCCTTTTAGGCATCCTGTCTGACTGCCATTTCTTCCAGACAGCTCTCTCCTTCTACCACATGTCCTTGGCTATAAGAATAAGAGCCTCTTACAGGTGGCTATCTGAGAGTCTCTTTCAGGACTCTTCACACATGTGTATTATTGGGAGGAAGAAGCACAGAGGATTGGTCAGTTTTAATGACTTCCTGAAACTATTGATTTATTTACTTTCTGAGCTCAATAAGCTTCCTTGTAGGATGAAATGTTTCACCTCCCTTCAGAGCATCCTGTTGTTTTACTTCTCTTTAACATCCTGCACCATATCAAGTTTTTCTCCCAGGTGAAATGTTTGAATCTCAAGAAAACTGCTATATAACATGAAGTTAAAAATAGGAACAACCAACTTTCACTCTGGTTCACTTTAACTGTGAATTAACTACACGCATTTGTTTCATGTCTCCAAATCCTGGTTGTTTCATAGGAGAATATGTAAAAACAATGGACTTCTCTATCCCAGGGATTATGCTAGGTTCTGCTTGTAAAATACTTTGTGTAATGATTAGACATGCATCTAATAGACATTGTTTAAATAAAATTTAAAATTTTAATATAGCATGGTATAGAAAGTGCTATAGATTGTAGTTTGAATTAATGTTAGCCATGTTTTGTAATTTTTCTCTGAAGGCTAAATATTTTCAAAGGACTCTTGTTGGACTAACTTGGAGTCTGTCACTTGAACAAACCACATGGTGATAATGACAGCCACTTTTTCAGTCTGTTTGCCACACTTCCAAAGATGACCATAAGACTAAGTAAGTTCACACAGTGATCTACGAGTGTGAATGAGAAACTGATTCAAAGGCTCTCTCATTAAGATACAGATTGCAAAATACAAGCAAGACCTTTCCACAAGATCTCTACTTGTGTTCAAGATGGAAATACTAGGCAAAGGACAAAACCTTTTGTCAGAACATTAAGAGCTCCACCTACAAGCAACTTTTGCAAAGGCCAATAGCAGAGTCAATGCCTTATAAAGTCAACAAAATTAACAAAAGAAACAGAAACTGGGATCTCATTGTTTTGTTTCAACTCCTGAGCTGCTGCTGTGCTAAGCAAGGGTTGTCAGCTTGACAGGGCCTGGGATACAGACCTCTGGATATGTTTGTGAGAGAGCTTATTGTGTTAGTTGAGGCAATAAAACAAGATTCAGGTCTTTCTGCTTCCTGGCTGTGGAAAGAATGTGACCAGCTGCTCCACGTGCCCAAGTCTTCCTCACAACAACTGGCTGTCCCCTCACACCATTAGCTAGACTCAGTTTTTCCTTCCTTACATTGCTTCTTCGTTCCAAAAATAAGACAAGTCCCTAACACAGCTGCTTCCCGAGAGAGACACCTAGTCACACATCATGGAGCTCAAAATAAATATTTTCAGGGTACAAAGCAGGGGGTGAGGGTTTTCATGTGGTTTTTATTTGTTTGCTTGTTTGTTTCATATGTATGAATCATCATCTCGTCTCTCCAGGAGTTAGTATAGTACAAAAGATAATCAGGAGCCAAGAAGAGGCTTAAGAAGAAAGTCATAAGGCATAGTTAGCTGCTCAAGGACTTGAGTCCAAGACACTGTATAATTTCGGTCTTTATGCTTTTTTTATCCTCACTGTCTATTTTGGAGAAATTTTATAATTCGATCTTAGGATTGTGCAAGGTTCTTCTGTTACAATGGGCTTTTAGTTGATATTTGGGATCTAATATAATTTCTTAGAAAAACATACTTGTAAATAATATTATCTGGATTAGTATACCACTTCATACACATTTTCACTAAGGTCCTCAGATAATGTGAGCAAATGACTGATTCTAGAAAGAGCTGTATGAACACAGCAGGGTTGGTTACCTCAACAACTGAGAAACTGTTTATGTTTCTTCCTTCTCAAAAGTATGTACTTAAAAAAGTGTCAGAAGGCTTTTTATTTTTACCACATTAATCTTTTTGTTAAACATTTACCTCGCAACATAAACCCTAACAGCAATCTAAATACATTTGTCCTTATTCCCACTGATAAATACAGTCTCCACTCCTCATCAAGGAAACAGAGAACACTACAGAAAACAACAACCAATCAACATACAAAGTGATGGGGCCCAGTCCCAGCGGATACTTCTACAATACAACTCCTGCACCACTCGAAGATCACTGTGACAGAGTAGGAAAGACTGCAAAAGCCGAAGGATCAGTGAATTTGCTGTGAGATTGTGTCTTCTAGTAACATCAAATCCTATACTTATCGTCTCGCCCATATGAGCCCCCAAACATGAGACGAACAAGGAGGACAACAAGCATACCAAACTGAATGGGCAAAACCCCCTAAAGGCCTTAACCCTGTCTACCCTCTACAAAGAACTCTAGGTAGCTGACTAAAGCTGGGAAATTGACAGGCGGCTTCCTGTGGTAGAACAGACAAATCAGTTGTTCAGTGACAACAGTCATCTCTGAAATTATACATACAAGTAACATTATTTGGACTTAGCAGGTTTTATGAATATATACATATATTTATATAAGTTTATATAAATATATACATACATATATAAACACATATGTGTATGTAAATATATTCACATATGCATGCAACAATTGATTAAACGGAGAGCAAGGGTGGGTGTATATAAGAGGGTTTGAAGTGAGAAAAAAAGAAAAAACAGGAACATAATTAAAATGCTATCTTTAAAATAAACAAACACAAAACAATGAATTTATCTCACTGAACACCCATCTCATCTAGCGCAGTTTCTTGTCTTTGAGAACTAACTCAGAAAACTTTTAAATATGATATTCTGTCATATTTTTCACTGGATAATCCTTAGTCTTCTGTTCCTTCTATTCACTCTTATGCGACCATTACATTTGCCTCTCTGAAATGTGTTATTGTTTGTGAGTCCATTTCTGACAATAAATTCTAGTGTCACTGAGTACCAGTTCATGATTCGAGGTTTGGAATCCTAGCATAGAATGTGTGTTCCTTAAACTTTTGGTGAGTAGACTGGCATTGAATTTAATTAAGTTGAGAAATTGTTATGTTTTTCCGTGAAGCTATACACATTCTTTCTTCATTTTCCTCTGGACCAGTGACAGGTATTTGAGAGATGGACAGGTTTAAGGGCACAATTTTTGAAATGAAGCAGAACAAAGTTAAATGATCCACAAAGAGATCAATGCCTGGAATTAGACTATAGCAGCTTGATGCTCAAACCACCAACCCACTGTCTTCAGCTCTAGGATGATGTTGGAAACACTAGCTCTCTTTTCCAGACTTAAGAAAATGAAAACATTTAGCAGTAATATACAGTCCTTTATCATTGCAAAATTATTATCTTATTTAGCATATAAAGGAAAACTAATATAAATAAATTTTCAAGTGCTTTACAGTCAGGAAATAGAATTCAATGAAGAAAAAGAGTAAGGTTAAAATATGTTCAAGTATAAATTATAATGCAAAATAACTATATCTGCCTTTTCTAAATTTCATTATGAAATAATTTTATTTTATTTATACATTTGTATTTTATCATAGAAGTACAATTAGCAGTAAATTATGCAGAGATCAGAAGAATAGATGATAGAGATTGTCTTTTTAAAAATAGGATTCTGTTAGGGAACAGATGTTAGGGAACATCTAAGGCTGACGTGAATAAATACCCCCTAAGACACTCGGTACAAGTATGCTTCTGCAGAACACAGATCACTTATCACTATTAACATAGATCCAAGGGAGGAACACTTGGCATGATATGCTTGCTTTTTTTCAGGTAGGTCATGTTTAGGGTACAGGTCAAACATTTAGTATATTTACAGAGTTCAGCCATGTTTTCTAAACTCATTGGATAATTAAACAAGTATCACTTGTTTCAGATACAACTGGACAGCTTTGTTTTGCTGGTTAGGATTAGGCCCGAAGAATCTGGTATTTGGGTCATAGAGATAAGAGCATATTGAACAACTATGTACTGTTTTAGGAATGTGATAATTCAGAAAGCTTGTGGTTCTCTTTAGTAACTATCTCAGTTTTTACTTTTCACATGTATGCTTTCATCTGCAGAGCTATCATCTTTCATTCCAATCTGATTTCCTTCTATAGTTTGACCATACAAAACTGCCTCTGGGCACCCTTTCTTCCTACCTCACACGTTTTCCTATGCCTAACACCCCAAGCCCCAAACTACCTTTTCTTAGCTGACCAGGGTTTATCAAAACTTCAATCTAGGGCCCTATCTTAAGTGACTGTACCCAAGCCTCCACTGGCTGCTCCCTGAAACACCTGAAACCTTTAATGAACATGGAATTCTATTTCATTCTCTGCCAACTAGAATCAAATATTTGGTGGCCAAGTCACTAGTTACTTTTTGTGATCTCAGTCCAGCACAATGTCTGTCTTATAATACATGCCTAATAAATGATCAATAAAGGATTAAACTTCTAACTATGCTTATTCTATTTTTATACTTACAAAGTATCCAAAGTTGAAGAAAATGGGTCCCATTTTATCTACTCTGAATGTCTCTACTCTACATAACCAACTACATGAATATTATATTTATTATCTGGAAAATATTAATATATAACCTTTGGGGCTGCTACTTCAAAATTTAGACTAAGGACCTGAGATGGCTCAGTGGATAAAGGCACTTCTGACAAGCATTCAGTTCCCAGGATACTCATGTTGGAATAGAAAATTGACTCACAACAGTTTTTCTGACTTCCACAAGTGTGTCTTAATATATACCTGTATGTGCACACACACACACACAATAGAGGATAGACAAACTAATAAATGTATTACAAACTAGAAATCAGATTAATATGTCTATAATTAAATATGTAGTATAATAAAATTATAAAAATGTCTTTCTTATAGTTTTAAGTCATTATTATAAAGATATTACTTTCCTTTTGCTATACAACTGACAATGTTAATACTTAGAGAGTATGTGTACATATATTGCCCTGGTTAGATTTGTTAACTTGAAACAATCTAGAGTAATCTGGGAAAAGGAACATCAATTCAGGAAATGCTTCCATCAGATTTCCTATAGGTAGTTTGGAATGTTTTATTGATGGCTGGTTTAAATGGATGGACCTATCCCACTATGGTCATTCCAGTCCAGTCAGGTGGTCTTATGTGGGGTACAAAGGGCTGATCAAGTTATGGGGAGCAAGCCAGTAAGCAACATTCACCCACAGTCTCTGCTTCGGTTCCTGCTACAAGGATCCTGCTTTGAGTTCCTGCTTTGGCTTCCCCTGATGAAGGACTGTAACTGGTAAGCAGAACAAGCCTTCCCTGAATTACTTTTGATAATGGCATTTATCATAGCAATAGAAAACAAACCAATACATGTGTCTTCTAGATGTTTATATGTGGACAGACACATAGCCACCTATATTCCTCTCTCTCTCTCTCTCTCTCTCTCTCTCTATATATATATATATATATATATATATATATATATGTATATGCCATGATATATTTAACTGCTAATTTCTCTGATTTCTTCTAATTATGCATGATACTATTATGAGTGTTCTTGAAAATATATCTCTATTCAGTGAGTATGTGCTCTTGATTAAAAATATATGATATTCAATAAATATTTCTGAAAGGCTATAGTATATATGAAAGACTACAAGAATCTCTACTGTCATCTAAGGAAGAAGTGTATATGTCCAGCATGGTCAATTAAAATTTCTTTGTCATATAACTTGAATTTCCAAGTTATGATACTAGGTGGTGTTTAATTAGCATCTACTTTATATATGTTATCATTAGGATCTTTCAGTAGTAAGGACGGGTATTTCAGAGGCACTTTGGTTGCTCTTCTGCTGTAGTTATGCGTATTTCTGTTCCTATCTATTCTGAAGTCCTATTAAAGTATGTGTTTACACTTTAGACTCTAGCTTCCTATTCATGAAACTGTGATTTCCATGCCCCACGTTTAATCATTCTAACTTGTTCTTTAGCACTTTATTTCAAAGAGGTTTTTCTGTATATCATATGAGCTTTCAAATTTTGTCATGGCATTTAAGGGTGTCTATGACTAATATAACTTTTAAAATACAAGTTCATTTGCATTGGAATAATGTTAATGTTTCTGCCTCTGTGTGTGTTTGTCTGTGTGTGTGTGTGTCTGTGTGTGAATGGCACTGTGTTTCCTCTTATTTTTCTGCTACCTACTTGACCTGGGATAATACTTGATGGAAAGTGCTAAAATAATTTTTTGATATAATTTTTTTTATTTTTTATATTAATTACAGTTTATTTACTTTGTGTACACTAAAATAATTTACATTGTCAGTTTTGTGTACTGTGAATCTTCAAAGTAGTTTATCTAGCTTATCCAATTCTGAATTAATATAGATTATAGATAGCATTTAATTTATTCTAAGATTCTAATAATTTTTATCATTTAGTTATAAACATATACGAAGACACTAGCCACTTGCTTTTAAATAGCTCTATTTTAAGGTTTTTTAGCATCTTAACTTTGCTATTAAATGTATCTTAAAAATGTTTTGTTTTATAAACCACCTTTGCTCAGATATCAGTTTTGTTTAAACTGTAGTTAAAAGAAAATTCTGTCTTTCTCTCTCTCTCCTCCCTCTCTCTCTCCATTGCTTGCCTCTAAAGAAGAGAGGACCAGAAGCAAAGAGGAGAAACATACTTGACCTCTTGGCAGTGTAGCTCTGTTAGGAAAAGTTGTACCACATTGCCCTTGTGAGGTTTACAGCAAAAGCCAAGTGGAGGTCTGAAGTAGAGGGACTAACAGTATGAGCATCACAGGCCTAATTGTCTGCTTTCTTGAAGTTAGGGTTATTGGCAGCTGCCATTATACCATCCATGCTGCTGTCACCCAGCACAACCAACCAGCATGCACTAATTGCAGTGGCCTTTTCATCAAGTAAGATCATCCCACTAAACACAAAGAACTGTCTCTCCATTAGCACAGACAGTAGCCAGCTAGATCAGCTGGGCTCCTTGAGTATGATTGGACTGTCATATTGTTATGATTTGTTCAAGTTTAGAGCATTTAGCAGATAGCCTTTGCACCTCTCTTTGTACCTGAATACTATAACCTGACTGCCCCTATCATTTAAGAGGGTACTATAGCTTTTCAAAGTTCAGCAGCGCACAATTGCAGGCAGGCAACTGGTTTCTGACAAGAGATCAATACTGTCCTTCCAAACGCTGGAGTCAAGCTGCTGGGTCTGTCAGAAGGATGTGTGCTGTAATTGGATCATGGATGCTGAGAGTCATCTGAGTTTCCCTTCAGCACTGTCACAGCTGTCAGATGTCATCCCTTTGTACAGCTGTCACTGCGGGAGAGTTGGGGCTCTTTTTCCGTTCTAACCCAATGCAAATGTCCACTTAGCAGATGAATATTGAAGATATTAGACACTTCTTTATGCCTTTATGCAAAGTAAAGATCTGTGTCATCTGTGAATTTCATGGAAATAAGTTGCAATTTATTCACTGTGAGAAAAGTGAAGTGAAGCCTGTAAAAATGAGAAATTATTTGGTTCAGGCTATTAAAAAAGGAATATTTTACAGAATAAACAACAATATACATTTTGTTTCCTTGGGTTGGAAAGTCATCTAGTATTCTAGAGTGGATATATGGTAGCCTTCTGTAGTTTGTGAATATTTGAGAATATATGTAATATATAGTGCTTTATACATGTTCTTAGAAAAGGGACAAATCTTAAATTTAGGTTCTTCTGCATTACTAAAATTTATTGAAAAATACAAACCTATTATCTGACTCAAGGGGGCACCATGATGTGGTTTGATTCTCCCTTTACAGGCAGAATCAAAAATCAGGCCAAGTGCTATCAAAAAAGTTTTCAAGGCAGGAAGGTCAAACTCAATGAAAAGACTTGGATCACAGATCCCCCCCCCGCCTTTTTTTCTATATGTTTACAAATGAAATAGATATGTCTATAGTTGACAAAATAAGTATATGACTGTTTCTGTTAATTTTGATCTGTTTGCTTTTAAACCCAATATTCAAATCAAGATACATTTTGTATGCATATGTTACACTATTTTATTCTTACTTAGGCCTGTAATACTCCTGAAGCAATGATAAATGGTTAACATTTAGAATTGCATAATGGAGTCATGTATATTTACCACATATAGGGAAAAAAATAGATGTTGCCAAAGTGGTTTTTGGCAATTATATACTTAATAAAGGTAATTTTTAATGCTGAGATAGACTTCTGCACCTCCCTTGACTGACTCTAGATAAATACAATCTTAACTGGTGGCTTGTTCTTATTTTTTACTATTTCCTTGCTGTCTCCCTAAGCTGATGTCAGAATCATTTTTGGATGGCCGACAGGGTAATTTTTGCTCTGGGTGGCTGACTTTCTTTTTCTTGAGGTCCAGACCACACACTGCCTTCTCTGTCAAGAAGGCAGCCTGCTCTGGTCCCACTGACAGAGTAGCATGAACCTTATTTTCCAATATCTGACCTTCATGTCCTGTCACCCGCCATGGGACTCACCGGGTCAACCCCTCAAATATCCAAACTTTTTGCCTCCATCTGGCATTATGAGGTGACCTCACCTCATTTGTGGCAGCTCAAGTTTTTGAAGCCTAAAATTAGTGGATGCCAAAATCAAAATAGACACTCGGTCCCTATTGCAAGGCAATGGAGAATGGGAAGCAGGAAGCCAGAACATTCAATGGTTTTGCTTAAAAGATGGCAAGTATTTGAAATGGTTATGATAAGTATTTTTAGGCTAAGAAATACTGCGTTTTCTCTTACACCATTTATCATTCTCCCCAACTCACCTGTGATTTTTTAAATCTTTCTTTCTTTCCTTCTTTCTTTTTCTTCCTTCCTTCCTTCCTTCCTTTCTTACTACTTACTAAAAACAGGCAAATGATGTTAGGAAAATTAAAATGCAATTCTGCTATAAAATTAATCACCTATAGTCAAATCCCGATTGGCTACCACAGGAACGACAAAATGGTCCTCAGTAGTTAGTTAGAAATTACAGAAATAAATGGAAAATAAATAGGTTGCTCTTCTGTGATGACTGGGAACTTTACAGACAACTGTAGCAACTTGAGTGTACATTTTTTTAAAAAGTATCGTTTCTGGCTAGTTACATCAGAGATCCAAAATAGTCATTTCTACATTTGCATTAATAAAGGGTATCACATGACCACATGGAAGTAGAAGGTAGATTAAAAGCCGATCAAGTGTCAAACTCTGTTCTGTATGTAAATTTATAGCAATGATGTGTTGTTGAAGATGCCTTACTTGCTATTTTGCTGATATACTAAGTAAAATTAAAAATTCACAATTCTGATTTATGGGATTTTAAATGAATCTGATCTTTCTTCTGGCAGGGTAAATAAGTGTTTTGTGATTTTATATATATATATATATATATATACACACACACACACACACACACACACACACACACACACACATATATATATATATATATATATATATATATATATATATATATATACGACCATCGTTATGGCTCATTTAATTTTGCGAGTGAATGATCTAAGATTAACTACAGACTAGTCAGTGCAGTTTAAAAGCTGAAAGCAATTTCGAGCCATAGATGGGAATGCCACGTTCTGTCCACAACTGGATGACTTTAAAGGCTGAGCTGTGAGGTCTTTGTATATGACCACAGGGCCTGATAAAGCCATAGGAACACAGTAAAAGCACAAAAATAGTTCCAATTTATTTGGTGCCATCACCTTAATGAGATTAATACAGACATGCTCATGTGCCTAATTGGTGATTTTGTTTTAACTGGTAATGAAGGATTAAAACTTCAGGCAACAGGCTGCTTGGCTGTTAGAGGGTTGGAAAAGGAAAGGGTTTTTATTATTATTATAAAAGGACACAATATGCCACTCCAGTTTATAATGTTTCTCTCAAAACCATGAATGCATTGAAATGTGTACCTTATAGTGTTCTTGCTATTTTATGAGAAAGTATGATTTTATGGCCAGTCATAATATTGCTTTTATTTACCAGAGACCCTTTTCTAGACGAGACCACATAGAACTGTTTTTTTTTTTTTTCTGGAGAAAGCAACTCAGACTGAAAAGCACTGACCACTCAGCTACTGTGAAATTGAGAGAATACAGCATATATTTTAATTTATCTTCTGCAAACTTACTGTCTCTGAAAGACCTTTGACTGCCTGCTCCACCTAATCCCAGAGCACCCCAGTAAACCAAAGCCTATTTGGGGAACTCCACCTATGCTTTCTCCCCTCAAAGTGAGTGCAGTTTGTAGCCCTTTTAAATGCTAACATTATTAAGCTTGCTGCCAAAACACAAATGCTCAGTCTAAGTCATTAAAATTTAATTATAAGGGGGCAGCTGAGCCCAGTTGGAGTTTTGAATGTGAAAATCTTGTTAAAAAAAAACTAATAAAAACAAAACCACCCAACCAAACCCATCGGCATCTGTCTCTACTGGCCCAGTGAAGTATATTTAAATAAAATTGCCCATTTGATCAGCATTCAGCATGCTACCAAATCCTCACAGTGAAGCATATTTTGCTCATCCCTCTACTATGATCAACATAGAGCAGGCCATGTTTAATCTTGCCACTGTTTGTAGCGCACTGTATATAGCATGTGTCCTAAAATCCAGGAACTGTACTTCCTAGCACCAACAAAAGCAGTAGTTTTGAGGATTTTGTTTTCACCATGGAAACCTTGCCCCATGCGAAGGTATCTTTCTGAGTAGGGGAGAATGCTGCAGTAGAATTTGATCTTTCAGGTTCTATTAGGAAGCACTCCAAGAGGACTCTGTGTGGTGTTAAGGTGTTGCCTTCCCAGAGAATGAAGACAGAAATATATTTTACATTTCTTGTCAGATTGAACTTTAAGGCATCCTGACTGCTTTCTCTAAATTTAAACATCACAGCCAAAATGGCAACATGCTTTGTTCAGTTCCAGTTGTGTGGAGTTTCAGTGCTTCATTGATTCAAAGGAAAGCTGAGGCTGGCATGGGGCACAGGGCTATGGAATCACGCTTTCACTGCAGCATGTCAAACCATTATATCTGGGACCAGAATGTCACCGTGGTCTCAATGGTTCGTCAGCTGAAGGATATGGTTAACAAATGTAAAACCAAACTTCAGAGGAGCTGGTTTTCTGTGCTAAGTGATCTGTATTCCCTCTGAATTTACTTTCCCCTAACCCCGTGAAATTAACAGTACTTTCTGACATTCGACCCCCTGACCTCACACATAATAAGAATTTAAAAAGCACCATGCATGAGTGTGTCTCCGTAATGCAAAACTGGAAAAAATGACCATGTCACAGTTTTATTATACAAAACCTTCTCAATCTCCATTGCATGCTTCATATATGAGCACTCAGTTTAAAGTTATTATAAAGAAAAACACAATTTTGTGAGTAATAATTCATTGCTCATGACTTTTATAGACAATAAATTGCAGCAAATACATATTGCTACCAAAAAGCTTTGTACTCCATTAATGCAGATATTTACCAAGATAAGTGTTAAAAATAGTATGCTAGAGGACTCTGATGCGTCAAAGGAAGGGGCTTCCAGGGAGCTGGTTGCCAAGGGTGCACATGCACAATGTGCAGGTCTCAGGGTTTAAGAGGCAGAAGCAGGAAAGTGTTACGTGGAAATGATTTTGTGTTATCAGGCTCAGGGGATGACAGCATACAAGAGTAAGAACAAGGTGCTATGTGGCTTTTTCTTCACTGTGAAGTAAAGATTGGCAGCTGGAAGTAAGGCTTACAGACAGACCTGCACACAGGACCTCTTCACCCAGGACTCATAATCACTACTCAAAGGAAAACGCATTTACCAGGGAAAAGCGGCTGTAGCCATCAGAAGTGTGCTTAAAACACCACTTAAATATCACTTTATACGCTATTACCTGCAAACTGTGGCTTCGTATTAAATTATACTTGCATAGGCTTTTGCCTCGGTGCTGATAATGCTTTTGAGGTTGCATTGGTGAAGAAGAATTTAGGCTGCTTTGCAAGAGACGTGACTAGAATATTCCGCACAGCTGACAGTGACAGGGTGAAAAATTACAGAACTGTACTTTCTTTCCTCATATAGACTGTAATTTTAATTGTCATTGTGGCCCTTCTGTTTTAATTATGGGACTTCTTTGATATATACCAGGACATCATATTGAATGAAAATATGGTGCTATAATAGTCTCTTTATAATTAATGACCACATGTAGATCTTGGTGCATAAAAGGGAAGGAATAAATGAACAATTTATTTAACTAGGTTTTGGATTTCTTTCTGTCTTCCAGAGAATATAAAATGATCCCAGAGCTTCTGAGAGTGTTTGATGTAAGAGCTGTACAGAATATTGAACAAAATGACTTTAGGCTAGGTTACAAAATGCAGTGTATTTAAAATCTCTTCTACTTACAATCAGTAATATTTACCTATTTATTACGTTATTTTTAAACATTTTCTCTCGAACAAAAGACCAAAACTCTGCAATAAATACATTTTAAAAGTAACCTTCTTTAAAAGATTATACTTAAAATAGAGCTAATTTTGTGCATATAAAAAAAGTCCAGGAAGCTTACTTTTGATTTCTGACTTATTTACTCATATCAAACTGAAAAAAAATCTTTAAACTTTTGATTTCAAAATACTGTAGTCCTTTCCCTGAAGGAAGAACAAATTTATCTCAGTTACTATCCCTTAAGACAAGCTCTCCTTCAACAAACCCAAAATAAGTGGTCTATTCAAATGTAATTTAAGTCCCTGAAAACTGTGAAGAGGACCCGGAAAACAGTGCGCCTGGCTAAGGCTTGATGCTGCCCTCCAACTATCAAATAACCGGTGGTTTAACATATAGGCTGCTGTAGCATTAGCTGGGCTCATATACATTTCAAGGGAGCCAGGCCTCTATGGATTTCTCGAAAGCAGACCTATTTGTCCCGGGTCTGTCACTGTAAGGCAGGAGAATGCCCTCTGACAAGGTACTGCTAATTTTATTGTGGCAGAGTCCTGTGTGCGCATTCTCAGTGGCTGCCGTTCAATTGCAGAGCAGGATGAAATTGGATCGGCAGAGACAGGGACTACCCTGGGGTCAGCTGTGACCATGCCACTTCTATGTGATGTCTAGTTGGGGTGATGGTGTGTAAATAAACGTAGAGAATTGCAAATCTTGTCATGGCCACGCAGAGCGGCTCAAGCATTTAAAGATGGTTGCCCGCAAACCTAACTGGAAGGTGCTAGCTGTGCGGTGGCTGGGGAAGACTGAATTCCTTGGCCGCTCTTGCTCCTGACATATGTGAGAGCGCTGACCCAGCGTTGTGTTGCTGAAGGGATAAATCACCAATTTTTTTTTTATCGTAGTGAAAATCCAAGAAATAAGCTAATCATATTTGAATATTATGCTTTTAAGGCTGCTATGCTGTTATCGGACTTTGTATTTATATTATGGTTCTTTGATTTATTTGTTCTTTTAATGAGATGAAGCAGCTCAATGTCCCACTGTTTATTGAATTTGCCACACTGAAGTCCTATGAGTTCTTGTCACTGTTATGAACTTTTCTAATGTTAGAAAATAAAATATTATAGAATTCACATTTTCTGCTTATGAATCTAATTTTATTTAAATACTACTTACAGTACTCATTAAAATACACTTAGCTTTTTCTACCTACAACCAATAAGATGTATTTTTAACCACTTTTACATTTACACATAGCTGTTTCTCTGTTACTTTTCCCACATGACAATTACCTTTCATTACAAATTTATAAAATCATTTACATTTTAGCAGTTTAAATGTTTCTGCTGACATTTTGTAACTATTACCCTCTTCTAGAATGGCATATGTTCAGGCAGTTAATAAAAAATTAAATGGAATAGCAGCAGCCAAGGTGAAGCTTGCATCAGGGCGCTCTCCACATCCCTGAAAATACCATCTTTGTGTTGCAAACTGTGAAGTGAGGTTAGGGCTGTGCCAATATGTGTATTTGTCACAACTGTCACAGGGACCACGAACTAGCCAATCACACAGCCCTTAATTAGACAGTCATATTTTGCTTTTTAGAAATTATCCTCATGTAAAATGGTATCTGAGATTCAAGAAAGGTGCTGAGAGCTAAGAGGGCAAAAAATGCCAGCATATTAATAATAATAAAAAAGCTCTTTAGTTTCTCTGAAGATTTATTAACTGCTGCATGATTTGTTTAATGTAAAAATATACATGATATGATATTTATAAGCTTTAAAGGAGAGAAATGGGTATATATTGACTTAAATATTCTTATAATACTAAATATTCTCATATAGATTTTGAAATTATAAATTAAAAAATACAGATGGTGGTCATTCAAATGTGAAGCTATTAAATATCTGCATTAACAGTTATGACACAGGCTTCATTAAAAATTCCATTTATATTATTTACCACTGAAAATAAATTGTACAGCTCTTGTTAAGGACAATTTTGGCTTTAGATTTTTAATTTCTAGAATCAATTTTATATAATATATATCTACATTTTTATATAATGTATATCTACATGTTGAAAAGGAAAAAAATACAACCTTTCTCATATTCTAAGCAAAACTGTTACGTTTTGAGAGATGAGGGAGGGACGGTAGAGTTGGAAGGGAGTAGAGGAGGGGCTACAGCTGGGATGCAAAGTGAATAAACTGTAATAAATATGAAAAATTGAAATTAAAAAAATTAACAAAAATAATTTTAATTTCACAAAATATATAACTATTAAACTTTTTGTAAATAATAAAGCATACAAAAATATATTAGCAAAGTATTGGCTTGGCACTGTGTTTTTTGTGTTTATGGAAATACATAGAAATATCCTCTTACTGACTGGATTTTAACAAAGGAAATTAATATTACACTTACCATTTAAATAATAAGTTATCAAATTTATACACTGTTTATCAGCAATATTACCTGTGGATAAAATATGATAAACTTTTATAATATTACATATAATAGAAGTAAATCAACAAAATTGCAATACTTTAAAAATAAGAATAAGCTATTTTTGCATCTGATATGGGAAATGGTAAAAGTTTTAAACTAAATTATGACTTGAGTAGTCATGTTCCTGATATCTGAGTTGAATGGTCACTAGTTCTAAATTTCCCAATACATGATAGCTACAGTCACAAAGGCCACTTTTAAAAAAATCAATAACAGATTCTAAGATAGGAAGAAATCTGGATTTTTTGTGGTTTTTGTTGTTGTTGTTTGTCCACAACAGTGGAAAATCCATTTGTTTTATGAGCCCCCCCCCCCAAATCTAATTTGGGTTTTGCTTGCATGGTTCATCCTTTTTAAAATCTTTATTCAAGAGGCACATCATAGAAGTTTTAACAGTCATTGTAGATTAACCTTGCCTGTGCGTTAGGAGGCCAGTCATCTGATGAATTTACATGCAGCTGGATGAAAATGCTATTTGGAGAGAGATTGAGAGTTTATTTGATTAAATCCCTTTCTCTACTACCTTGACCTCTTTCTTGTGAAATAATCAGAACTGTTTAGCAAGAATATTCGGGCATTAATAATGAATTGCTTTTGAGCTGGCTTCTTCTGCACTACAACAAACCCATTGTTGTCTCTGCTCTTTCCATTTATTTTTTTAAATATAGTGCTTTATTAATGAATACTCAGATTAAAAACTACAAGAAGTACATCTCTGAGGAGTCTAACTTTGTGATGGTAGGCCATTTATGGATTCTCGATACTAATTTTTGTTCTTTCATCTTCTTAATCCTCTCCCATAAATCTGCTGTAGACCAGTTATGTTCTTTATGGCTAAACACTGCAAGGTGGCTGTATGAAAATGATTGCTCTCATCTCTCAGAAGAATTATCTGAGTTACCAGAATTTTAAAATAATAATTAATAGCATCTTTACTTGGTTTCAATATGGGTGATGACAGTGAGGGTAGTGGTGGTTGCAGTGATCTGTGTGGGTTGGTGTGTGTGTACTTTTCTTCCAATTGGATTCTCCCTAACTGTGACACATTAAATCACATTCTGAAGCAATTTTGATATCTTTGTATTTATGTGTCATCTTATATATTTTTTTTCATTTGAGGGATGAAAAACAACCCAGCTGGACTTAAATTAAATCGCCTACCTCACCTGTTTGATGAACACATACTTGGGTTGATTACAAGTTTGCTGTCTTCTAAGAATCTGGGGAAGCAAAGAGAAGTGACTGGTGTCTCCACACACTTAAAAATATGCTTGAAAAAGTGCAGTTTTCTCGTGGATTGATTACTAGATGGTTAAAATAGAAGCTTTTTATTCTAAGAGTTGAGAGGGAAAATTTATCCATCACATATCCCTGAGGTGTTACCTTATGAGCCCTGGCTCTTTTGGCAAAGAACACTGCACAGTGTTTGGAAACTAAAATAACTTTCAGTTAAGTAATGGGATCAGGGAACCCTTAAGAGTACAATGCTATCATCCCTGGCACATGTACTGTAGTTAAGAGTTCAGTCTTTTATTGGATAGCACATTTCTTGTATACCTCCACTACTATACCGTCACCCATTAACAATGTCTTGTCTCCATACTAAATTATGCTTCATTATAATTTGCCTCATAATAACACGCACTTCACTGTAATATGTAAAATGCTTGGCTTTCATGAACAACTCTATGAAAAAGCCATACAGTAGCTCATTTGCATTTAGCAATTATATTACATTGCAATATATTAAGCTGCAGAAAATCTAATCTAACATCATAATTTAAAATAATAATCTCCAGTGCTTTACAAGTAGGATACAAGTCAGGTTACAATACATATTGAGTTCTTTCTCTGTTGGATAAAACAGAATTGGTTCATTTTCTTTTACTTTCAAAGTACCCATGAAAGTTTAATTCTTTAATACGGAGAATAATATTACGTTGAGGTAAAAAGCTCATTTGAATTGTTCACAGGTAGGTAAAATTTGTGTTTCTTTGTCATAATTTGTCCTTTTTTGCATCCAGTTATTTATTATATATAAAGCTAGGGATAAATTTTATTAGATAAATGAGAGTAATTGTATTGTGAAATTTACACATCCTATTTTTTAAAACTATCTTTATTTTAAAACTATTACGATTTTAAAACTATTACTATCAAATGTTTGTTTTAATTTCGAGGCCTAGAATCTTGTAAAGAAATATTTAGAAGGCAAATATGGCAAAGTAGATTTGTGAGTAGGGCTTTAAATATTGATGTGTATGCACACAGAGTTGTGAAATGGGACTTTAGAGATAAAGTAGGGGCATTTACTGCTTTTGAGGAGAACCGGAGTTCAGTTCCCAGCAACCACAGCTGTATCTCCACATCCAGGAGATGTGAAACCCTCTTTGGGCTTCTATGGGCTATTTCACTCATGTGTCCAAATGCACATTCATACACTTATATACACATAATAAAATAAAAGAAATATTTTAAAAAGAGCATAATTTAAAATCTACTTAATACATTTCTGAGGAAGTGTGATATGCAACTCATTACAAAATGTACACCATGAAACACAATCTTCTTCCTTTGTGATATTCTGACATATACATTGGGGATGACTTTTTTATGAGCTGTGATGTAAGAAAAAAATTAGAGGCATGACAATTAAAATCAAAGCACTTATTATTTAGCAGAGGGTCAGAAGATGCCAAATTTTAATTATAAACTGTGCAGGCTGTCTTTATACCAACTCGAACCAGTTACATTTTGTTTTGGAAGAGGAGACTTCAATTGAGAAAATGCCCCCATCAGATCTGCATGTGGACAAGCTTGTGTCTCTTTTGCAAGTAAATAAGAGCCTAGCCTATTGTGCGTGGAACAATTCCTGTGGCAAGTGGCCCTGTGTGAAAAAGAGCAGGTTCCACCGTCCTTGAGTAAACCAGTGAGGAAAATTAGCACTTAACCATGGTCTATGAATCAGTATCACGATTCCCTGGAATTGTAGGCAAAATAAACTGTTTTCCCCCAAAGTGGCCTTTGGCCATAGTATTTTATCACAACAACAGAAATTCAAAGCCATCATCTCAGTTGAATAGTTTCTACTCTGAAGTAATTGGCATTCTGGTTGTATAGGGAAATATTTACCTGAGGTATGCTAATAGCCCACGAGAACAAGATCTGAGCAAGTACTTAATAAGTATGAGAAAGAGGGAACAGCCCAATCTAAGAGCCATCAGCTGCATTAGTGGATCTTTCCTCCTATAACATATTTTTATTATTTCTGATATCAACTCCTTTATCAAATGAAGCTAAAAACTAAATTTTTTAAATTTGTTAAAATAATGACTAAAATTCTGCAAAGGGGGGAGGTCCTCCCCTATCAGTGGACTTTGAGGGGGGCAGGGAGAATATGAGGGAAGGATGGGGAGAGTGGGAGGGACTGAGGGAGGGGGCCATGGCTAGGATACAAAGTACATAATCTGTGATTAATATAAAAATATATAAATTACTTAAAAAACAATTATCACATGTACAAAACTGTCTCAAATTTGTGATTCTGATACTAATATACACTCTGAATTAATTTTGCAAAAGTTCATCTCTTCGGTACAAACAAACCTTGAGACCAAACTCTTAACTGGTTTCTCTGCCATGAGGCTTAATTAATCCACTTAACATCACACTTAGTCCACTTTCGTTTACTGTCCCAAAAGTGCAGCTGTGAGCCAGAGGTAATAATGCACATCTGGAGGGAAAACATTGGGAGATGGTTACTTTTGTTTATCCAGTTTTCCTCCCTGTTTCTATCTTTCCTCAAGAATTTTTATTTCTCACACACAACAACACTCTTATCCTTCCAACAACAAATGGTCTATTATGTGCAAAAGGGAGTTTTAACTTCTCAGTGTGACAGTTTACATTTCAAAGAAAATCCTTCATTTTTTACAACTTCAATTTATTTTCAATTGATTAAACAAAAAGCAGCAATCCTATCTTATTACTAAATATCACAAATGGCAATTCTTAGTTAAGAAAGTATCTTATTTTGATTAAGTGTTGGCAATTACAGTTCAGGTTCCTCTTGTAGGGGATAGGTATTGAAGTTACTGTCAGGAAGGGCCTTGGGAAGGAAGAGGCAGATGGAGGAAAGGCACAAGATGGTGGACAAGGTACAGAAGCTGTGTATTCAGTACATGCATTGGTTACTTTTTCACAACATGGTTATTTTCTTGTATATTTTACTAGTTAGGCATATGATAAAAGAGTGCTAAACCTATGTTTATATAAACAAATTGGTAAAACATTCATCTTCAAGTTTCATAAATATCTATAATTCTAATTATAAAGTCTCTACATGTTACTGAAGACTAGCATATCCATATAACGTTAACTCAGGGATGGCCCGTTAAGCAGTTAGTATTACCTAGATCTCACATTCTCTTTATAAATACTCTGGGAAGCAAGCAAAGACACTGTAACTTTTGGATTATGTACATGCCTTATGAAAAAACAAAAAAAGGAAGAAGAGAAGAAGAAAAAAAGAAAGCAACTGCACAGAAGCAAGTGTGGTCAACTTCCTACTTCCTTTTGCTTCTTTTATCAGTTGTTTGGAAAACATTAGAAGCAGAATGAGGTTTTTGATATACTGTCCATGAACTTGATTTTATTTTGCTTCAGATTTTCTTCCTTAACTTCACGTACTCTTGCAGAAAGATCTTCAAGTGTGTGTTGGAGTTCCCACACCTGATTAATAAGCCGAATTGAGTTTTCCAGTTCCACCTGATTTTCAGCATTAACTGCATCCGTGTCAGCATTCACCATTTTGGGTAAGGCTTTCAGCTCTTGGATGCAAACACCCGAGGCGTCCGGAGGGGACAGAATGGGCAGGATGCCTCAGTCCGAAGCTCTCTGTCCAACTGACAGTGGCCCCTCTTTTTCTTTTTCAAGAAAAAGTCTTGTTAAGTATGGACTAGTGAGGGCAAACAGAAACAGAAATTTCTCTTCGGATTCAAACAAAGTAAACTCCTAGGGATGGGTGAAGGCAGCTTTTAACTTCAGCAAGAACGTTTTTCCTCTTGTAATGTGTACCTTTGGTAAGTTCCGGAAGATCCTTCACCAGGTTTGCTTTGCATGATTGTCACTTAAAGTAGAGACCAGAAATGAGAACACTAGATAGTAATGTGTGCTGCTCGGGAACTCAGCAACCCATCACCCCAGATCACATAAATTAAAAGGGTGTATTAAACTCCCAGAGTAATCACTTAGTCTTTTTTATTATTTTTTTCCCATGAACAAACTTTTACAGTAAAATATTTCTCTCAAAGACCCATTTTAAGCCATCGGTTTATTTCTGTCTGTGACACTGAATGATCGAAGGAATGACTGGAAGGTGATATATTTTCTGGCTGTGATACAAGTAAACCACAGCAAAGGTGATGCGTTGTGTCCGACTTTGTGCTCTTTTAAAAAACTATTTATTTATTTTTATTAATTACAGTTTATTCAATTTGAATCCCCCTTGTAGCTTCCTCCCTCCTCCCCTCCCAATCCTCCCTCCCTCCCTCATCTCCTCCCATGCCCTTCCCCAAGTCCACAAGGGGAGGCCCTCTTGCCCTTCCCTCTGACCCTAGCCTATCAGATCTCATCAGGAGTAGCTGCATTGTTTTCCTCTGTGGCCTGGTAAGGCTGCTCCCCTGAGGTGATCAAAGAGCCAGACACTCCTCCACTCAATGTCCATCCCATTTGTTCATCCAAACAAGCATTGATCATACCAACCTGGGTCCTCCTTCTTGTATATCCTCTCTAGGTGTGTAGATTTCAGCTTGACCTTCCTATCCTATAGGTCTATATAAGTGAGTATATACTATATGTTTCTTTCTGCTTTTGGGATACCTCACTTAGGATGATCGTTTCCAGGTCCCACCATTTGCCTGCAAATTTCATGATTTCCTCCTTTTTAATTGCTCAGTAGTATTCCATTGTGTAAAAGTACCACAATTTCTGTATCCATTCCTCAACTGAGGGACATCTGGGTTGGGCTATTACAGGTTCTGGCTATTACAAATAAAGCAGCCACGAACATAATTGAGCAAATGTCCTTGTTGTGTACTTGAGCATCCTTTGGATATATGCCTAAGACATCAGGACAGGAGCATGCCAAGGAGGACCTCTGGAGGGGTCAATGTAGAGATGTATCAGAGCAGATATTAAGACTCACAATCAAGCCTTTAGCAGAGTGCAAGAAGTGATGATAGAAATGGGGGGGGGGTTGGTGAGACTTGGGGAGAACAAGAGCTCCACAAAGACCAAACTGAGCAGGGCACAGGGGTCTTGTATGAGACAGTTTCTACAATAAAGGACCATGTGTGGATGTGGCCTGGAACCCCCGCTCAGATGGGGCCCATGATAGCTCGGTGTAGGACTGAAGACCCTAGTGAGGGAAACAGGGACTGTTTCAGTCATGAACTTGATGGCTGACTCTTTAACCCTCCCCCATACAAACCGGGGAGTGACAGACTGGCTAGATCCCAGGGG
>CM053752.1:85303128-85316827 GCA_028658305.1 Pachyuromys duprasi
CATTCAACTTTTTTTGTTTCTTCTGAAAAAAGCTTTGCTCTCTTTAGATTCTATAATCAAGACATACACGCCAAAATCTTAGAAATAATTTAGAGTGATATTCTTAAAAGTGATGCTTTATGTTTATACTACAGAAATTTTGTTTTTGCTTTTTTGTTTTTATTAAATTCTTTATTAATTATACTTTATTACCCCTATAAACCTCTGTGGTTCCCTCCCTCCTCCCATCCCAGTCCCTCCCTTCCTCCTCCCTCTGCACCCGTGTCCCTCCTTAAGACCACCTATAGGAGATGTCCTCTTTTCCTTCCCTCAGATCCCAGTCCATCAGGTCTCATCAGGATTGGCTGCATTGTCTTCCTGTGTGGCCCTGCAAGGCTGCTCCCCACTTGGACACTGAACTGCCATGTGCCACACCTGTGCAGGGGTCCTAGGCTACCTTCATGCATGGTACCTGGTTGGACCATCAGTCTCAGGAAAGACCCCTGTGCTCAGACGACTTGATTGTTAACTTAAATAAAATTAAATTAAAAAAAAAAGAAAAAAAGGAAAAAAAAGAAATGCTTTTTTATTACTCTAAATATCTCCAAGACATAACTTAAATGTGAATAAATAAACTTAAATAAGCAATGACTTGGGGCACAGCGTTTTGGAAAATGACATATTTTACAGGTCTGCTTTTTTATATAACTCAATATTTCCTTCTCTATTTACAAACTCTACAAGAGTAAATAAGATGCCAATAAATTACATCTCAGAAATAAGTATAAAAAATAGGTTATTAATGAGATCTATGGTCTGTGTAGGTCAATTATTCACATTCTTAGAATTTCACATGTAGAAACGCTAATGAGACTGACATGGCTTTGTTACATTTTGCTTTATCTAAAATTTTCAGGGGCTTGAGAGATGACTCGGCAGTTAAGAATAAATTCTGCTCTTCCAAAGAACCTGTGTTTGATTCCCAGCACCCACACGGCAGCTTGCAATCCATTTCCAAAGGTTCTGATGCCATTTTCTAGATCACATGCATGAAGGTAAAACACTGGTCAAATATAATATGAAATTTTAAAGAATTAAAAATCGGATTCTGTTTTAGAAGTCTGTTTATTTTTTCTAAAATAATAAATCTTTTTAAAATTTGCATTTGTGTTTACACAAATTACATGACGAAGTTTTTACATCACCAATGCAAATGCCTCCAGCTAAATCTGAGCATCCAAATACAATTCTGTGTAATTTATTTTGTTATATTATCTAGATAACATAGTAGTAACCTTCCAGGAAAGGGATTTGAGGGCTGGCTTATACACCAGAGGTCAGAAGTATAATCTCAAACTGCATTTGTTTCAAGAAAACAAATCATAAGCAAGTGCTTAAGCTTATTACTGTCAAATGCATTCTTTATTTCACTGTGTAGAGTAAAATGTAATATCTGGTCTCTAGTGTTTCCTTCAATATCTTCTCTGGCAAGGCAACCTCACTTTGAAAAAGAGACAAAGTCTTCAGTCTGAGGCTCCTCTGATATTAGGTATATTTCGGTTCTTCTGCACAGTATTTAATCTTCTTTCTTGGCTGCCTCATCACAAGCCTTATGTTTACCCCATTAGGTTTCCTAGTGTGCTCAGGACACCACCCATACCTAGCAACAAGATAAGACAGAATCTACAGATCCTAGTCATGGATTAATCATGCAACTCTGCTGTTGTTATTTTATAAGTAGAGTCTAATAACACTAATCATTAGCCCTATAATTAATATGCTGCTGTTATTTAACCCACTATCACAATCAAATAAAGACACAGACAACTGCTCGATTTTATAATTGCCTTATATCACTTTGGGCTGGGTAGATAATTCCACCTAGGGTATGTCATATCTCTCAGCTACCATCCCATTCCATCTGCTTTAATCATTCCTGATTGGTCTACCTCCCATCCATAACTCCATAAGTCCTTGCTTATTCTTTATCTTGATTGTTCCTTTCCACACCATTCTCGGAGTCCTTCCTCCCAGCCCATGTGGTCCCTTTTCCACCAAACTCAAGCTGGCTTCCTCCTTCCTTTTCTCCTTTAGTCTGTCTCTTTCCTAAGATCTTCCCTGTCCTCCAAACCTGTGAACTTTAGTTTCACCCACATCACCATTGCCCTACTCAGGTGTCGCTTTTTATTGGTCAAACATGAGTAATTTCTTAGTCAAGGTTCACAGAAGGACAGGTATTCATGGTAATGTGCTCATCCAAGCAAGACCAAGATGGGGGTGGGGAGCAGTGATTAGCATTTAAATACATAAGACCAGATGAACCTCCAATAGGACCTGACAAAGGAGCAGGGAATAGGAGAGAGTGAAGAATCCAACAAATCTTGAAAGATGGTGGTGCAACTAATAGGATTAAAAAACAGGCAATCAATAGCAAAATAAGATTCTATTTTGCTTTCAACTTGGAGATCAATGATTGCTTCAGGAGAATAATTTGGCCACAATTACAGTAAGAAATTCATATTTCAGGAAGGTAAAAATAGACAAGTGGTCAAGTGTTCAGGGACTATATAACAACAGCAGAGAATTGTTGGTAAAGTGGGGGAATCTTAAATAAAATATTGTGGCAAGAATGAAAATGATATTTTTAAGACAGTGAACTCATGCTCAGGATTGATGACTCTAAAAAAATACAGGGTGAATGTAAATGAAAAAAGCAACTTTCTTCAGTAGAGAAAGACTGAAGGCTAGAAAAATATTGTGATACAATTGCTCTTGATGACCCAAAGCAGGTCAGTGCCAGTTCTTATCTGAGACATTGGCACACAATAAGTAGGTTGAGGCTGGTAACTCTTATTTTTGATTCCTTTTTTCTGGATACTTGTAAAATAAAGGTTTCTTTAAAAAATTAAGCTTCATATATTGTGTCCTGACTAAAGTTTCTGGAACCATTCTTTATCATCTTTCTCAAACTGTTCCTGTGGTAAGTTAGAATCTGTATAGTTCCAAGGATGGTCTAGAGAATGAACTTAATCACTCCTCTGGAGCCCTTGTCAAACTCTAAAGCCACAAAGTGTTTTGTGGGCTTTAGCAATGAACCCAATGCTTTGTACACCTTTTTTGAAATCACTTTGTTTCTGGTCCATACATTTATATGAAATTATTTTATACAGATAGAGCTTTTATTCTGTCAATTTCTATAGATGCCCATATGATATCATGAGGATAATATGGAGGAAAGGAATCAAGAAAAAAGTTTGCAAAAGACCTAGAGAGAAATACTCAAGTATTTACTATTGTTAAATGTTGTATTCATGATGTTCTGATGACCACATTTGCCTTATTGTACTGTTGTAGAGTAAGCCCATAACATGTTCTGATGATTTCTTCTACAGTATATGAAAACCTTTGTAAACTAAATGGAGAATAATCCTTAAAGCACATTCCTTCTGCCACATATACAAAAATATATACTTATTTAAATATATAATATTGTTATGTTTCATATAATTATCTGCTAATCTTCAATTACCATCCATCAGTTACTGAAATTTTGTGATAAAATGTAGGCACATTCTTGCAAATGGTAAGATTGTGTGTCTTTGAGACTTTCAATCAAAGAAAAATTTTCTAATGATACAAATGTGATTGTGAGAGACCAAAGGATTAAAAATCAGTGGCTATTAGTTAAAGTTTAAAGCACAAGCCTGAACTAAGGCCAGCCAAGTGGAGATATGTCCAGCCACCTTCAGGGAAGAACTAGCTTTAATGCCCTGAGAGGAAGAACTAGCCTTACTACATTCTTTCTTGCCTATTAAAGATATAGTTGCTAGGAAACCGGCCCATCCCCCTACGAAGGGAAGCCAGACCATTGATGGTTTGGGGTCCTTCCTATCGCCAATCAGTTCAAAATGCAACATCCCCTTTTGTGTTTCAACCAATAGATGCTTGCCAGGCAGGAGACCCCCTGCTTTGGGCATGCTGGGAAGGACTGGAATCTTTAAATCACCCAATTAACCTCAGCATGAGGCTCTTGGCTCTCACCACTTTGGCAGTTGAGGGTATATGAGCCCAAGCTGTAACTTTGTAATAAAAAGAACCTCATGTGTTTTGCAACAGACTCGACTCCTGGTGGTGGTCTTTTGGGTCTCATGATTCGGGCACAACAACTGCACACTACAAATAATAAAATTTGCTCTTAAAATATGAACCATGATATCATTGCAACAAGTTTAGAGATATCGACAAGACTTTATAGATAACTATTTATTATGTCAATGAAGTAGTTTATACTAGCTGTTTAGTCTTTTTTTGCACTAAAATTAGTCTAAATATTCATTAAAGTTACAAGAGAACTGCATTAGGTTAGGACATAATTATGAGGTGGAAGGAAAATTACAATATATTGTCATATCATAGACCTACTCAAAATTCAGATACCTCCATCTTGTCATGGGTTTTAGCTTGGGCCATATTTACCCTCTCAGCTGTCATGTTCAGAGGAAATCTCCTGAACATATTTATTAATCCTTTAAAACTTTCATACTAGAAGAGAATACATAGTGAACACCTTACAAAACTTAACCATTTGAGTAAGTTTCTTTATATCTTTCCCTTGCATAGGAAGAGGGATCAAACCGAAATCCAACTATCTACTCACTTTCATCAAAAAACCCAAATTGCATTCCTAATGAGACTACATTGGAGAGAACTAATATTTCAATTTTAAGTGGTTATCAGTTGGAGATAACTTCTCTGTTAGGGATTGGAGCTAGTGTCCATTTCTCTTCTTAGCACTGGGATCTCATCTATCTTAAATTTAGATTGTAGAGGAGATAGAAATGATCTCAGAGCATTTGAGAGAGAGGAAACTGGAATGAGAATTTATTGTATGAAAAAAATCTGTTTTTAATGAAAGAAAATAATTGTAACAAAAATCTTCAGAATTTTATGCTCAGAAACTTTTTAGATTGGTTTTAGAAAACATTATTAGTTACTTTTAATTTTATAAATATTAATTTAACGTGAATTTTTCTTTTCAGTACTAAGAATTTAATGCTTCCTTATGTAGCTATGATTAATTTTGAATAACATTTTAAGGTTAGTTAAGTCATTCACTTTTTTGACATTTTCATCTTCTCTTCTATATTTCTCCTCAGTGTTTAAAATGAATGTTCTTTTTCATACAAATCCTTTCTAAAATTCAGATTCTAAGGGATTATAACATTTGTTTACAAGTTTCTTTTATTTAAGGGTTTTAATTGAACATGTTTCAAATTATTTTAGCTGTGGGTTGGTGTTATCTGACCAGAGCCTTTATGCCAGCGCTAAATACTCCTTCAGGTTTGTTGTGTATATGAATACTTAGTGCTCAGAATAGCCTTGAAATTTTTATTATTCAATATCAGCACTTCGAAAATAGTTTCAAAAATATATAGGGACTTGCTTATGATAAATCAGTTAATTGACAAGAGAAGAAATACAAATCTGTAATAATAGAACCCTAATTTTTATACATTTATACTTCTGACATTCTATAAACTGCCAGTTTCTGAAGTTGAAAGTTTGTCCTATTAGACCAATATTTCTTTGTTTGAAGATCATTGTTCAAATTAGTAACTATAGTAGATGTTAATAACTCTACAATATAAATTATGTCAATTAGAATGATCTGCATATGGTATTTTGTTATCCTGTTGCAGGTCTGACTAACGTAGACTGTAGTTCCTAACTTCTCTGATACCATCCTTCATTGTTATGAGGAATAAAAGGCAATGGCACACATGGAGTAAAAATAGAATCCACCTCATTGCAGATTTCCTTCATACAACAGGAAAAAGTTACTGTGTTTTACTAATCTGTCTTATCTGACACTGGTGAAATCTGATGTAAGCTTGACTGATTCTCTCTCCCTCAAGCTGAGAAACCACTGGGAACTATGTATACTAATTTACAGTATCCAGACATGGTATTTTTTCTGTCTGGAAATGAAACAGAATCTTTGTCCTGGGTGTTCTTGAGAAAGGCTATGAAGCAATGGCTGGCCTTGAACTCACAGAGATCCCCTCGGTCTCTGCCTCCATTAGTGCTAGGGTTAAAAGTGTTTTGGGCCATGAGTTAGCTTTCATAAAGAATGTGTACATCTACCTCTAGTAATGCATGAGCTGAACTTTCTTTTGAGGAAAGAGCCATTAATTTTTAGACTTCTATAGAACTCTCAGCAAGGGAAAGACTAACATTGTTCATAATGTCACACACAGAACACTGCTGGCCACACTACAGCTTACAATGTTTGTTCTTTAGGGAGTAATCTAAAGTAATCACGTACATATGATTTGTAAAATACTGAAATTTAAATGCGGAGCTAATATCTAGTGATAATGCACTGCTCATTGCCAACAAAATAATATTTTTCTTTTTATAAATGTAAATTACTCCATCCATTTTTAAATTTAGTTTTTATTCACTTTACACCCTTGTCACAATGATGTATATTTTTAATAATATAACATTTTTGCCTTTTTAAGTATACCAGAAAGAGATCTTAGTGCACTTTCAAGAATACAGACATTTTTGGGGGGGGGGCATTTGGAATGTCTTTTGAGTTTTAACCAATTTGAACAGGTATAAACAGTACCTGTACTTTATCTGGACTATTCTTCTATTGTTAGCTAGAGGCAAAAAGTCTATAATACAAGATGCTGAATATTATTAACCATGAACCACTGTTTAGGAAATGTCGTTGCTGACTATGTAGTATGGTGCTTCCAATTTGTGACTAGAAAAATGCATAAGTGAAAAGAATGATGGTTACAACTTAATGATTCTTGTTTAATATTTTCTAAGTATTTGTTAAAACTATAAAAGGTCAAATCTAAATGTAGCTTTACCAAACATCTGTATTTGACTCTAAGAAATTAAACTGTATGCCATTTGGAAGTATGTAGGTTGTGTATTAAAGTCAGATTAGCTTCATGTTAATAATGTAAATGATTAGTAACAAAATATATAATTTAGAAGTATGATAGGACAGAAATTGATCATAACTGATACACTATTCTTGCTTCTTTGCAAATAACACGTATATATTAAAAAATCCAATTGTTACTAGAATAATTCCAACAATATACACACTTAGCAAGAGAAAATTGATGACAGATAAACTAAAGTTGATAGATATTTTTCCTGTCAAATTGACATATAATTAATATTGTGAACTAGCCCAAAGAGAGATTTTAAGAAATGAATGACAGGATCAATTATTTATTCCTCCAAATTCCATGTGTCTCTTTCCTCGTATGAAACAAATTACCCAAATAACTTCTCTGATAGCTACAGTTAACTGCCATTTATGATATTTGAAAATGAGTTGTTCTTAACTCGAGTTTTCTCCACCCTGTGTTTTATTTTACATTTCATTCCCCCCAGGTCCGTTGTCTGGATGATGATCATCTCTGTGATATATGTTAGGAATTTTCACTTGAAGGACCATGTATCTTTAAATGCCTTCTTTTTATTCATCCTACTTCTCACACATGTAATCTCCTCTTTAATTTGACATCATTTAACGGCACATTACACGTCAATGATGTGATCTGTGAATATTTACAATGTTCATGTCATTTTTATTTTCTAATCCAATTTAAGTAGCTCTGCTTTTTATGACATCATGAATTCTTCAGTCTTTTTGGTCTTTTTGGGACTAATTATTCCATTAGTTCCTTTTGAAGTAGCACTGTTTGTCAGTCATTTCTTCCCTTTGGATCATAGGACCTTTGCTGTTGTGCTTTGCATGTACAATAAGGCCTAGGCTGAGGCAGCTAAGCTAGGAGGCAGTGTAGCCTGCATCCTCCATTCTGTTCTTCACAACTTTTTCTGTCCTGAGTCAGTTTCTAAGTAAATCTCTCTATCACAAAACATAGCTTTAACCTACTCAAATGTATTATGCATTAAAAAATACCAACTTTATAATAATAAATGTTTTATAGAGAGTAACTCTACTTGCAAAGACAGAGCTGTTCAGAGAAAGTGATTATAACTAAAAATCTTAGGATAAAAACGAAGTAATTAGACTTGTCAAAATATCATGACAGCTTGTTGTTTAATGCTGATTTCACCATAATTACACAGTATCATAGACTCAATTTCTGATACGACCAAGTCTTCCCTGGAACTTTTCATATCCATTTTTGTCTGCCAACTTATGAAAGTTTATGGATGTGGTTAATTTTAAACATCATCAAGACAATAGAGGGTCTGCAGTGATTAAAGTCTGATTTTCTCTGAAGCTCCCTTGTTTATCAGAAAACTTAGTATTTCCTCTGCAAAGCGGAGCTCTGATGTCAGTTGCTGCCTGTAGTGATGAGGGGGAGACTGTAAGATGGCCTAACACTGCAATTTTTTTTTTATCTCTACAAGTATCAGGATGGTTAACAGCCTCATGGGAAGTAATACCAATAATATTTAGAAATAAACTAGAGCAAAAAACAAATATGGGCTCCCCATTTGTGGCTGGGGAGATGACTCAGCAGTTAAGTACCCTAATTTAGTTTCTAAGTATTATATTTCAGTTGCTTCCGAATACCTCAAACTCCAGGTGCACAGTCTTCTGGCCGTCTTGACCACTTTCTCACACATGGCATACACTCACACAGGCACATATAGGCACAAAATGAAAAGGTATCTTAAAAAGAAAAAAAATAGACTGACATTAATGGTTTAAGATTTCAGGTTTGTCTCCGTGTGGGTTCCCTAGTAAGGGGAGAAGAGACAGTCTTTGAAATGAACTCAATTGCCTGCTCCTTGATCACTTTTCCCTGGTGGGGCAACCTAGCCAACCCACAGAGGAAGAGGATCCAGACAGTCAGACAGTCTCTTCCCCTATCAATGGATTAGAGGAGACAGATAAGAGAGGAAGAGGGAGAGAGGGTATACTTGAAGGAGATGAGGGAGGGAGATACAGCTGTGATACAAAGTGAATAAATTGTAAATAACAACCACAACAGAAAAAAAAAGATTTTAGGTTTGATGACACTGGGCAAGAATGACACAAAATTTCTAATTTTCTAATTCAGACACCATTAAACAAGCCAATAATTCTACCAGAGACAAGGTTTCTTTACTGCTCAAATGGTCTATCTTATTGTAATGGTAAACTCTTCAAGAGAATGTGCCTTGTGAACTACAAAGTCATAACTGAAAAATTACATGTCTAGACTTTGGACTCCTCCCCTCCTCCCTCCCCATCCTTCTCCTGGGCTTCCTGACCTTCTGGTGATGAGGTTAGAAAGGTTCGCAGAAAGGATTCTTGACAGAACAGAAACAAAAAGCCTGTGAAATTCTCCTGCAAGAAGAAGGACATCTGCTGGATCTGGAAGCATAATGGAACATTGGAGCACTTCGGAATCAGCATTCCATACATTATAAACAACAGGTACTGTCATCCTGTAATTGAGAGGTTATTTAAAGCATATAGAAGAGTGCACAAACCTTACATGCTAATTCTGTATTTTTAAAGCACTGAGACTTAGTCACTGGTTAGGTAACCTGGAAACAATCTCCCAAAGATACGGAAGAACTACCATGCCTGTAAAATAAGACAATAAACCTTATCTTATAAGGTCTATAGTTATGATTTCGAATATCAACCCTACCATTTACTGCCTGGCGGTCAAACCCTATTCATGAACTTCAATTTCTATGAGCCTGTTTCCCAATTTGTTTAGTGGGGGATACTACTGATACAATGATTCTGAGACTTTTGACCGACTGCTATTAGGTTTAAAAAATTGACTGTATATTTGGTAAGAAATTAGAGCAGGGAATATTTATGTACATCTGTCTATGTCTTCATTTAAGAGGGTCAATAGGGCTATGACGCCATTCCTTGTGTTTCTGAAACCATGTGACATGCTTGGCTTTTTCAAGCATTTCTAACTTAAAGAACAATGTAATTCAGTAAAGGTGTTGGAGTAGTCTTCTTATGACTCATTAACTTTTTGTGATATTCATATCATATTGATGATATGATTAATTTTTCTTTTTCTTTTTTTCTTTAATATTATTATTTATTACAATTTATTCATCTTGTAACCTGGCTGTAGCCCCTGCCCTCATGTACTCCTAGTCCCATCTACCCTCCTTTTTTCCCCTTTTGTTCCCCTCCTAGTCCACTGATAGGGAAGGTCCTCCTCTCCTAGTATCTGACCCTAGTCTATCAAGTCCCTCCCCCCCCAAAAAAACGTAACAAACAAACAAACGAAAAACATAAACAGATAAATTTGTTCTTAGTTTTGAAGTTAAACCCAAGTACTATGAATACAAACTACAAAATTAGATCTTGAGTCATAGTCAGGCAGAATTCATAATAATACAGGTGTCTAATTTTTAGACACTAAGAACCAAAAAACTTAGAACCAATTTGTCTGGTTATGTTTTTTCTTTCTATTTGAAATTAACATTAGCACAAGAATGTTTTTAGAGGTTATGTTTAATTTTATGAATAGATATGAAGACTGTATCAGAAAAACATAAATGATTATCAAATAAATTTGTACGGCATGATTGAATCTGACAACTCATACCATCATAATCTATGCTTGGAAAGTTTGTAAGTGATGATGAGATCTACAAAGCTGCTATTCACTGAACTCATGTATCTTCATTTTCCTTTGAGGACAAGAAATAACATAGAACATTTTAATCCTTAGACTTTTAGAAATACAATGCTGTGTTGTTGTTGTTGTTGTTTTCCCCTTTCCAATGTTCAGAGTCACAAAAGCAACAAAAGTCAATAGTGCTTAGACAGTGGCCAGAGCATCTCAGTCTGAATCCCAGGACTGTGACTTTCCAACTTATGCATTTGGGTGGATTCCTGTGTCTATTCCTGCTTAAGCATTTTTGTTTGTTTGTTTTAGATGAGATTGTCTACAGAATTCACAACTCTTTTCATGAGGACTAAATGGTTGATCTCATGCAGAACAATGTTTTGCTTTTACAAATTCGACTTGAGGTATAATGCGATGTAACTAGGCTTTAGAGACAGCTCATGTAAAATTTTTAACATATATACTTGTAAACAGCTGTCCTTTTAGGTGTTTTTCCTAGGAATATTTGTGAGGGTGTTTGTTGTACAAAATGCAGTAACATACATGTAGACTAAAATCCTCTTGTGTTTTTGATGGAACATCCAGCAATATGATAAAGACTGCCTCAATTTTCTGGGTGCATTTATTAAGATGTTTGGAAATACCACATCAGTTTCTTTATTGGTGACTTGATGCTTATAAAAATCTTAGCTGGTTGTTTGTCATGTGCCTCCTTGGTGATGCCTCCAATTTTTTAGTGGCCTCTTATGCAGTGTGTAATTTAATCAATGTTGTAACTGTGAGTCAAAAGTACGTATTTTATGAATTCTCCTTAAAGGTTTACGATTTTATCTTTTACTACTAATATACAAAATGACCATTTTATGTCTCTAATGATTGTGTCTCGATAGCCCAATACAATTACTAATAGAGAACTACATGGTCTAAAATGAGCTCTAATAGAATTATTTCTATCCCTGAGTTGCAGGTAATTCAATCCATAGTGTTGATGTACTCAGTTAAACATGGCAGATTTGCATATCTATAGCTATAGATTTGCACCCAATGAGGCTGACTGGTATCATGAATAATAATCATTTCAATTTGCTATTTATCTAGTGAAAATCTGGATTCTGAAAGCCTTATACCATATTTCTCAGGTGGTCAATATTAATGAAGGAGAAGAAATTTATATGAATTACTTAGGCTTATAGATAATTGAAACTGAGTCTGCCAGATATATACACAGGACTCTAAAGTTTGTCTTTAAAATGTATTGTTTTTCCAAGTGAATTTAGTGAAAACACCGCTTATGAGCAACTTAGGCTTATTTTTATATTTTAAAACGTGTACTGTATTATGTATAGTGTGTTTGCCGAGTGTGGGAGATTATATTACATAAAGATTGTGAAAGGAGTAAGTGGCAGTTTGCCTTGGTTTTGCTTAAAGATCTACTTGTACCTCCATTTAAGTGGCTATCCACTTAGATCTATATCACTTGATATTATCAAGAATGCAGACTGTTAAGCTAGCCTTGTAGCAGAGGGAAAAATTCAGACTTATTACTATGGTTATATTTTTGCTGAGCAACAAAGTTACCAAATCCTATGGCTGAACACAAACACAGAATGGACCATAAGAATTGTCGACTGTACTTCCACAAGCACAAAGCATCCGTTCAGTAAGCAGACCTCAAAGTACTTAACAAGACAGCTGGCTTAGGGCACTTTTTCCTGCTCTTTGCCTTGGTTTCTGAATAGTCTGTGAGAGATAAACTTGGTTCATACCTTAGCACTGTTACCCAAAGTTGCAACTGACCGCACAGTAGTCTAAGAGTACATCCAGCCACACCACATCATGTGGCATATGCAGTACCCTGAGAGTCAAAAATTCAAGGGAGTAAGCCCCAGCACCTTCAGTATCTTGAAAAAAAAAGATTTTTTTGTAGAATGAACTCCATGGCTGACTCTTTGACCTTACACTCTCCCCTCCCCCAGGGAGGAGCATCCTTGCTAGGCCAAAAGGAGGCTATTACAGCCAATCCTGAAGAGACCTGATAAGCTAGGGTCAGAAGGAAGGGGAGGAGGACTTCACCTATCAGTGGACTTGGAAAGGGGCAGGGAGGAGATGAGGGAGGGAGGGTGGGATTGGGAGAGAATAAGGGAGGGGGCTATGGTTGGGATACAAAGTACATAACCTGTAATTAATATAAAAATATAAAAAATATAAAAAATAAAATAAATTTAAAAATAAAATACTATCTAAATTACTGCCTCTAATTTGCCTGATCTTGACCTCAACTATCCATTGTTATTTTCTTGTAATGGGCTTCAGAGACATTCTTAAACCCGAGGCTAAACAGTTAAAGATGTAGGAGTTATTTGGTCCAGACAGGAATTCCATATTCTTATGTATCTATTTTAAGTTTATATTTTATTCACATTCCAAGGTTTTTATTTTGTTTTTGGTTTTTTTGGCTAATCTTTGAAAAGTTTCACAGGAAAATACATCTTTAAGAATCCTAACTTAGTAATTTGTTTTTGGTCAGGGACAGATGAGCTGTAAATGTATTACTTAGGTTGCTTTCACCCAGCCAATATGACTGATGGCGCTCCCTGTCTGGATTTCCTTATGATCATTGGCATGCATTTACGAAGTGGCATGGCCAATAGATACAGGGTTCGTAATAGCCAGAATCTGGAAACAACCCAGATGTCCCTCAGTTGAAGAATGGATACAGAAATTGTGGTACTTTTACACAAAGGAATACTACTCAGCAATTAAGAAGGAGGAAATCATGAAATTCGCAGGCAAATGGTGGGACTTGGAAACCTAGGTGAGGTATCCCAAAAGCAGAAAGAAACATATAGTATATACTCACTTATATAGACCTATAGGATAGGAAGGTCATGCTAAAATCTACACACCTAGGGAAGATATACAAGAAGGAGGACCCAGGTTGGTATGATCAATGCTCATTTAGATGAACTAATAGGATGGACATTGAATGGAGGAGAAAACAAGCAACAGGACAGGCGCATACCAAAGAGGACCTATGAAAGAATCAGTATAGCAATGTATCAAAGCAGATATTAAGACTCACAATTAAGTCCTTGGCAGAGGACGGGAAGTAATAA
>CM053752.1:85316927-85343127 GCA_028658305.1 Pachyuromys duprasi
TAAGACTTGAGGAGAACAAGAGCTCCACAAAGACCAAACTGAGCAGGGACAGCAGTCTTATATGAGACAGTTTCTCCAACCAAGGACCATATATGGATATGGCCTAGAACCCCTGCTCAGATGTGGCCCATGATAGCTCAGTGTTGAACTGAAGACCCTAGTAACAGGGACTGTTTCAGTCTTGAACTTGATGGCTGATGCTTCAACCCTCCCCCATACATGCAGGGAGTAACAGCCTGGCTAGATCCCAGGGGAGGACATTGCAGCCAGCCCTGAGGAGACAGGATGAGCTGGGGTTGGGTGGAAGGGGAGGAGGTCCTCCCCTGTTGGTGGACTTGGAGGGGGCGGGGAGGAGGGAGATGAGGGAGGGAGTGGGAGGGAATGAGGGAGGGGCTACGCCTGGGATGCAAAAAACCTAACCTGTGATTGATATAAAAATAAATAAATTTATAAAAAAAAGAAATTAGGCTATCAAGTTGCCTTTAACCAAACTTTAGCTTTATTTTCAACACAAGAATGCTTCTCTTACATATTCTCTATTATAACTTTATACTTTTGTGACACCTATAGTTTTTAATTAAGTGCATTATCAAATATTTTAGGTATTTTTGGATGAATGACACAGGAAATCTTAAAAGACAGTTCATATACAGATAGGCTCATACCACACAAGATTTAACTTCGACGCTTTGTGACAGTTTTCACTGTATAGAAAGACTCACATTTGTAAATAAACAACAGTAGAAAATCTATTTAATACAATCTTGTGGTTGAGAAAGAAAGCTAAGTAAACATTTTAAACTGAAATCCATGATAATTATGATATAGTATGAAGTATAAGTTCAACCAAGATGCGATAGAAGAAACTATTTTTATTTTATTCTATTTATATTTTTAATTTTTTAAATTTTATTAATTACACTTTATTCACTTTGTATCCCCCCATAAACCCTTCCCTCCTCCCCTCTCAATTCCAAATTCCCTCCCCCTTCTCCACCGATGCACCTCCCCAAGTCCACTGGTAGGGGAGGTCTTCCTCTCCTTCCTTCTGATCCTAGTCAATCAGTTCTCATCAGGAGTGGCTGCATTGTCTTCCTCTGTGGCCTGGTAAGGCTGCTCCCCCAACAGGGTGAGGTGATCAAAGAACAGGCCAATCAGTTCATGTTGGAGGTAGTACCTGTTCCCATTACTATGGAACCCACTTGGACACTGAACTGCCATGGGTTACATATGTGCAGGGGTTCTAGGTTATCTCCATGCATGCTACTTGATTGGAGTATCAGTCTTAGGAAAGACCCCTCTGCTCAGATTTTTTGGTTCTGTTGCTCTCCTTGTGGAGCTCCTGTCCTCTCCCTATCTTACTATTTCCACATCTTTCATAAGATTCCATGCACTCTGCCCAACAGTTGGCCATAAGTCTCAGCATCTGCTTTAATATTCTGCAGGGCAGAGCCTTTCAGAGGCCGTCTGTGGCAGGTTCCTGACTTGTTCCCTGTTTTCTTTCTTCTGATGTCCATCCCCTTTGTCTTTCAGGATGGGGATTGAGCATTTTAGCCACAGTCCTTGCGCTTGATTAGTTTCTTTAGGTGTACAGATTTTAGTAGGTTTATCCTATATTATATGTCTATATGAGTGACTACATGCCATGTATGTCTTTCTCCTTCTGGGACAGCTCACTCAGGATGATCTTTTCCTGTTCCTATCATTTACCTGCAAATTTCATGATTTCCTTGGTTTTTTATTGCTGAGTAATATTCCACTGTGTAGATGTACCACAATTTCTATATCCATTCCTCAGCTGAGGGGTATCTGGGTTGTTTCCAGCTTCTGGCTATTACAAATAAAGCTGCTACAAACACGGTTGAGCAAATGTCCTTACTGTGTACTTGAGCCTCTTTTGGATATATGCCTAGGAGTGGTATAGCTGGATCTTGAGGAAACGCTATTCCTAGTTGCCTGAGAAAGTGCCACATTGATTTCCAGAGTGGTTGTATAAGTTTACATTCCCACCAGCAGTGGAGGAGGGTTCCCCTTTCTCCAGAACCTCTCCAGCTTGTGTTGTCACTTGAGTTTTTTTATCTTGGACATTCTGATGGGTGTAAATTGAAATCTCAGTGCTGTTTTGATTTGCATTACCCTGATGGCTAATGACCTTGAGCTTTTTTTTTTTAATGTGTTTCTCTGCCATTCGATATTCCTCTATCAAGAGTTCTCTGTTTAGCTCTGTTCCCCATTTTTAATTGGATTATTTGATTTGTTGCTTTTCAACGTCTGCAGTTCTTTATATATACTGGATATTAGCCTCTGTCAGATAGAAGGTTGGTGAAGATACTTTCCCAATCTGTAGGCATTTGTTTTGTTGACAGTGTCCTTTACTTTACAGAAGCTTTTCAGTTTCATGAGGTCCCATTTATTGATTGTTGCTCTTAGAGCCTGTGCTGTTGGTCAACACAATTCTTTACAGACCTAGAAAGAAAAATTCTAAACTTCATATGGAATAACAAGAAACCCAGAATTGCTAAAACAATCCTCTACAATAAAAGATCTTCAGAAGGTATCTCCATCCCCGATCTCAAGCTGTACTATAGAGGAACAGTAATAAAAACTGCATGGTATTGGCATAGAAACAGAATGGTGGATCAATGGAACCAAATAGAAGACCCAGAAATGAATCCACACACTTATGGACACCTGATTTTTGACAAAGATGCCAAAACCATACAATGGAAAAAAGATAGCATCTTCAACAAATGATGCTGGTCTAACTGGATGTCTACATGTAGAAAAATGCAAATAGATCCATACTTATCACCCTGCACAAAACTAAAGTCCAAGTGGATCAAAGACCTCAACATAAAACTGAACCCATTAAATCCGTTAGAAAAAAATTGGGGAATTGCCTTGTGCTCATTGGCGCAGGAGACAACTTCCTATTTTTATTTTTTTTATTTCCCAGTTCAGATGTAGCCCATAGACTCAGAATCCAAGTGGGATCCCTAGTAAGGGGAGCAGGGTCTTTCTCTAGCATTAACTCACTAGCAGGCTCTCTGATCACCTCCCTCTGGGGAGTGCAACCTTGTCAGACCACAGAGGAAGACAATGCAACCAGTCCTGATAAAATCTGATAGGCTAGAGTCAAATAGAAGGGAAGGAGGACCCCCCCTATGAGTGGACAAGGGGAGAGGAGTAGGGGAAGAAGAGGGAGGGAGGATGGGATTGGGAGGAAACGAGGAAGGGGGCCAGGGCTGGGATACTAATTGAATAAATTGTAATATATGATAATAATTAAAAAAGGAATTATAAAAACTACTTTCAAAAAATATAATAAAAAGCACAAAATCATTTTTATAATAATGCATTTTAGATACAACATAAATTTTAAAACATTTAACCTCAAATAATTTTAACTTCTTTAGTCTTTATTCTTTGATTGGCCTCCTTTCAAATGTTATCTTACAAAAATTAAATGTTTAAAATTACGTGTCAATTCTTAGCACCACAATGATGAGAAGAAAAGAAAACCACAATCAAAAGTCAAAATTATTTAATTTAATACACTGTGAACTGCTTACTACATTGAAAACAGACTCACATAAAGTTTATAAATTTATCATTGGTTTATAAATTTATGGCTTATAGACTACTTCCAGGGAGTACACTATTTTCCTGGGGTACAAATATATATAATGTATATATACTAATGTATAATATATACAAATATATACAATGTATATATTATATATAATATTTATTAATGCATAATATATGTGTAATGTATATATAATGTATATATTGATGTATAATGTATATATGCATTATATATTTTATATATAATGTATATATTAATGTATAATAGATTATACATTATTAATATATATTAATGTATAATATATGCATTATATGGTATATATAATATGTATATATATTAATGTATAATACATTTTATGTCCTCTGTATTAAGTTATTGTTGAGGGTGATAATAAGTTTTTGGCCAATCTATGTATTCCTAATTATAACTGAACAACAAAAAGAAGGGATTATAAAGATAAGGGATGAAACTCAGGCTCTATATTCTCAAATATATGTGACCTTGGTTGAGAGTGCTTCTTTGAGTCTGCCTATTCAAAGGACTTTTCCTCACAATTCTAATTTCATGAAGTGGGAACAAGCAAACGGACTGTTGGTGAAAGAAGTCCATGCTATTTCTTAAGTTTTTGTATAATGACACCTACTTCTTATCTGTATCTATCATCTAACTGCATCTGTCAAAAGATCAAAAAGATTGCCTCATTCATAAAGCATGTAGATTTTTTAAGTAATTATTTATTTTTATATTAATCACAGGTTATATACTTTGTATCCCAGCCGTAGCCTCCTCTTTCATTCCCTCCCACTCTCCCCATTCCTCCCTCATCTTCTCCCGGCCCCCTCCAAGTCCACTGAGAGGGGAGAACCTCCCCACCCCCTTCCATCTGACCCTATCTTATCATGTCTATTCAGAGCTGGCTGCAATGTCCTCCTCTGAGATCTAGTTAGGCTGTTCCTCCCTCGGGGGAGGGGGGCGGTTGACAAGACAGCCATTGAGTTCATGACCCAAATAGTCCCTCTTCCCCTTACTAGGGTACCCAGTTGGGTACTGAGCTACCATGAGCCACATGTGAGCAGGGGTTATAGTTTGTATCCATACATGGTCCTTGGGTGGAGAAACAGTCTCATAGAAGACTCCTGTGCCCTGATCTATTTGGTCTTTGTGGAGCTCTTGTCCTCGCCAAGTCTTACTAACTCCCCCTTTTTTCATATGATTCCCTGCACTCTGGCAATGGCTTCGTTGTGAGTCTTAATATCTGCTTTGATACATTGCTATATAGAGTATGTCAGAGGCCCTCTGTGGCAAGCTCCTGTCCTGTTGCTTGTTTTCTCCTACATTCAATGTCCATCCTGTTGTTTGTCCACCTAACCGATGATTAATCATCCCACCCTGGGTCCTCCTTCTTCCCTAGGTGTATAGATTTCAGAATGTCCATCCTATCCTATAGGTCTATATAAGTGAGTACATACCAAGTGTTTCTTTCTGCTTTTGGAATACCTCACTCAGGATGATTCTTTCCAGGTCCCCCCATTTGCCTGCAAATTTCATGATTTCCTCATTTTTAATTGCTGAGTAGTATTCCATTGTGTAAAAGTACCACAATTTCTGATTCCATTCCTCAACTGAGGGAAATCTGGATTGTTTCCAGGCTCTGGCTATTACGAATAAAGCTGCTATGAACATGGTTGAGCAAATGTCCTTGTGTACTCAAGCATCTTTTGGATGTATGTCTAAGAGTGGTATAGCTGGGTCTTGAGGAATCACTATTCCTAATTGTCTAAGAAAGCGCCAAATTGATTTCCTGAGTGGTTGTACAAGTTTGCAATCCCACCAGCAGTGGAGGAGGGTTCCCCTTTCTCCACAACCTCTCCAGCATGTGCTGTCACTTGAGTTTTTGATCTTAGCCATTCTGGTGGGTGCAAGGTGAAATCTCAGGGTCGTTTTGATTTGCATCTCCGTAATGGCTAAGGCGTTGAGCATTTCTTTAATTGTTTTTCTGCCATTCTACAATCCTCTACAGAGAGTTCTCTTTTTAGCTCCATACCCCATTTTTTAATTGGATTACTTGATTTGTTGCTTTTTAACTTCTTGAGTTCTTAATAAACTGATAGAGATGTTTAAAGGGTATTAATTAGACTTCTTATAATTACAAGAGTAAATATGTTTAAAATACATGTTGGTGAATACTTTGCTCTGTGTGTTTACATGTACATCTATCTGTGAGTATGAATTTCAATTTTTGTCACTAGTTTAACCTGTAAAAGTAGTATGAATTTTCAATTTTTCCTCTACAAAAATGAAATACTAAGTAGCAAGAAGCTCTTACATGGATCACTATGGATCGCTATGTTGTGGAATTGGACCATACAAATATAATCTGAAAAAGGTATAGAGGTCTGCATCAGTACAACCTCTTTGGAAATCAATCTGGTGCTCTCTCAGACAAGTAGGAATAGTGCTTCCTCAAGACCCAGCTATACCACTCCAAGGCATGTATCCAAAAGATGCTCAAGTACACAAGGACATTTGCTCAACCATGTTTGTAGAAGCTTTATTTGTAATAGCCAGAACCTGGAAACAACTCAGATGTCCCTCAACTGAGGAATGGATACAGAAATTGTGGTATTTTTACATAATTGAATACTACTCAGCAATTAAAAATGAGGAAGTCATGAAATTCGCAGGCAGATGGTGGCATCTAGAAAATATCATTCTGAGTGAGGTATCCCAGAAGGAAAAAGACACACATGGTATATACTCACTTATTTAGACCTATAAGATATGCTAAAGATACTGAAATCTATAAACCTAAAGAAAATTTAAAAAAAAAAGAGGACCCAGGGTAAGATGATCAATCCTCACCTAGAAAGACAAGTGGGATAGGCATGGGATGTAGGAGAAAACAAGGAACATGACAGAAGCCTACCACAGAGAGCCTCTGAAAGACTCTACCTAGAAGTGGATCAAAGGAGAAACTGAGACTCATAACCAAACCTTTGGCAGATAGCAGGGAATTATAAGAAAGAAGGGGTAGTTAATATGATCTGGAGAGGATAGGAGCTCAACAAGGATCAATTATTTCTGGGCACAGGGGTCTTATATGAGACTGTTTCTCCAACCAAGGACTATGTATGGATATAACCTAGAACCTCTGCTCAGATGTAGTCCGTGGTAGTTCAGTATCCAAGTGGGTACACTGCTAAGGGGAACAGGGACTATCTCTGACATGAATTCAGTGGCTGGCTCTTTGACCCCCCCCCCCAAACTAAGGGAGGAGCAGCCTTGCTAGGCCACAGAGGAGGACTTTGCAGCCAGTCCTGAAGATACCTGATAAATCAGGGTCAGATGAAAGGGGAGGATGTCCTCCCCTATCAGTGGACTTGGAAAGGGGCAGGGAGTAGACGATGGAGGGAGGTGGGTTTGGGAGGCAATGAGGGAGTGCGATTCACCTGGGATACAGAGTTAATAAAATGTAACTAATAATAAAAAATAAAATAAAATAAATTTAAAAATTAATTTTGAAAACAGATGGCAATTAAGTATGAAGGAAAACTAAGTTAAAGTCTTTATGTGACTACATTCTTAAAATTAAGAGATAACAGATTTTCTAAAAGATAATAGGTAAATTGCCTTTTAGCGTCTAAAAGGTTTGAAAAAAGAGAAACTCAACAAAGTTATCAACAGTAACAAGGCAGGCATTTTAGAAGGGCCACCAAGGTGTCCTTACTCCTTTATCCTTAGATACAGTATACCTGCACTATACTCTCAGTACTTATAATGCCCTCCATTTAGTTTAGTTTTGTTTTTGTTTTTTGACCCCAAACATTTGAATGGTTTGTGCCATGCTAGCCTTTAACTGGACCACTCTGCCATGGGCCACCTGGGTCAGATGTGATGAAATTGCATGCCAAACAGAAACCTTAACCTTCAAAAGTAATGATAAAGTAATTGTTTTACTAGAAATACCAAGAGAAATATGATGCAATTTTCAAATGCATATGCAAATCATTTGCAAATTATATGCTAATACACACGTGGTCTGCCTAACTATTACATATAACTTAATGTAGCCCTTGGGAAAATCTTATTGGAGATCATTGGTCTAATGAAAATTGCTGCTGCACACTAATTATCATGACATGTATGCTGTTGTATTGCCCCTTAGTGGTGATGGAGATGACAAAGGTTAGCTGAAGAAAGATGACTGAATGACAGGATTGCATCTGTGATCACAGGAGTAAATAGCCAAATATCTCTATCTAAGGTCCAACGTCTCTGACTTTGCATTTACATTGAAACGTAATAGGGGATGACTAGTGAGAATGTGTTCAGGAGGTTTAGCAATAAGAGCTGTATGTTTTCCTTGACTTTATTTTGTATAGACGTTCACATATATCTGTGTTTCATGAGTTGTCTAAGTCATTGAAAAGATAGAGTCTATAAACATAAACTATTGATTCAAAGAAACAACATGTTGCCTTTCCAAGGTAAACCAGGTTATAGAATGATTTGAATAGTTCACTATTTCTTTTTTATATAAATCAATTGTGTTTGGCTTTGTGATCTTGGGCAAGTATCTAAAAACCTCTGAATCTTCAGTAACTTCACCTTGGTTGTTGGAGGATGCCATGGAATAGTCTTCTGAAGAGCCTAGAATGATAGACACATGGTGAATCCAGTATATTGCAAATGAGTGCCTTTTTTCAAGCTCAGTTTAAAAATAGGTTTTAAGTCCTGATATTTACATTTCTGAATTGGAGAAATAATAGAGAGTTGGTCATTTCTCATTTAAGGCATATGAAAATGTGCTGGACAAAGTTTGACTTGACTATGATATATAATATTAAACAGAATTTGCAATTGTTTTTAAGAATCATTGAGACTCACTTGGAAGAGATGGAGTGACTGACTTGTGGGTAAAAGAATTATCTTAATTATTCATTAACCTAATTAGCTTAATTAATTTAAGCAGTTCCCCTGCTTGAAAGAAGTACTTTCCTGAACTTGTTCAGAAATCTCATCTACCTTCATTAAAGCCAAAATGGATTTAAAAAAAATATTCAAGGTACAGTCTTTACAAAGTTTAGCAATCAAAACACATGCCAGTGGTATGGTCAGGAAGCAGTTCGGAGTAGACTCTTCCAGTTACTAGGGCTTATCTATTCTCTTCAGCCTTTTGATATCTTGTTCAAAGATGTAACTTTCATCATTTTTAATTAAAAATTTCAAGGGCTTTTGAGTTAGGTATGGAGAAGGGTAGGGGGCTTTCCCATTGTATAGGTCATGTTGTATAATAGCAATGCATTTAGTAAAATTCAGTGCCTGCCTTATGGTAGACATAAGATCAGTTTAAAATCCCTTTGTTCATGGATACTTAGATACAAAACAGATGAAGGAGTGTAAGCGATATTTAAGTCATTGTACATATTAAAAAATTTTTAGGAATAAACACCTCTTGGGTTTGATACATAAAATTAGCTTTTTATATAAGGTGTGCATTTTTCTTTTGGACTTTGTGCTTATTTGAACTTATTATACAGCACTAAATATTTATTACACAAACTTATGAAGAAGAGTGCAAAGCAAACCCTTCCCTATCATGGCAAGAATGAAAGATGACAAAATGCTTTGGCTTTAAACTTTTCTTGAATTTCCTCCATTTAATATCTTGCAATTAAAAATAAACTTGCTTCAAGATGGACACTAAAATCTAATGTCACATTTTTTTTTCAGCACGCCTGACTTGATTACCAAAAATAAAGACTGTCCAGGTCTTCATGACTTAATTATTAGGCAGTTAATTGATTTATCCTTACTTAGCAGCTTACTGAACTTACTTTTTAAAATGTTTTGCAAGGAGTTGGAAGGATTACATAAAGGGATTTTTAATTGTTTATATGTGTTTGATCTCATTTTTGATCACATTGTTGATTTGTGAAATCAACAAATTCAACACTTCTAGCTTAAGGAAGCTCTTGACTCTCTGAAAGGCATGTAATTGAGTGTACCTGTGGTACAGGCTACGTCTAATCAGTCAACTGTGTAGCTGTAGAGTCAAATGCCATTCATCTGCCTCCCCTGAGATTTGTGGAAACCAGAATGAGGAGCAGGCATAAGACAAAGATATACAGCCACGCTGACCACCGAAGTTCATGGGTAACAACTTAATTATCTGCATGCAGCTATCACTCAGAAACAAATGTGTAGTTTAGGTATTTTATAATTTACCCTAGAAATAGCACAATGCTAAGGACAGAGCTGCTAGAATTAGAATCTACATTAAGTCTGTTTCATTTAATTTTTCTAATTATATTCCTAATAGCTTAAATATGTGCACTGATAAAACAGTTAACCACCTGCATTTAAATGCCACCTGATGCGTTTATTTTGGAACAGTAACAGATTGGTATAATTTAAGATCAAGTTCGTCTGAACATTCTTCCTAAATTAATCATTATGCCTGATCAGCAAATGCTGTTGTAAGGCAACAGTTATTGTTAGAATCACCTTAATAAGGTACTATTTTGTTCTTTCTCTTATTCTGTTAGATTTAGATTAGCGGATGAATTAAAAATAGAATTTTGCAGTGGCATTTCCATTTTCCTATGGAATTTCAATGTTGGACTAGAGTCTGGAAATAAATCAGTTCAGTGAAGTCTTTGCATAGCACTATGTGAGGAAGGTTAGGTGAATATGCACTGCATCTTCTGAAGCAAGTGAGTAAATGCTCCTAGCTCCATTTAGTTTATATATTCCCTATATGTATTGGGCTGCTGGGTTTATAACAAAACAGACTAATTTGTTGTCCAATAAGCAGGTTCACCTTTGAAAAAGTTGATGACTAGTGTAGATCCTTTCCTCTTCTCTCAAGATAGGACAAAGTGCACAGAGAAATCATCAGCATTTGATAGACAATCAGCTGAGAGTGTTCTAATTTTGTTATTGTTTAGAAGCCCTTGATAGTGAACAGATCAAACTGCTCACTTAAACCATCCCTAGACATATAACAGTACTTGAAATGTTAAGAATTAAGAAACCAAAAGAAATGGCTTCTGGAGCCCAGATTCTAATACCACTCCTTTGAATGGAGCATAGTCCATACTCAGCAGGGCTGTCATTCATGAAAGTGTGAGCCAGTGTAACCAAAGGGAAAAATAAGACAGTATTAAAGACATCCAAATGCTTCTTAATGATGGTTTCAAGTAAGCAGTGGTGATCATCATATCGACAACTGTAGTAAGACCTATTATCGTCAATGTAGGTGAATCTGAAACAGAAAAGAACTGAAGAAACTGGGAGCATTGCTGCTAATGTAAAAAGGTTGGAGTGACTCTGAGTGACTGAACTAATGTGTTGGTTTTCTATGTCTAAAGTGTAAAAGTTAAACATGACAATATTCCAATGTAAAATTCCTCACATTGAACTCAGTATTGTGAAGGAGAGAAAGCAGTTTTCAAGGCCTTAGGAACCTGAGTTAGTCCAAATGCTGTTACTTATTAGACATGAGACTTTGTGCAGCCTAGCAGGCTGACTGCACTCCAGAGTAAGTACCAATCCCAGGCAACACAAACTGGACTCCATCAGAGGATAAAAGAAGAGATGGGATGTAATCTCAAAGTTGGGTGGGAAGGAATGGGAAGGTAGATTGGGTTCTAAAGTTGAGGGAGGTGAAAATGTTCAAATTGCATTGCATAAGATATTTAGGGAATTAATGAAGAGGCATTTTAAAAGGACTTGTACAAGTCTATCCTTCCATTACATTTGAAATGATCAAGTTGATAAAATAACTGATATCAGAAATCAAGGGTGAAAAAGTGAGGCTCTTAGTAGGTACTTAAGTGAGGTTTCTCTATAACTGCTTCTTTCCATGATCATGATGTGATCATGTTATAGGAAGTGATGCTCTCATCAGAAAAATAGAGAGGCTTATGTTAAGTGGCTCCTGTGGAAGAGTCACCACAGCCTATGTTTGCTAAGTAGCAGAGTGTGTGAACTTTCAGTTCCGAAAAGCAAATGCACATTCTGGCAGCTTGCTTTGTTTCCTAAAAGACCAGTGAGTTCACCAATTAGTGGAGCTCACTGATATAATGGCTCTAAATTGGGGCATTTATAGATATTGTTTAGCATTGTTTACCCTCAATAAGGCTCCCAGAAAGTACTTCACAGGGGGTTGGTTCTATTGCAGGCCTGTACCTGGGGTACTTTGGAACCACATGTAGGGCAAATAATATTTTATCTCATATTTACCCAGAAAAAAAAGTAAAATGAAAAGACCACTTTTTCTATATAGATTTTACTTCTTTTCTATCTTTATCAGAGAAAGTTGAGCTTAAAAATTTCCTCAACATCATGCAGTCACATGAACTTGTGTTTTAGGTTCATGGAGATGGAAGTACCGGAAAAACCACTGGGAAGGAAGTCAACTTTGAACGACACCAGAGAGCAAGAAAGCAAAGCATGAGTTTGACAGGTGATGGGACAGACCTGAAATGTTGAAGGGCTCTGTAATAAAATTAGTGAAATAGGTTGACTCGATCAAAGGGCATTATGGGAAATTATGTCATTACTGTACAGTTTGTTTCTGTGATGAATGAAGAACTCTATTTCCTTGACTTGTGATTAAGATCTCTTCTATTCATAATTTGTCCCAAATCTACTTTGGAACAAAAAAAGAGATTCATTTGTACAGTATTATTATATTTGTCTCCTGGTCCAAATTGTATATGTCATTTTGTGCTACTCAAGATAAATTTTGTGGTGGTATGTTCTTATTTCTTGTTCCTGCACTGAAAGAAAAACAATGGCAGGTCATGGGCAGTTTTGAAACCAGTAGAAGTAGCTAGTACATATCAAAAATATGATAACAAAAGTTACTTAGAATTTCACCTGTGTTAAATATATATGATAAAACAAGTGCTCCAATTTAGAGTCAAGTTATTCTTAACATTAAGGAGAAATGACAGGTTTTTTTTTTCTCTTTTCAATTATATTCAACTATTCTCATCAAGGCTTGCCAATGTGTCTTGTATCATCTATGGTTTACCAACTTCCAGTAGGAGAAGTAACTTTTAACATCCTCGAGACCTTCTTGCCATTGAGCAAATGCTATAAAAGCATTGAGGCAGAGCTAGAGAAACAACAACAACAACAAAAATAAAGCATCTAGGTTTGAGATTCTTGTTGGAAAGAGGTCCTAACTTGGGCATAGCACATGGGTAATGTTTGCACCCGAACAAGAAAGTCTTTAAGAAGGTCTGCTTATTAGCTCTGGACAGCATCAAATATAGGTTTTAAGAACAAGTCATTAGCAAGTCATTGAGCTATAGTTGAATGACTGCCAGTAAGCTATCTGCTCTCCATTTCACCCTTTGTTCCAGGAGGACAAAATTCCTGACTATTAATAATGGTGTCTGTGAAATGCACTACGTGAATGGTCTACTTGTTAAAGTTTCATGTCCAACTAACAAATCAATTGTTTGCAGGTAGTTTGTTTGCTTAATTTAGTTGTGTAAAAATAAAGAATTATTCAAAGCCAATTGATATTTAAGCATAACTGTAGGGAATTATAAGGTGAATGCTTTTGGTATTGTGGAAAGCACTAAAAAAATAATGAAATCTATTAATAATGTAGACAAACCAATGTCACTGTTCCGAAAACCCTGTACGTAATGGTTTCTGGTGGCAATAAGCAGATCTTTTCAGAGCCTTCCTCGTTTGGATTCAAACATTTGCTCACGTGCAGTGCTCATGACAGCACCTCTTCCCATCAAGACTCTCAAATCGGCCTGCTTCATTTTATTTTCTGTTTCTATAGCTACTGTCTTAGTTTGGAATTTTAGTAACCCCCTGAAGGAACAGCTTTTGATTTTGTTTATTGGCCTTATTTTCTTTTGAAGTCATGTTTTGCTTTATTCTAGATTAACGATTCCTCAACCTGGGTCTCAGGGGTCCTGATTCAGTGGAAAAAGAGAAAAGTGAGATCCTGGGCAGTATTGTCTGCTCCCAACACTTACATATTAGTTTACTCATCTCTAAGGACTCAATCCTATTTTATACTTAAAGAGAATTTGTTGTTGTTTCTGACTTATTCTAAGATATACTCATCTTTCCCCCTTTGAGAAATTATTTTTCCTCTGTCTGTAATTTTCTTTTATGATTAAACTTTAACGAGCTACATAGTCGTAAGTATAATCACATGCATTACCCACACATAGATCATGTTTGCACATATATATATAATCTTTCACACTGAATATTGTTACCTCCTACAGGAAGCCTTCTTTGATGCCTAATAGAAGAAAATCTCAGGTTTATCTCCATTCTACTCTATTTCTCCCATCAAAATATTTTATTATACTGTGTATTGCTGTTTAGCCCTGTACCATCACCACCACCACCCCTTCAAAAATGTGGGAGGAAACCCATGAGTGTTATGGAGTGACACCCATGAGTGCAGTCTGCTGTTTGTCAGAGTCAAACTCCAAATGTCACCACTAGTGCTGAATAGCTACAGGTTCTGTCACACAGTAGGCACTCGAGATCTCTGCTCAAAGAATGAGTATAAGAATACATAATTGATAGAGGAAGACAAAGGTAAAAGCCCCCCTTTTAAGACATTTCTTCGCAAAATTGAGCTCTTGAACAACATCCTTTATTTTATTATCTCCACATGACAGCAGCTTGAGCTGGGAGAGTGGAACATGTACCATTGGACGTTTTGTGAGCTCCAGTTTGAGTACTGGTCCTTGGGACCCTAGGGAGAAGAGCCTATGAAGATCCCAAGAAACTAGGCTGAGGAAATAGAGAAAATAGAGAAAAATGGATGTGTGCAGCTCTCTGCCCCTATTTATTATTTTGGCTCCAGGTGAGGCAACTGAGTGGATGTTTTTCCTTTAGTTCACAGAAAATATTTTTAAAGGTTTTTGCACCTAGCAACTCAAATACAAAGATGGCATATGCAAGTTCAAGAAAATGAAATCAGTATTTAATTACTAAATATCCTACCTCTAAAATTAAAGAGAAAAGCTTAAATAATTCAGTTTGATTTGGTCTCATTAGTCTGATTTCCTAGTATTTAGCCTTAATTATGTGATACAGAAGCCCTAATTATGTGGCACATATACAGTGCGCTCTCTAAAGTTAAAGATCAGAACGGATACTGACTTAAATGATAAAATATGTTAAATTATTAATGATAATTAATCTTACAAATAGGCATAATTAGTTTAAGTACTTTAGATATTATTCTTAATAGCATTACAAATAATATGACACAGTTTGATCATTTGAAAAATAATTTATTGGAAAAAAGGCAACACAAGCAATGTTATTTAACGGATTTCTTGGTGCTGTCAAAATACACATAGCTGTCATTAAAAAGGCAAATTTGTTTTAACCCATAAAAGGCTGCATCCTGAATAGAAAGGGATCACTGTTGAGACAGAACACTTTCAAAACGTAAGTCAAAAGTACTTTGTTTGTAGTATTTCATCATGAGTAGCTAAGAGTTAATATACTATTAACAAATGTTTTGTGGTTTTACGAAATGGCCAGCTCTAATTCAAACACTGTATCAATTTATTCTAATTAGGGCATTCACTCACATGAAGATTTAGCCTGTCTTCATCATGGCACTTCCAAGTCATAAAAATTATTCTGAACCATCTGAAATTCATATTTATATTTATATACAAGTGCATTTTATAGGTTTTCATTTGTGGTTGAGCATTCCACAGAAATTCCTTACAATTTAATTAATTGTGAGTCTCTACATTTATTATGTCTTCTGCCCAATGACAGTGAAGACTGAGATAGTCACTAGACTATGGACATAGAGATCCATATTTAAAAGGAAGTTTGATAATATTCACTTAGCACTGTTCAGAAGTTGAAGTAGAGGAAAGTAATTAGATCATCAGGGATCCTGACCTAATCTGTTGGTGAATCCCCCAATGAATTCATAATCTGATTGTTGTGGATACTGGGAGACAGGGCATAGTTCATTAAAATAGGTGGCCAAGAACTAACCCTGGAAGGATGTAGATTATACTTGTCTGCCCTCCTCTGTCTTCATTTCTCCCCATTTCCTCTCTTTCTTCCTTCCCTCCCTCTCTCCTGACTTCCATGTGGTGCCAACATCCAATAGAGTCATCCAAGCATGAACTGCAAGCATGAACCAGAATAAATCCTTCCTCTCTTGTGGTGTTTTCCTCAGGCATTTTCCACAACCGAGAATCCGAAGTTCTCTTTCTTCTGCTTCTTTCACTTGTTTTTCAACCAGATAAGATTTTTTTTAAAAATGGCATGACATGAAGGAAACATGGAATATAACTTCTATTTTTCATAAATTCTTCTGTTTGTTAGATATCAGATGTATACCTAATACGTAAAGTCCTAGCCAGTCTTTAATCAATGTTTATTCTGCTAATCAGGATTGATAAATCAAAAGAGCCATTGGATACAATGTTATTCTGGTGATGAACGCCTTCTGATCTTAAACACTAAATTCGGCATGGAACAGCTTGCCTCTCTTCCTTCCTTCCTTCTTTCTTCCTTCCTGCCTTCTTTCTTTTCTTTCTATACATTCCTGGGGTTAAATCCAAGGGGCTCATGATTGCTAGGTAAATGTTCAATATACCAGCACCAGAAAACCTGTTCCTAACTGTGCTAATCAGTTTGTCTTCAGTATGAAACATACTACTTGAGTAAATAGAAGACATTTGTGGTAAGGATGAACAGACAGGATGCTTTCTACTTCGACGTCTTTGATCTTTGTTTCAAAAAGTAAAATGAATTGCTTGAAATAGATAAGAGGTTAGGCAAACTGGCTTACAAGTCTAAAACCGATGACAAGGACTAATATGAGGTCCCTTTGTCAGATAAAATTTGCATAGTTTCTATGTAATAATTTCAAATTTAGTAGCCGCATTTTAGGTGGCTGACAGAGGGACAAATTTGAAAGGAAGAGTAGCATAAGACCATTAGTTGAGTTGGAACTTGGGTTTTGGTTGTGGGGATCAAATAAAATGGTCAGGCATTTTTTGAAAGGTGGTTAACTGGTTTATTTTATTCTAATTTGTTTATCACACCAACAAATATTTATTGTTTTATTAAACAGTTTTATACCTTATAAAATATTAATGGACTTAGTTTGTAAAACATTTTAATTATTTAGATAATTTTAATCTGATGACATGTTTGTAAAGTTTCAATAATTACTTTAATTAAAGTCACATGGAAGTATGTTTTTTTTTCTACTGGGTGACCTGTAGTTTTCAATATATAATGATACGATCCCCATTCTTATAGAGTTTATATATTTAACAAATTAATCTATATAACAGAAGTTGATAACTATATAGTTAGGAAAAAAGATGTAATATTATTATTGTCAAAATTAATTGCAAGCTATGAAAAAGTAAAATTTGGGCAACACTTAAATCGTTTGATATATTATTAACATCAAAGAAGACCAGTTTACATATGGGGAATGTGGAAAAGTTCTTGCATGACAGCAGAATTACTTGGCCATTATTTAAGAGCTATTCTGTGACACTTTTCCATTCACTTATTACCATTTTTAAGGTAGAAAAATAAGAAGCTTTTATGAAAAAACTCAATTGTGCTAAAATAATAATTGCACCTAGTTTAATAATTCCCATGAATCTTGGAACTACTCTCAGCCTACACTTATTATGACCCACATCAACTTTTACACAATAATCCAGGAAGGAAAAAAATAAAATTGACCAAGAAAAAGACAAAGATGAACAAATTATTGTGAGTATGATTGAAATGAACTAACAAAACAAAATGATGCTTCACCGTACCCAGGCCCTTTGAACTGCTGTGATGACAGGGAAACAACAAAATGAATAGTGAAGAATTCCTGCCTACATTAGCCATGCTGTTCTTTGAATTAACATATAAGTCCAATATTTTTCTTTCATTATTTATATAGCATTGAATAAATTCAGTCTGCAGCTCTTGGAGAACAACATTCTTCTCTAAAACGTCTTCTATTCTGCTGAGTTCAAGTCATTCTTTTAGGCTTTTGATTATACAATTATTGTAGGCTTATCTTCTTGACCTCCAGACTTGTACACTTAAATATTCACTGTACTTGCATGCCTTATTTTTACTTCAGATTGAACTACTGCTTATGTCTGCTCAGTCACTACAGTGATTTGCATCAATGGAAGCATTTACCCTTTATATTTGGCACTGATAAGGACTGCATGAATCCTAGAAACTTTCCTTAATAATAACTCTTTCTTACATACTCAGTACTCAGTATGCACTCAGTAAAAGTTGTAGATTTTATCTTCAAACCTTCTTAAACATGCTTCTTTTATTACTGTCTGTGATCTACTTCTACCTATGCACCTGTTCTGCATGCAATAGCCTCAAAATAATATATCACCCAAGAGTTTCAGAATATGCAATAAAAATCCTAGTACCAGGCATAAGAAAAGTCTCTTCATGGTGTTAGTCATGCATGGAGTCCAAAAGACTCCCAAGACAATATGCACTATTGGCATTATCCTTGGTTGTCTCTAAGAACTTGAAGGAAAGACCTTATTGTTTAAGATATATACTTTTGATTGAGGGGGTTATTGGAGGAGCTGAAAGGAAGAGGAAGAGAGAGAGAGAGAGAGAGAGAGAGAGAGAGAGAGAGAGAGAGAGAGAGAACTAAGATGTAAATACTTTTATATGAAATATTCAAAAATCAAAATTAAATAAGAAATAGCTTCTAACTAGGTCATACTGGCACAATTATTGTATACAATCAGTTGTTGATTTTTGGTACTACCACCAAAAAAATGATGATTCTAAGATGTAAATCTGATTGTATATCACTTAAATGTTTTTGTTTATTTCTTTAAAAAAAAACCTTCTAGTTTCCATCATGCACCCCAATCCCAATTATCTCTCCATCTCTTCATAGCTGCCTTCTGAACTTGTAATCTTTCTCCTCCCACCCCCCAAAAAAACCCCAAAATGAAAATATCTTGCCATGAAAGCTGTGGTGTGGCACTGTGTGGCACGCAATATAAACTTTTCCCCAAAAAGCTTTACTTGCAAATGTTCATTGTAATGAGTTATTGGTCTGACTTGATGCCTCTGGCCTCTGCTACATTGTCAGTACTGGGGATCCTGTTGTTGCCTTGTGTCATGAATATCATGTAGCTTTGGATCTGCAGGACTGGTCCAGAATTTCATAGCTGGGGTGGGCCAGAGATGGGCAAACCCCAAACCCTGGATTTGGGTCTGGGTAGAAGATTAGTTGGTCAGCCACCGCAGTTAGCTCTCCCACACCCACACCAACAATGCCGCCTTCTTCCTTTGCTAAGTTAAGGAGTGGGGCCAACTCTCATACCCTGAGGTTCAGCCATCTCCTCCCCCAGAACTAGTTTTACTGTGTTGCTCAGGTGAGGTGTGGGGCCCAATATTCCATACTCACTCCACGGGGACAGCTCTCCTGCACCCATATCACAAAAGCCAATTCTCCCATGATGCTTATGGTGGGAGTCACCTCTCTTGTTGTGGCTGGCAAGGGATAAGGCCAGCTCTCCTCAATGGCTGGCTTGTCGACAGCCGCCCCCCCCCCACACACACACACGAGGGAGGAGCAGCCTAACTAGATCCCAGAAGAGGACATTGAAGCCAGCCCTTGAAGAGATACAATAAGCTAGGGTCAGATGGAAGGAAGGGGTCCTCCCTTATCAGTGGACTTGGAGGGGGGCAGGGAGAAGATGAGGGAGGGATGGGGAGAGTGGGAGGGAATAAGGAAAGGGGCTACGGCTGGGACACAAAATATATAACCTGTGATTAATATAAAAATAAATAAATTACTTAAAAAAAAAAAGGCCAGCTCTCTAGCCACATGTTAAGGGCAGGATCAGCTCGGCACAGTTCTTGGATATCAACATGGCCTCAGGTTGCAGATTAAACCGGAGACATTTGCATGGCCTTTGGTGGTGACACAGCCCTCAGACATCATTGCAGCACCTGTTTAAGATAGTACCAGAGACCCAGACTTGGCCCCTGGCAGCACCATGGGCCCGGATGTCACGATGAACTCACGTGGCAGTGCAGGCTATGCAGACCAGTATGTCCCTGAGAGCAGCATGGCCCTCATGCATCCACATGGTCTCAGATGGTAGCCCAGACCAGGGATATTTGCATGGCCCTTGGTGGTAACATGGGCCAAGACATTAACACAGACACTAGCCGCAGCAGGATACAGACAAGGCCTTCAGCAGCCACCCTAGGCCAGGATGTTAGTCTATCTGGCAGTACCTCAGGCCCAGACATCACCATGCCCCAGGTGGATGCACAGATTTTCATATCTACCTGTTCCTCACAAGCATGGAGTCTCCAATTCTACCTATCCCCACAGTGCCTCAGTGCCAGAACTTCTCAGTTTTGCTTTCTCTCCCATATTTCCACCATGTACTCCATCATTATCTTATCTTCATCACATGTTAATTTATAGTGATGTCAGCTATAGGGCTGGGGCAGGCTCTTGGGTGTCTCTCTTTTGGCCTCCCAAAAGAGGCCACAGTCCCAGAGGGCCACAGGACTGCAGAGATTTGCTTGCTTCTTAATGATTAAATTGTAAGTCTAAATTTATGTTTTTCTGTTTCACTACACAGTTTTCAAATACTCTCAAATATGGCAGAATCTGTCTATCATGAGTATAAGAGCTATTTAGATGATCTGAGAAGCAAAGTGAAAACCTTAGCTGAGGGCCAGGTACAAAGTTATGCTTCCATTCATTCTTTCATTCACCCGTACATAGTTAATAAGCAGTTAGATAGTAGGTGCGGTATACATGAGAACTTTAAAAGCATTTTCTTAGCCCTTGAGTTTTAATTAGACATATAAAAGGAAAAAACCTCAGCAGCCAGTTGAACATGAATCTACTTTTGATTAGGGTAGAAAATAGCAACTGAGCAGAATTTTAAAAGGCAATTAGTTGTTATGCAAAATAGGAAGAAATAATTTGTTTTTACAAAAAGTTGTATGAAAATATGGATTCCAAAAGAGCAAGCTTCATTCTACTAAAATGAAGATACATTGCCAAAGGATGGATGACAGATTTCAGATCTCTAGAAAAGACATGGATGCATGAGATACAGCTGTAATCATTGGAAATAGTGAATGTATGATGAGATGAAGAATAAAGCACATGTCTGGAAATATGTAAGAGATGATATTGACAATTTTTAATTAGTATTTAAAAAAAAGAAATTAAGTAAATGGGAAAATAAACAAAACTCTAGCAAAAATAAGAAGCCAGAAGCCAAGGCAGATGTCCTTGGTTAACACTGGGCTCTGTCCCAGTACAATGTAAGTTGGTAAAACCAATCAAAAGTTCAAAAATGTATTTAACTCACAGAAACTAGCTATGTGTCAACAATGTGTATTATGGAATACTATGCTTATTTGAATGACTGGGATCTGGTGTCCTTATCCCTTGGCCAGAATGTGAATGCAACACTGCTAGTGCTTGGTTAGAAAAGGATGAATATTCAACACTTGAAGTATGACTTCAGCTGTAAGAATTGGCTTTCACACCACCCTGAGGCAAAAACAACCAACCAACCAAATGAATAAAATCTTAATTCCAACCATCACTAAGTAGAGACCATCTGAAATTTTTGTAGTAAAAAAAGTAGGTTTGTTGTGTTTCTGCACTCTGCTTCTTTCCTTGGGACATCCAGGCACTGCTGCCCACAGGGCTAGGAAGAGTGTAGCACAGCTGGAATAGATGGGGTCTGAGGATCCCGGTCCAGCTGGGAGTGTGTCAGAGACAAAGCCTTCTCAGAAGATTTTAGTCAGGGAAACAGCTCTTTTAGATAATATTCAGTGAAATAGTTTGTGTGTACGTTATTTTGGGGTAAACAATTCCTATATGAACCTTGGGGAGTGGGAAGAAATTTCCACAGTGGGTGTACATGATTGGCTGAGGGCTTAAGACATTGGGATGCCTCATTTACATAGATAGGCATACCAGGAATCCTAGGTGCTTGCTGCATGGGTTCTTATCAGGAAAAAGGAAGTTGAAAATTCATTGAGGCCTATGTGACATTCCTCAGGTAGATGGGTGTGGGGATTCAGGCTCCACAAACAGAGAAGAGAAAACCCTGCTGACAAGGGGAGTCCTTCACTTCCCAAAGTTTAGGGCTTTCTGGACATGCTAGACTATAACCTTAATAGCGGGGTCTAACACCCTATTATAGGTAATACCTAGAAATGGCAAGCCAAGACTGTTCAGGAATATATTATTATTCAATGTATATTAGCATATTCACTAAAGTGGCTATGGTGCATCAAAGTACCTTAATAATGTGTTCTACAACCTCAGAAATGAACCGAAGCTGGAGGTGTCATTCCCTTTCAGGAAGCTCAAACACACTGCATGTTTGTTGTGATTTAAGGAAAGAGATGAGGATGGATTATTCCATTTGGGGAACTTCTGTAACAATTTCACATGGTTTTCTGATGTGAGCTACACAGAGTTATTAATATATGTGAAACATTTTTAATAAAATATTTGTTTAATGTTTGGGATGAAAGGTGTTTATATGCATATTACAATGCACACATGGAGGTCAGAGGATACCTTATAGTTTTCTCCTACTATGTGGATTTTAAGAACACAATTCAGGTTGTCAGCCTTGGTCAGGGTGACCACTGACTGCTGGGTCATCTCACCAGCACATGTTTGGGTTTTATTTTTCTGTTTGTATGAGGGTGATAATTTTTTTACATGGCTAGCTGTGTACAAAGCTGAAGATGTTATTTCTGAAAATCCCAAGGCTCCCAGTATTCACCAGTGCTATGGCCCGTGTATTGCTATGTCAGAGGAGCGTCAGTGAAAGTGAAGCAGGCTGTGAATGATATTACTGCTGCAGGGGTGTGGTTTAAGCTGTTGAGCTTGATTCAAATCTGTATTATTTATTTATTTATTATATTATTGTTTATTACAATTTATTCAATTTGTATCCCTGTTGTGGCCCCCTCCCTCGTCTCTTCCCAACCCCACCATCCCCCCTTCTTCTCTCACCACACTCCTCCCCTAGTCCACTGATAGGGGTGGTCCTTCTCTACTTCTATCTGACCCATGCCTATCAGCTCTCATCAGGACTGTCTGCACTGTCTTCCTCTGTGGCCTGGTAAGGCTGCTCCCGGCTCAGCCGGAGGTGATCAGAGAGCTGGCCACTGAGTTCATGCCACAGGAAGTCCCTACTTCCACTACTAGGGACCCCACTTGGAGACTGATTTAAATCTTTAATCTATAAGAGGTATTATTCAAAACTGAAATCCTGAATATGATATACCTCTGTAGGTAGATTTTGAATGAAATAATTTTCAAGTTTTTCAACATCCACATTGTTAAACTCTATTCTTAAATTTAGAACTTCAATTATTTAAATTTTATCTTTAGTGACCTTAACCAAACAATTTAGGACATTATTCAACAATCTGTTCTTTTTTATTTATTAATTTATTGATATTGTATTTAATCACTGGGTGTTTTATTAAATTGTAGTTGTGTTAACTCTAGGATGAAAATGAATAGTGGACAAATAAAGTTATTTTAGAATAAAGATAAGATCCTTAATGAATTCTAAAAGCTACAGAATTTGACTTGTGAGGAACAGAGATGTGCGTGAGTAATGTACAGATATAAGCCAGTCAGGAAATCTCAGCTATGCCCAAAGGCACAGAATGGCTGAGAAGCAATAACCACATAAAGGACCATTTGTTGTCCAATCCTTGGCCTGGTAGTGAGGTTATTCTTTTGGCAAGTGATCTATCTTAATATTACACAAAGCAGTTCTGTATGGATGGTGCATAATTATAGTCCTCTTATTGGACAATAATGCAAGGAAAATGTGTGTGTGTGTATGATGAATGAAACTATGTGTGTCTCTCTGTGTGTACTTAAGTCAGTAATGATTTTCAGCTACTTCATTATAAAAATGCAATTGATTGTATCTTTTTGAAAAGTGAAAACATTAAATTCTCCAGATTTTAAACTGGTGTATGACACTATACATCAGTAGTCAAATGTTTCATAAAAACCTACAAGTAACATTTTACCAAGAAAGTAAAAATGAACATGTCTTTAAATGTCAATAGAGACATTACAAAGCTATAGAAGTTTAAGTATTTAGAGCAAATAACAGCAGCAAATTGTAATTTAAAAATATATCCCTAAGACATTGAGATAAACAGTACAGTTGTGCAGTTTATCATAAATAAAATATTGGAGAGGTATGCTCAAAATTTATCTTCCAAAATATCATTATGGCAAAATATTATGAGAATCAGTCTTTAATGAATGATTTATCACTGGAATCCAGAGTCTGATGTGCATATACAGCAGTGACTGGATAATGCTAGAATTTAGTGGGTAAGAAGGAAAGGAAAGAGAAATGCTGGATATCCAGGTGGCAAGGCTCTAATAAGACTTCTTCCAAGTTCTACTTTCAAAGCTATAACTAGATAAATTCCTAGTTGGATAATTGTACAAGACAAAATTTTAAACAAATTACTAAAACCACTGACATTTGTTTGCTAAATAGGCAAAATGAGTTTTCTTTTGCAGATTTCTTTTGGGGAGTATGAGTGCAATTTTTCTAAGGAAGTTAAATACTTGTGTAATAAAAGGTTTAGTAGAGTAAAGAGAGAATTCAAAAGAGAAACCAGAAGATGGAAAGGCGGCCTATGGTTATGCATTGATTAATACTGTGAAAATGGTCATCAGACCAGAAGTAGCATGATATTGGCATAAAACAGACTTACTGACCAAGAGAATAGAATTGAGGACACAGTATGAACCTACAATCCTGCAGTCATATGATTTTCAACAAAGCATCAACAATGGTCACAGGAGGAAAAACAGCAACTTCAACAAATGGTGCTGACCAAGCTGGATAGCTGTACATAGAAGAATGAGAAGAGATCTCTCACTCTACACAAAACTCAAATCCAATAAAAGCAAGGTCCTTGACATAACACATGATCTCCTGATTCTGATAGAAAAGAAAGTACAGGTTGTCCTTTAAGTTATAGGAGAAGGAAAGAAAATTCTGAACAGGACCCCAGTAGCACAGTCATTAAGACCAACTAGCAATAAATAGGACGTTATGAAGCCCAAAAGCTTCAATACAGCTAAGGGCCATCTACAGACCAGACAACCTCAGAATGGGAAAACAAAAAACAACAACAAAAAAACCCTTTACTAGCTAAGACTCTAGTACAGGGTTAGTACTATACAAAGTACCAACAAAACAAAACAAAGACAAACAGACAAAAAAAAAAATCAAGCAAACAACTAAATCAAACAATGGGTCCTGGAAACAAACAGATTTCTCAAAAGATAAAATATGAATGGCTGAGAAACATTTAAGCATTTAAATGTGTAGTACCATTATCCATCAGGGGAATGAAAATTAAAATTGCTTTAAGATTTTATATTACCCCTGTCAAAATGGTCAAGATAACAAACAAAAGACCACAATTGTTGGGTACTATAAGAGGGAAGTGAAACAGATGTGTTTATATGCAATTCGAATCCCTACTGAGATGGTTGCCATTATATGATATGATTTTATAATGTGAAAATGTTAACTAAAAGCCTTTGATTTTAGCATGATATGAACATCGCATGTACACAAAGTAAAATTTTTAGTCAGTAAAAAAAATTGAAATAGAATTACTCTACAATTTTTATTCAGAAGAAAGACAATCAAATTTGTTTTATATCTTACCTTTTAAAGGTTATTTTTGCATTTTTACTTGTTGTACGCACATGCATTTTCATATAGGTGGGTTTCAGAGGGTAGTGTTTGGGAGTGGTTCTCTTCTACTATGTCCCAGGAATTGAAATAATCACTTTTTGTGCCAAGAGTCTTTACCCATTGAGTGACATAGTTGGCCTTCTTTAAATTTTTAACAATTTTACATATATAGTTTCATTATTATTATAATTCAGGTGTTCAAGTGTTCCTGAATTTAAATTATTTTTAATTTTTAAAATCACTTTATTTCAATGAACTCACAAGGAAATTACATTACTTAGGTAGACTTAAATTAGCCAGTAAAATAAACACTTTCCTAGTCCCAAACTCTGTGTGTATCAATGAATTTTCATACAGTCAGAATGGCAATTTATTTTAAAAAATAAATATATTTTATGGAAACAGAATCTAAAACATATTGAAAGAAAACAATATTAATATTATTTTTATTTACACGTTATTTATTATCTTCAAATATTTTTGATATATTACTGGCTTAGGTTTAGAAGCATCCTTATATTAAGATGAAGTGCATTTATAGGAAGACCACACCAATTCCTGATACTTTGAGACTCCACAAAGAAATTCAGTTTTTAATAGCCAGAACCTGGAAACAACCCAGATGTCCCTCAGTTGAGGAATGGATACAGAAATTGTGGTACTTTTACACAATGGAATACTACTCAGCAATTAAAAAGGAGGAAATCATGAAATTCGCAGGCAAATGGTGGGACCTGGAAACGATCATACTGAGTGAGGTATCCCAAAAGCAGAAAGAAACATATGGTATATA
>CM053752.1:85343627-85370230 GCA_028658305.1 Pachyuromys duprasi
GACTTGGAGGGGGCGGGGAAGAAGGAGATGAGGGAGGGAGTGGGAGGGTAGGAGGGAATGGGGGAGGGGGCTACGCCTGGGATTCAAAGTACCTAACCTGTGATTGAGATAAAAATAAATAAATTAAAAAAAAAAGAAATTCAGTTTTGCTCCGATGCAAGAGATCTATCCAAAAATTATGTCCAATTGTGAACCTCCCTATAAATTTTCTTTAACAGAATTCTCTGGTATTGCCAGTAACATAGGAGATAACACTTTACAGAAAAAAAAGATTCACTCAAGAGATTAAATGAAATATGTCTTAAGCCTGCAATAACCACTGTCTTAATACTTAATATAAGAATAACTGATAAAATGCAAATGACCCTCACAAGTAGCCACATGTATAAATAATCTTCCTGCCTGAAAATCTTTCCTAGAGACCTGTCCTTAGAGGGAAGAATCATATAAGAAAATATATCATTTTAATTCCTTGTACCCACATTCTTTCTTTTTTTCTTTCATATTGAAAAAATTAAAGTATTTATGCAGCAAGGAGATTTTAGTTTCTATTTCAATGCTTCACATTATGTCAAGAAAAGTAGCATTTATAGGATTTAGGGTCGAAAATATAAGTTAGAGAGCTCTAAGACAACCTTAGTCCTTTATAGCTAGAAATTCCACACTATAAAATTATGAGAAACTTCTAAGGTGCTCACCAAAGGGTACCAGACTATCAATTTTCTTCTTAGCTTTGGGAGTCTTCTCATTACCACTAGAAGTTTAACAAGCTGTGTTTGACCTCTTGTTGAAATTCTTTTGGGAAGGGTGAAGCTTAGTTTAGATTCTATTATTTGCTTCCGAGTCTTTCTCCTTTCCTAAACTTTGTAATCAATCTTTCCTGAACATGTCACCAATAAACATATTATCTATTTTCAGTAAAGCCACATTTGATGTCAAGACTTCTTCAACAACCAGTTACAAATGTCCTTTGCAGTACTTGGTAATTTAATTTGCTTCTTTATCAGTCAAATCTGGAAGCTTGTATTTGACATGCAGGGTTACGGTCCTGGGTAGCTTTTGACACAGATCGTTTTGTTAACGAGAATTCAAATCAATTAATTTGGAAGTGAATTCTGTCGTGGGGTATTTTTGGCAGTGGGGGTTGTACAGGTATTTATAATTAAAATGTCCTTATTGAGGACAGAATGATGACTGTCCATTTACGTCATCCGAAGCACTTGAGAGTGAGAAGACTTGCTTGTTTGTTTCTATTGGAGGTAACGCTGGGAGAGAAAGGGGATTCTCATTAGGCCTATTATATTAGGATGCTTCATGAGGTAACTAAATCTTAGAGTTTGAAAACCTTGCAAAACATGGTAAATGTTTCTTCCTACAAATTATGATTTATTGCATCCTAAATCTCTAATGTGCCTTATGAAAAGCTGTAAGCTTATCATTTTGTTTGATTAGGTTGTGTTAAAATATAGTTCATTTGAAACAACTTTTAAATTTTATAGTTGATAGAATTTCCATAGATTCAATTCAAACAGGTGATATATATTTTAGCATATTAACCTTACGAAATTAATGTTTTTATGCTGATTTTACTGAGAACATAGTAGTAAAACTTTGTTTATACTTAGAAATGTTCTATAAACATATGGTACTGCCTTTTCCATAAATACAAACAGCAAATTAATGACGTTTCAAGCTAACTACATGCCATTAATTAGAACTGTAAATGTGTATAAGTGTAGTTTTATTTAGCAAACTGTAGAGAGATCGTACAAGGTTACAATGATTAAAAAATTCCTAGACAACACTGGGTGGTGCTGCTGCACACCATTAATCCCAGCACTCAGGAGGCAGAGGCGGGCTGATCTCTGAGCTCAGCCTGAGCTACAGAGGGCGCTCCAGGACAGCCAGCACTACAAAGATGAACCCCCGACTTGAAGAACCAGAAATAATAGCTTTAGTCTTACAAATAGCACTAAATGTGAGTATTTGTACATGAGTTTATCATGAAACTTAATTATGCCATGCCTAAAATCCTATGAAATGTTATGTTCTTAAATCTTGCTTCATAGTTTTTCTGCAAATGCACAAGCTTAAAAAATGCAAAATTTTCTTTTCAACAAATACTAAAACTGATGCTTATTCTGAATCTCAGTGAAAATGCCTAAATATTACATAACAAATTATCTTAGACGTTTACCCCCAAGAATCCATATTATGAAAATTAATGTTACATGTTGACATATTATTGTTCATTGATCTTGAGAATATGGCTTTTATTCTTATATAATATACATTATAGTTCATACAGTATTGTGATGAAAGACTATGAACTTATTGCATTTTATCAATTATATTACTATTTATCAACTTTTAATTATAATATTCTCAATACTTTGTCCAAACTTCTTTTCAATTTAAATCATTTCTGTGTCTGATATTTTACTTGTCCATGCAAAATGGGTAATAAATGTGCTATTATCTTTACTAATGGAGAAGTTTTTAAGATGCTAATTTATTTTTGAAAAAACACATTCTGGTGGGCATTGAATTTAAAAAAATGCTTTGATTAACATTAATGCAGATATGGATTTTTCTATTTTAAAATTTGTATTCTAAATCACAACATTAGAAAAAAATTTCTGTCCGTCTGCTGGACTAGTGTTAGTTTGATGATTATACTAATATTAACGCTTCACTTGAGTAAGCAAAGAAGAGGTGAAATACCAGTCAGACCAGCTGTTAATTCACAGAGTGCTGTACTGTGCTTATTAAAAACACCCAAAAGATGTACCTTTGTGGTTCAGTCTTTTGAATTAGAATCAGAATATTAATCATGCCTCAGGCCTAAATTAAACATTGGAAGGCCCCTTAAGAATTTTCACCAAATTTTCTTGGATTTTTCTTTATTGGGTCTTCCCGGACTCTGTTTAGCTCTGTAATTGCTTTGCTCCTTTGTTGATAGGTTAAAGTACAACGTGATTTTCTCCATGTCATAATATTTAAGAGGATGGCTCAGTGGTCTACTGCAAGTTGCAGTGTGCAGCTGAGACAACAGTTTATAACAGAAATAGTGTTTACGATGTCAAATAAACTGCAATGTATAAACTATTATGTATTTTAAAATCCATAGCTATAAGGATAGGGATAATTTCTGTCTTCACAGCATTTACATTCTAATAGGATTATTAAAAGGGTCTCACCAAATGTACTCAGCCTGTCTTTCCATGGGCATGTAAAGTTTGCAATTGTTGTTTAAATGGAAAACCATTTTTTAAAACAGCCCTAAAGTTCTAGTTTGATGAAAACACACGTAGCATCCTTCTATATGGCATCAATGATTAATAACAATGTTATTGATGACTGTGGGCCTGAATAGACAGATGAGCAAATTTGAAGATGTTCAGATATCCTATTCTTTGTTTTCAGAGGATATATATTGTTACTAATAAATATTCCACACCCTCTTAGATGCATATGAACACTATTTCACAGAGCTGGAATGTGTGAAAAGCAACATGAAGACACTTAACTGTTAATAGTTGCGCAGTATGTACTATTTATATTGGGTTCAATTTGAACTCTAGATACTGGAAATCTAGACAAATATACATTGGTATTTGACTTGTTTTAATGTGTAAAGTGTTTATACTTTCTTGCTTTTAAGGAATAGAATGAAAATGTGTATCAATGTGAAGGAAACCAGGCTATTTTATAAAGCAAATAATAACAATTATGCTGTCAGTACTCTTCCTGTACCAGAAAATTTTCATTCTAGTTCTACATACTTCATTTGAATTTATAATAAGCTACTAATATTTAAGTTTAAATAAGAACTACGATAATTCTAAACTCCCCACAATTATTTGTGGAGACAGAAAACATATGTCTGCTGAAATTGATATTTCAATTTATTGACACATTTGGTAGATGAAACATGCTCAGCTTTTCAAAGGTTTGTTTAACACAATATTTGGGCTGAAATGATACTACATGGAATTTATCTTGGCAGCATCTGTATGTTACATAACACAGAAAAATAAGTGTACTTTGATGTGATAGAAAACAAGAAAAATTATCAAGTCATAGTATTGTTAAGATGAAAACAAGAAAACAGATACATATTTAGAGTAAAGGTGGTAATTAGTGTTATATTTACTGGTATGTTGACTAATTAACTAGTGCCCATTGCAAATTGTTTACTAAGTCATTACATGAATTAGCAGAAAGGGAACATGTGTTCATTTTACTTAATGGTTATTAAACAATAATTATTTATTTTCAGGGTTTTGAGCTCTTCAGGTTGCTGTGGATTATGTGGAAAACCAAGAACAATTAGAGCAGAGGAGCAGACATTTCAGAAGGAAACCTCAACAAAGGTAGTGGAGAGACCAACTCGCCAAGGAGTGCTGGGCTTCAAGAGTTCAACCGTTTTTCAAACTGGACTTCTATTCTCTTTTTCTGTCTCTCTGAAAATGTTTGAAGCTTCCTGGGTGATAGACAAATGTATCTCAAATTACTCATAAAGTGATCTGCTTGCCTGTAGCCCATGGTAGCTCAGTATTCAAGTGGGTACCTTAGTAAGGGAAATAGGGACTATTTCTGACATGAACTCAATGGCAGACCCTTTGACCTCCCCATCCAGCAAGGGAGGAGCAGCCCTCCTAGGCCACAGAGTACTTTGTAGCCAGTCCTGAAGAGACCTGATAAACCAGGGCCAGATGAAAGGGGAGGAGGTCCTCCCCTATCAGTGGACTTGGAAAGGGGCAGGGAGTAGACTAGGGAGAGAGGGTGGGATTGGGAGGGAATGAGGGAGTGGGATTCACCTGGGATTCAGAGTTAATAAAATGTAATTAATAATAAAAAATAAAAAGCAGAAAAAAGTGACCAGACTACGAAATAACCTCATTATTGAAAAAAAAATGAAATACACTTTTGTTATGCATGTCCATGGGAGACTATACTGGGAACCACAAAGTACAGTCACCTGAAAGACATTTCTATTTCTAGGGATCTTCAGTGACAGTAGTGAGAACTGGAACAAATATGATACTATATTAAATATTAAGCAGTGAAGACTTGAGATTACTGGGACTGTAAATATACTTTACACATCACAAATGTTAGAATATCCTTTGCAGATGAACCACTATTATGATGAAACTTTATAACCCAGTTCTCACCATATACTTTGTACACTTAGTTTTATTCCATTTTGGAACCCTTCAAAAGCACACCCCAAACAGCTTATCATGATGTACTTTAATAACAACCTACAGACTACTAACCAACAATACTGATTTTATTTTCCAATTTTGTTATATTTTAATGTAGTTACCAAGGAAATAATTTCTTCCTAAGGATTTCAATATATACACATACCAGTTACAACTCTTTACTCCAACCAAGGACCATGGATAGAGATAACCTAGAACTCCTGCACAGATGCAGCCCATGGCAGTTCAGTGTCCAAATGGCCTATAGTAATGGGAACAGGGACTGTCTCTGACATGAACTGATTGGCCTGCTCTTTGATCACCTCCCCCTGACGCAGGAGCAGCCTTACCAGGCCACAGAGGAAGACAATGCAACCACTCCTGATGAGACCTAATAGACTAGGATCAGAAGGAAGGAAAGAAAGACATTCCCTACCAGTGGACTTGGGGAGGGGCATGCATGAAGAAGGGGAGGGAGGGGCTGGGAGGGGAGAGGGAGCTACAGGTGGATTACAAAGTGAGTAAAGTAAAATTAATAAAAATTTAAAAAATGAAATCAATTAGCAAAAAAAGAATAAGTTATTTAATATCATTTACTGGATTGTCTGTGTTTAAATGTATTCCTTTTTATGTTAGTACTATTTTAGCACAGTTTTTGAAAAAGAACTTAAGAGTTTAGAATATAAAGAGTAAAAGCCTCATAAATTACCTGAAACACGTGGCCATGCAGTCTTTTTCTCTTATTCTCTTTACATAGTGGATATTTGCCATGCAGAGCTTCACACATTTGGATTTGGCTGATTGTAGTTTGATTAGATTCTATTTCAATTTAAATATTTTATTTCTTATTTTTACATTACAATGTATGAAAGCCTATTACCCATACTTTCACTAATGTTTAAATGCCAAAAATAAATTAATAAACATGAAATTATGCATCAAATTATTTGAAATTCATCAAAATGCTTAATGTTCGTATAAGAATTATCAAATAATCCAAATGATAGCATGCAGCTGATTATATAAATGGACTATTTGATATGTTTGTATATAAATACATTTGGAAAGAAATTTGCAAAGAAAACATGTGAATTATATGTAGTACAGTATATAACACATTTACAGCATTGGTACCATTTAATGAGAATGTGTGCAGAAAGACATAGACAGAACACTGAGGTACATCACACACTGTGACAAACTTATTGGAGTAATAATTTAAATATGTTTTCAACTGTAATCTACATGAGTTAAATGCACCTGATTTTGATTAAAAATACATTATCTTTAATTTCATTGGTAATAGTCTTATGGATATGATTTCTTTAAATGAATGCTTATGTGTTATTATTTAAACTTTATTATAAAACTAAAGTGAGCGTTTAAAATTTAGAGAGGACACTAAAAACATACAGATTAAATACTAGAGGATTTGAGAATTCTCTGAAATTCAACTAGTATAAAGAAGAAATTAACTCACATCATTTGTAGGGAAATTTGTTGGTAACTTGACAATTCCTGAAATTGGAAAAATGGGTTAGTCATGTCATATTTAGTACTTTTATTCTCTGATTGTATGTGTATAGAGATATTTATTTATTTATTTTTATTCACTTTGCATACTGTTTGTAACCCCATCTTTCCTCTTCTCCCAGTCCTCCCCTCCTTCCCCTCCCCCCTCACCTTTCCTCAGAAAAGGGGAGCTCCTTCTCGAATCCACCCCAGCTCATCAAGCTGCACCAATACTGAGCAAGTCCTCTTCCTGTGTAGCCTGGCAAATCAGTCCTGCCAAGGGGAAGTGATCAAAAGTAACAAGTGAGTCCATGTCTGATGCAGTGCCAACTTCCCTTACTAGAGGACCCACATGAAGCCTAAGTTGCTTTGTAGGGGCCTAGGTCCAGTTCATACATGGTCCTTGGTTGATGCTTCAGTCTCAGAAAGCCCCTGTGAGCCCTGGTTAGTTAGCCCTGCTGGTTTCTTGTGGAGCTCATATCTACATAAAGCTTTCATTGTAAATGAATGCAGCCCTGTAGGTTCTGTTAGGATCAGTTTAACTCTTGATATACAACATCAATGAATGAAGACCTCCAACACTCATTGATGAGCCTCTATAAGATCTGTTTTTTAATTTGAGTGAAAAAAAAGTCATGCTTTTCCATTATGCAATATCCATTATTAGCTATTTTCAGAGATAAAATGAGCCTTTGACCTCAGTAAACATGGAGTCAACCTTAAGAGAAAGAAACAGCAACAGAAATTCAGACATCTCCCCTTGATATAATAATTATCCTCTTTCACTGTGGCCTAGTAACTTCTTTATGACAAAAACAAATATCATTATGAGTTTGATTGTAAGCAATAAATGATTTAATTAAATTTTATTACTCATTTTGAAATCCAAACTCACATTTTAATACAGGACAACCCTTTAATTATTGAACTCATGATTCTACCTGTCTCCAGCTCTGGACTGTTGGAATTACAAACAGTCACTACCACTTTGAGGTTCATTTTTCTTTCTTTTTAAAATTTGTTAATAATCTGTACACCTAGGGAAGATAAACAAGAAGGAGGACCCAGGTTGGTATGATCAATGCTCGTTTAGATGAACAAATGGGATGGACATTGAATGGAGGAGAGGGCAGGCAACAGGACAGGAGCATGCCAAAGAGGGCCTCTGAAAGAATCAGTATAGCAATGTATCAAAGCAGATATTAAGACTCACAACAAGCCTTCAGCAGAGGGCAGGAAATAATAATAAAAATAGGGGAAGTTAGTAAGACTTGGGGAGAAGAAGAGCTCCACAAAGACCAAACTGAGCAGGGCACAGGGGTCTTATACGAAACAGTTTCTCCAACCAAGGACCATGTATGGATATGGCCTAGAACCCCCGCTCAGATGTGGTCCATGGTAGCTCAGTGTTCAACTGAAGTCCCTAGTAAGGGGAACATGGACTGTTTTTGTCATGAACTTGATGGCTGACTCTTTGACCCTCCCCCATACACGCCAGGGAGTAACAGCCTGGCTAGATCCCAGGGGAGGACATTGCAGCCAGCCCTGAGGAGACAAGATGATCTGGGGTTGGATGGAAGGGGAGGAGGTCCTCCCCCATTGGTGGACTTGGAGGGGGCGGGGAGGAGATGAGGGAGGGTTGGGGAGGATGGGCGGGAATGAGGGAGGGGGCTATGCAGGGGATTCACGAAACCTAACCTGTGATTGATATAAAAATAAATAAATTACATTAAAAAAAGAGAAAAAAAAGAAAAAAGAAAAAAATGCCTGGCCAACCTGAGACCTACCCGATGGGAGAGAGCCAACTCCTGACACTGTTAACAATATCCTGCTATGCCTGCTGACGGGAGCCTCGCATAGCTGTACTCTGAGAGGCTCCACCCAACAATGGATCAAAACAGATACTGAGACTCACAGCCAAACACTGGGCAAAGCAGAGGGAGTCTTGTGGAAAAGTGAGAGGGGAAGGATAGAAAGACCTGGAGGTGACAGGAGCTCCACAAGAAGACCACCAGAGCCAATTAACTAAGGCCCCTTAGGGGCTTGCAGAGACTGAAGTATCCAACCAAGGACCATGCATGTACTGGACCTAGGCTCCCTACACAGATGTAGGTGATGGGCAGCTCAGACTTCATGTGTCTCTGATAAGGACTTTATTGCCTGTTTTGTTTTTTTTTTTACAATTATCCCTGGCGGTTGCCACCCTGGACCACAGGGGAAGAGGATGTGCTCAGCCCTAATGGGACTTGATGAGCTGGTTTGGGTTGGTAGAGAGAGTCTCCTTATTCTGAGGAATAGGGGAGGGGACTAAGAAGAGGGATGGATGATGCCACCAAGAGGAAGGGACGGAGGAGTCTACAATCAGGATGTAAAGTGAATAAACAAACAAATTAATTAATAAAAATCCCATACGTGCGTACAAAGTATCTTAATATCCAGCAACCATTTTCTCCTTCTAACTTCTCCTGGCATACTGCCCCTCTTTCAGCTTGATCACCTTCTCCTCTTTTCCTCCTCTTAATTGTCGTTTTTCTTCTTCCTCCTCAATTTCTTTATTTTTTTTATACTCCACTAAGTCCAATATACACTGCCCGTATGCATAGGAATGTGTTGTTATTCACCTTGGCATTGACAACTTGGTAATGGTCACGTTAAAAGGAAACATTTACTGTCCCGCCCCTTTAACCATCAACTGCTAATACCTCCTCTGCTAGAGGTATTACTAGGTAAGACTAGCAAATATTGCTAGGTATTTAGGAGCTAATTTCCTGTTCCATACTGGAATTTTTAGCTGGTTTGGTTTATGCAGGTCCTGTGCAGGTAAACTTGGTTGCCATGAGCTCGTATGTGAAACATCCAACAGCATTGTATACCTGTCTTCCTCATCTTCCAACACTCCAGTTCTGACAATTTTTAATTATAATTTTGCATGTTGTTCTCTGAGTCCTGTGGCGGGCAAAGTGTATTCAGATATCTCATGTACAGCTGAGCTGAGCAACTGTACTTTTATATTCTCAGTACTTTGAACAGTTAAGAAGCTTTGTATTAGACATTATTCACATTATCTTAGGGCTTCACTGCTGTGAAAAGACACCATGCCCATGAAAATTCTTAAAGAGGAAAGTTTTAATTGGGGCTGTCTTACAGTTTCAGAGGTTTAGTCCATTATCGTCATGTCTGGGAGCATTGTAGTGTACAGGCAGCCATGATGCGGGAGAAGGAGCTGAGAGTTCTTGATCCACAGGCAGGAGAAGGAGACGGAGTGCCACAGCGGAATTAACTTAGGCATATTAGATACCTCAAAGCTCGCTTCCACAGTGACATACCTCCTCCAACAAGACCACACCTACTCTAGCAAGGCTACACCTCCTAACAGTACCATTCCCTACAAGTCAAGCATTCAGACACATCAGTCTATGGGGATCATACCTACTCAAGCCACCACACACTTCAATAAAAAGCTTCTTAGGATAGAGATATAAATATTTAGAAAGCAGTTTGAGAACATGACCGTTTTTCAAAATATGCTTTGGACTATGGTAATAGAACTAGGCTTTCTTCCTGCAAAGCACACCTCAAATCCAGTCAAGAGAACAATGAAGCAATTTTACCACTATTTCATGATTGGGAAAAATCTAACCTAGTAGTTCAGAATTATAGTATGACAAGAAAAGCCAGCTAGCAGGGGTAGTTTCTTGGTTAGTATATTTTTCTATGCCTTTCATCCAAAGTGGTGGCATTGTTAGCAATAAGAGTTTACCATATAGTTGGGGCATTCTCCAAAAATGATGGCAAGAACCTATGTGTTCTTAGAACCTCTGGGTCCTTCTAATCAATGAGTCATAGGGAGGCATCTTGTTCTTGGTATTGAGAATATTATTTAATTACTAATGCTTCCTGAGAGCAGCGTTATTCACCCATGTGGAGTGGCACTTTCCTCAAGGAAAATTAATACTGCTATCCTACGAGGGAGATTTTAAAGGACTTGGTAGATATATTTTGAACTAAACACTGAAAGGCTAAAGAGAAAAAATAGATGTAATTATGGAAGACATGTTTATTCACTGAACACCATTAATGTTAAGGATTTACAATTATCCTCTTAGAATATGGTTTTATTACTAAATATTTGTTTCTTTGAAAAATAAAGTTAAAACAAAATCATTTAATTAAATAAAATATTTATAAGAAAAAAATTAGTTTAAAAATTGTATGTTTTTGACTACATGTAAAGAGGTTTCTTAAGATCTTTTCACACATAGTTTTAGATAACCCATTTCCTACCTCCCTTTTCTTCACTTTCACTCCCCTACAGTGAGTAAAGTTATTTATTATTTGAAGAGTTTCACAATAAAATTTAAATTATGAATTCTTATTTGTAGTTTTATCATGTAGTTTTAAAATGATGGGTTTTATGTAAATCTTTAGAGTTTTGTACAGTTTACCCTACAATAAAAATTGTAATACTTCCTAATTATTCTATGACTTTAACAATTACATAATTCACATACATATCTTGTTTTATTTTGGGCAATGATAATATACTTACTGATGCAACAGATCTTATTTAGATTTAATTTTTACTGTTGATTTACCTTAAAATATAAATTGTTGAGCTAGGCTCTGTGGTGCACGCCTGTAATCCCAGCATTCCGGGAAGCAGAGGCAGATGGATCTCTGTGAGTTCAAGGGTAGCCCAGTCTGCAAAGTGAGTCCAGACAGCCAAGGCTACAGAAGGAAACCCTGTTTCAGAGCTCCCTCTCCCCTAAAAAAAATTATGTGTTGTTAAGTGTTTACTTTCAGAACATTATTGTTTGAAAACAGTTTCCACTCTGAGGCAAATGAGTTCCATTTGCTTCTTTTAGTTGGTTTTCAGGTCTTGTATATTATTCTCAATATTCTTTATGGATTTAAATAATTATGTAAAGCATATTTTCTCCTCAAAATTAACAAAAATACATCCCAGGAAGGTGGGCTAGCCAGTCTTCTGCTCACTTCTTTTCTTCTTTTCTCTTTTAGTTGTTGAGATTTTAATATAATTACATCATGTTTCCTTTCACCATATTCCCTCCAAACCATTTTATAAACTCCTCCTTTCTCCCTTTTAAATACATGGCTTCATTTTCACTAATTATACATCTATACGTATTTGTGTATACAAATATATTTCTAAATATAACCTGCTCAATCTGGATAATGTTACTCATTTGCATGTTTTCAGAGCTGACCATTTAGAGTTAAATAACTAATCTTCTTCTTCCTTGGGGAAGAATATTTCTTTCACTGTCAACATTCCTTAATTTCCCACAGTTGCTTGAGGGTTGAGGTCTTATGACCTTATTCCAACTAACTTTAGTGTGTCTTTTGTTTTATCCTTGCTTAGTTCATGTTTAGTCAGCCATGTTGGTGAGACCTTATGAGTGTAGCTTCTGATATTTGTAAGAGACACAATCTCACATTAATATCCCTGATCAGTTATCACTTACAATCTTTTGAGCTCTTATTCCACAATGTTCCCTGAGCCTTAGGTGCAGGAGTATTTTATTGCTGTGTCCTTTGAGTCTGTTCTCTACAACTCTTCATTTTTATTGCTTATGGTTTTCTGTAACGGTTTCTGTGTGTTGCAATGAGAAATTTCCCTGAGGAGGGTGACTAACTTGAAATAATTTAGGGGTCAGCTTTTTGGAAAGTTATTTAATAGGAGAAATATTATAAGAATAACATGTTACTTAGAGTTGTATGATATTTGACATGCATGTTACAGAGAGAAAATTCTTCCAGACCATCTTTAGAGAAAATAATAATAATTAATAATAATATAGATTATTTATAAACAGGTCAATAATTTCAAATGAGAGTTAAACAGATTGCTACAGATGTGTCCCCTAGCTTCTGGGAATTACAATTCTAGGTTTCACTAGTTGAGCCATTTAATTGCAAATTTTGGTTTTAGGCTAATTCTTCTCTAGTTAAATGAAGTGGAGAATTAAGCCAATTATACACTTAATTAGAAAAAATATATGCTTTCTTCAAAAACATTTTCTGTTTTGTTTATTTTAGAATATTAACACAATCACATGATTTTTTCTCTTTGTTGAAAAATGTAATAATTTACAATTTTTCATGTTTTAGCCAACAGAAAAATATTTCTAAAATTTTGGTAAAATAATATATAATAAATTAACACCCTAGAATTTGAATGGATAAAAACAGTGTGTGAATAGATTTTACTATTCTTGTTGCTGCTAAGTGATCTTCATGATAACATTTTATTGCCTAGGAGTATTATTTTGCTTTTATTTTTTTAATGTTTTTAATCTCCTACTCCTAACTAATGTAGTTAATTATTTCTGTCATGCTAGGGATACACAATTGTTTCCTAACTTTGAAATGAATGATTGAAATTGTTGAAAATAATGATCTATATTTTCTTTATTTCTACTCTCCTTTTAGCCTCACCAAAAAGCACTATATTTTGAGTCAAAAATATATTAAGCACAATAATTACCTTGAATTTTCTACATCATCACCTGTGAGTTTTACTCTTACTAGGAAGAGAATCTTTGGAGATGTAGTTAAATAAGAATAGTAAGATGAGTGTGTAGTCCTGTGGATTCAAAGAACATCAAAAGTGTGTTTCTGTTGATGAGACAGAGGGAGATTCTGAAGCTATAGAATTCTGTGAAGCAAGGTACTGTACAACTGGCATTGAAGATGGAGAACAAGACCAATGACACAGTACCATAACCCCAAAAAGGAAAAGATATAATGCAGGAAGCATGCATGGGGATGACAGTTCCATTGCCAATTTGACTTTGTCAACATTTAAAGGATTTCAGATTTTGGAACTGTGTCTTTGGAACTGTGGAGAGTGGGGAAAATACTGTATTCAATTACTAAGTCTTTGTCAACTCCACCTTTGCATATGTACTCTGTCCCCTTGGCCAAGAAATTATTCTCACTTTTCCACTTGTTGTGAAAAACTAAACTGAAGTAAGCCAAGGAGCTTCCTGTCAGCCATCTTGTTAAAAACACTGGGCTTCCAGAATGAGAGACAGAACCTGGGAAACGATGTCACCTGTCTCCTTCACCAAAGAATAATTTGAATTCCACAGCCCAATACATTCTACCTCAATGCTTGGTTCTCCTTAAACTGAAATATAAAAGTCCCTGATACTTGGATGGCAGAGTAACATGTGTGTCTACACAGACAGTTATCATTTCAAGCCTTGATAAGTGTGTTTAAGGGGGGAGGGAGATAGCAAAAAAACATACAAGATTATGACAACAAATTGGCTTATTCAGGAAGAAGGAAAATTTCTCTTCTTTTACAACTAATATCTGAAGAATACGTAGGAGGCAGGTGACTGAGTTCAAGTGAACAAAGATCTTACTTAAGGAAAAAGAACAACTGTTGCATGGTCCAAAGACTGATTGGTACAGGCCTGAAGCAATTGATTGCTGGTGTGGATACATGGAGCAAGAATTAACAAAAACAGTATGGAATGAAGTAAAAAATGTCAACAGGCACCAGCTTAAGCAATGTATTGTAAACACATTCCTTATTTTATTTTATGCTGAAAATCTGGTATATAAACTATAGAGATCATTTGAAAATGTACAGGCCAGGGACAACTTTGCTCCCACTTTTAAATCTGAACATTTCTTAAGTTGTTTATGTAACGGTTTGGAGACATCAGACATAGTTATAGAGAGACCCGGGAAGAGATAAAGATGAAAAAAGAAAGCTTAAATATTGAACTACACTGGTGCCACTAGAAATAGAACAACTGAAGTTATGCTTAGGAGATAAAAATTAATGACAAGCACTAGACTGGGCATAGGCGTAAACTGCAGGGTTTTTCAACGTTTGGCATTGTGACACAATAATGCCATCCAAAATAATGTTGGGTTCCATTCATACTTTCTAAGTAGACTGTTGGACATGTCTGCTACATAGTCAGGACACACTAGAGGAGGAGAAGCTATAGATTAGACCATGCAGAATCCTTTGCTGTTTAGGAATATTTGAATTTTGGAGAGTCCAGAATGATACTGGAAGATGAGAAGAAAAAGAAGTAGTTTTTTCTCTTATTTTTTGTCATGCAGTTAATCGTGTCTTTGATATAGTTATTGGCTTTAAAGTGTTCTTATAAAGCAAGCACTACTTTTTTATCTTTGAGGCAGATGTGAAAATACAATGACTTTCTGCTCTTGTATATCTCTGTGGAGTTACATTTTTTTTTTTTGATTTTCTTAAACATGACCAGGACTTTGTAAATATCCCTGATACCTTACATAAATCTACATTTCCCCTTTGAGTGCATTATGTATTTGCTGCTAGATTCTTGACTGATACCATAATTACGGCTATCTAAAAGCATAGTCCACCATTAAAATACAGGGATTTGTAGTTACTACAGTGACAACTGTAAAATTGGAGAGCTGGAGAATCAATGCAGTCGTCATGTTTATAACAATGGAGCAACTGAGACATGTTATTTTTAGAAATAAGCTGTTTTCAATGCATGGGCAGTAAAACTGAACAGAAATTAGAGAAAGTTAAAGCATTATATTTGGTCATACTGATGCATAAATTTCTCTACCATTGACATAATGGATCACAACAAAGTGGCACGAGTATATTTGTTAACAGGCCTTTGTTCAGCCATCTACCCAAATTCCAAAGTTTATATTAGAATTCACTCTTGCTGCAGGAGGGTCTACAGGTATTGACAAATATACAGTGACAAGCATGTACCACTACAGGGTCACACAGGGTCATTGTGCTGCCTTAAAGATCATCTGTGCTTTGTTGGTCCATCCTCTCCACCACGTAGCTTCTGGCAAGCACTGATCTTTTCACTGCCCATGTTTTGTTTGTCTCTAGAATGCCATGAAGTTGGAATCATACCAGACGATGCCCGTGTGTATTGGGTTCCTTCACTTCAGTTTTCCCTATGTCTGTTCACGTCTTGATAACTCATTTCTTAGCACTGCATGACAGATAGAATATCTGCACGCTCCACAATTTGTCTGGACATGCATTATTAAAAGGCAGCAGTTGCTTCAAGGTTTTTGTAATATAAACAAAGCTGCTATAAACTTCTATGAACCATTTTATAAATGGCTTAGAGAATGTGTAAGTTTAACTTCTGGATCCTACTGTAGGAGAATTTTTACCTACATGTAAAAACTGTCAGAATTATTTTGTTAAAATGGCTTTACTGTTTTTCTTTCCCAGCAGCTGCCAATGATCATTCCTGTTACTCTCCATCCTGTTAGCACTGTGGCATCCATAGTTTGGATGCTGGGCACTGATACATGCACAATAATAACTCAGGAAAATTTTAATTTACATTTCCTTAATGACATAGGAAGTTGTCATTTTTCTTCTATCAGCTTTCTACCAATAACATCTTCCTTTAAGATATAGTTGCTTAGATATACTGTTCATTTTCAAGTTATAATGTTCATTTCCTTATTAGTGGTCAGTTCATGATGTGTTTCATAGAAGTCTTTTATTACATATGGTCTGTTGCAAATACTTTCTGACAATCTATCTTATAATATCTGTCTTATAATGTATCTTCTTATATTTTACTGAGCTTAATTTTTTCAGTGAAGTCCTGCTTATCAATTCTTTCTCTAAAGAAGTATGCTACTAGAGATGTCTCTAGATTTCTCATATGTTACCTAGAGTTTCATATTTTATGTTTTAGTATTAGTCTATCACTCAAAGCTCCAAAATAAAAGCACATCTATCAGACTGCAAAATTAAAAAGAAATTATAGTAAAGAAAACAACCTACAGAGGGAAAAGACAATTTATAGGTTGAAAGAATATATTGCTATTTGCAGTGACTTAATATATAAAATATAAGAGTAGCTAAAAAACTGATTTTTTTAAATTAGCAGTTGGTCTGAATCAACATTCCTAAAATCCATATAAACAGCTAATAGCTGTATGAAAAAAACATGATATTTCTTTTCTTCAAAGAAATACAAATTGAACTCTTTCAGAATATCGCTTACTCTTAACTGAAAAACTACTGTTAAAATGACAAACAACAAACAAGGGTGAAGAAGTGATCAAAAAAAGTCCTTATGTCTGATCGATAGGGATGCAATTGGTTAAAGTGAGTCTGTAAGACTATAGAGCTACCTCAGAAATGACAGGAGAAATACCACATGATCCTGGCTAAAGAAAATTATATGCCTAATAATTATTTCCACCCCATGTTCATCTTCTTCACAGTCTTGTTCACAGCAGGCAAGATATAGAAGCAACCCTAAATACTGAGCAATGGATGAATGAATGAAGAAAACTGCTACGTAAAAAACAATGAAATGTTATTCAGACTTGTAGAAAAAGAAATTTTTTGGCATTTGTAATATGTAAATATCTCTAGAGAACAATAAATGAGATAAACCAAAAATAAAATGAAAAATACAGCAAAAGATTACTTAAATCTATGCCTAAAAATGCTCAAACTCAAGAAAAACAGATCAGAATCTCACATAGGAAAGCCTAGGATTATATGAGGATTGGGAAGGTATACCAGTATTATAAAATTTAAGTTAGGATAAAAAAAAAGTCCATAAAATTAATTTTATAATGAAGTAATTACATTTAAAATTAATATGTATTTTTTACTTTAAAATTGATAGTAGACTTTAAATGTTTTATCACAAAAGACTAGTAATATACATGTAAATTGATTTAATTAGCCATCTTATAGTTTATAAATAGCTCAACATATGTTATATATTATAAATTTCATATTCATTGATAAAACATGGACTCAACAATGGCCTAAAATCAATGGAGATGTAATTCTAGAATTGTCTTGGCATGTTATAGACTAAGGATGGAAGGAATACTAGAGTTTTCTGTCTTGTGTAATCTGTATCTCTGTCCTTCAGTTTCCCATGTGAGACTAAGAGAACACTTATAGCATCTGTGCATGTGTGTTTTCAGGCTACCCTCTCTCGATAGACCCAGAAAAATGAAGAGCCCCACAGCAGAAAGGAGTTCTGTGATTTTTATGGAAACAGTTGGATCTCTGGGTGAAAGAGGCCACACTGTGACGTTAGTGATCTTAATTATTAGGAAAAAACAACAACAAAAAAGAGCATACAATGACTGCCAAAACCAAAGAGAAGAAAGAGTAACCAGAGATCTATGATAGTGTCCAGTTAATAGTACCACTGGGTGGAAAATATGTGAGTAGTCTACAAAGGTATTGTTTTACACAAAAAAAGAAGAAAAAAACATGGGTTTGGAAACAAAACCGACTATGAGTGACACGTGGGGTTCAGGGACACATGTCTAGTTCTCTGTTCTAGCTTGGTCTTGCACAGAATCAAAGATGGAAAATTAATCTATAAAAAGTAGCCCAATCTATATTTTTTTATACAACTGTGATTCCCCTAGCTGTTAGGTGGTACAATCCTGCTTAGACAGAAGCTTAATCTCTAGTCCACTGGTATTCTTTTTATATTTAAAACCGAGTTCTACATTTCTCCCCATCCTCAGAGTTTGACGCTTCTTAAGCATGGCATTGCTGCTTCCGACAGTGTTTGGTTCAACGCAGAGCAAGTGCTACCCGCAGATTCTGTCCATAGCGCTCCCAATGACATAGTCACAGATTGAAGCAGTTTTCCTGTCAGCTCCATTTCAATACATTTTGTGTGTGCGTATTTTTACATTTTTTATTAATTACAGTTTATTCACTTTGTGTTCCCCTTGTATCTCTCTCCCTCCTCCCCTCCCAAGCTTACCCTCCCTCCCCCTTTTCCACACATGCCCCTCCCCCAGTCCACTGATAGGGGTGGTCTTCTTCTCCTTCCTTCTGATCCTAGTCTATCAGGTCTCATCAGGACTGGCTGCACTGTCTTCCTCTGTGGCCTCATAAAGCTGCTCCCGCCTCACGGGGAGGTGATCAAAGAGCAGGCCAATCAGTTCATGTCAGAGGCAGTCCCTGTTCCCATTACTATGGAACTCACTTGGACACTGAGCTGCCATGGGCTACATTTGTGCAGGGGTTCTAGGTTATCTCCATGCATGGTCCTTGGCTGGAGTATCAGTCTCAGAAAAGACCCCTTTGCCCAGATTTCTTGGTTCTGTTGCCCTCCTTGTGGAGCTCCTGTCTTCTCCAGGTCTTTCTATTTCACTCTTCTTTCATAAGATAACCTGCACTCTGCCCAAAGTTTGGCTATTTAGTCTCAGTATCTGCTTTGATACCCTGCTGGGTATAGAGCTGTAAATGTCTGAAAAGGATGAAACAATTAGACTGTTTAACATGTATACTGATGACGAGTTTTACAAAGTATCCTCTTTAAACCCATGGCGTTTATTTTCTAATTATAGCATATCAGAGACCCTTTCATAAATAGTTTCCAAAAATTCCATCCTGAATCTGATTACTTCTGGGATGGGAAATTACCTTTTGTTCATTTTTCTTCTCCAGCTAACCTTCCTCAGGACATGATTGCAGCTACTTAGTTTACATACTGTTCTGAACTCTGCATTTTCAAAAGACAGCAATTTTTGTCAATTTAAATAACCCAGTTTAAGCTGTAAAGTAAGGACAAAATCGAAAGGCTAATGGAGAGTTCACCAAACCTCCAGCACAGTCATTTCTTCATTGCTTTGTACGGTAATAAAAACAGGTAGATATTTTCGTTGCCCATTATCGAGGTCTGTAGAATGGCTAAACACGTATAACATCAAGCCACTATACTGAACAAAACCCAGAATGTTCATACTGGACATGCTTATTAAGGTAGGGACAAGGTATTCCCATTTGTGTCACTTTGTAAGTTAAAATCTCTTTTCAATATATGACATGTCTTGATAGCTTTGCACAGAATATTAGTAAACCACAAATAGCTAGGATTCTTCTACCTTATTCCTTGAGATAGGCATTCAGAGGCCAATGAACTCCTTAAAATTTCAAGAACAGTTTGAGGGACATAATTTATCTGAAAATAAAATTCAGATTTTGATTTCAAAATGGACCATAAAGTATGCCACACAATGGAAGAAACGCTTTTGATGGATAAGTATTATGTGTGGTATAGTCACAGACTGATACTCTTTGCTCTTAAAACCACTGTCTTTGAGACAGCACAGCTTTCCAGTGGGATGTTCATGAATGGCAGCAGGGTAAACTCCACACCCAGGTTTCATCAGCTCTGGCTGTTTGATCTGCTAGAACACTGTGGATAGGACGTCTTTCAAAATATCTTAGGAAAGGCTAACACAGTAGGTGTATTTACAGCTCTTCAAAAGAACCAGATCTGGAGACCTGGAGATTAACAATCTTTGTTGTACAAGGCCAGGTATAAGTTCAGGTAGCCCCTAAAGCAGTCCCGAAGATTGCCATGGCAATGGACTTCCAGCCTGACCTGCAGAGGCACCTTCTGTAGAAGAGAGATATGTCCTGTATGTCAGCAAAACATCCTCTTTTGTGTCTCAATTCTACAAAAATCTCCTGTGAATAAAACAATAAGGAACCTCCATTATTGTATAGTTAAAAATAATTTAACTTTTTATTTTTTATTTTATGTGTGTTGGTTTTCCATGGTCCATGGATTTTTAACAAATGGGAAAAAAATGCTTGATTTTATGCTTTCACTTGGACATTTCTACATTGCATTGGTGGGCAGAATTGAAACAAAGTGAAACTGTTGGATTAGTGAATGAAAAAATGCCACTTTAGAGGAAAATTGCAAAATTTAAGTCATTGGGACTTATCAGGTACAGATTATCTTGGAGTCCAAATGCATATAATTAAGATAAATATAGATGAGCTTTAAAATACACATGACTTTATTTGGAACAGGTGTTGTGGTCAGCGCCTTGGATGAACATAAGTAGCACCCATGTAATTAGCTGCATGTTAAGCCCAGTTTGACTTTTCTGCTAGCATATGAGGAATACCTCCTCCATGGTACTCAAGCTTTATAGTTTGGTTTGTTTGTTTGTTTGTTTGTTTGTTTGTTACAGATTTGTGGCTGTACTTCTCAAACTTTCAAGGACACAAAACTGACAGGAAGAATGAGACTCAAAATTCGGGTTGTTATTTAATAACTCTACAAAGGGCTTTAGATTTTTCTTTGGCATAAGTTCTCACATTTCATTATGTCATTTGTCTCCAGACCACATCAGGTGCCAAAGTTCTCCATGACTTGTCTATTGAATTTCTGTATATTTACACTTCAATTAAAATTTTTTTCAAATAATAGCAAGTGGGTTTTTTTGCTCTTATTATTATTATTATCATTTATTACAAGTTATTCAATTTGTGTCTCAGGCTGTGGTTCCCTCCCTTGTCTCTTCCCAATCCCACCCTCTCTCCCTCTTCTTCCCCTATGTTGTTCCCCTAGTCCACCGATAGGGGAGGTTTTCCTCCCCTTCCATCCTGGCTTATCAGGTCCCATCAGGACTTGTTGTATTGTCTTCCTCTGTAGCCTGGCAAAGCTGCACTCCCTAGGGGGTGGTGATCAGAGAACCTGCCACTGAGTTCATGCCAGAGAAAGTCCCTGCTCCCATACTAGGGAATCCACTTGAAAACTTAATCTATGGGCTACATCTGAGCCCAGTTTTAGGTACTCTCCATGCATTATCCTTGGTTAGGGTATCATTCTCTTTAGAGCTGCCAGGGCTCAGTTTTTATGGGTCTGTTGGTCTCCTTTTGGAGCTCCTGTCACCTCAAGTGGTTTATTTTTACATCAGAGAATATATTTTAAGACAACTGAATTAAAAAAAAAAAAACCTCATAAAGTACTTCATAATGAAAGAAAAAACAGCTTGTATTTGAAGTAATATTAAAGCACCACGTTAGAGGTGCTATGCAATCTGCCAAGAGAAAAAAAATATTGAGTCCTACATTTTTGTAAAATATATGAACCAGAAAACCCAGAAGCAGTCAAGATCTACACAAGGGTATGGAAATAGCACTTTGTACTGTGGGTAACCAGCAGTCACCAAATTGGACTTAAGGTCAGCTCAGTAGGAGAGAATGCTTGTCTGTGGCTGTACACCTATCCACCTATCTGTAGCTCAGGAGGTTTTGGATTCTAGAGAAGCTAATATTTTCACTTTCTTAGAGTAATAAAGTCACCAATTGAATTCTATAAACTGATCCTTATACTCACAGATCAGTGTAGCTATAACCCCTCATCAAAGAAGCTTCTTGTTAAATTTTGTGATAAACTTTATTTAAAAAATGACTTTCAGGCAAAATAAAAGAGGTTTCTTTTTGCAGCAGATAGAAACAATAACAGAAATCCTCAACTGTTTTGAACACAGATATAGTTGACTGTGGGGTGCCCGTTGTTGACTGATACATCCACAATACAACCTTGACACCTAGAACATAACAGAAGAACATACAAAGAACATAAAAGAAGATGGGATATGAAGATTGTAAAGCCAGAGGGCCAAGACTTCTGCTGAAAGATATATGGCAAGGAGCTACACCTATGAAGTCTTAACAGTACAATCACCTAAAAGAGACAAAGATGACAAACTGCAAAATGACAACCCCCAAAGTTGCCATCGGATAATTTCACAAGGCCCCAACCCTAGATGAGGTACTGGCAATAAATGGCTACTATGAATGGGAAAATCAGTATTCCTGGAGAATAAGAAACCAAACCCAGGTGCCTATCCCTAAACACATATACATATGAGCAGAACCATACTAAATGAATTCAGCAGGTATGTTTATGTAAAGGTGTCTGTGTATGTATCCATATGATGCATGTATCATAATAATAATTTGAGAAGAAGAGATCAGAAATTTGAGATGGAGACAGAAGTTGGAAGGGGAAGAAGGTCGAGTAGAATGATGTAAATATAGTACTAGCACATGAAATGATCAGAAAAACAAATACAAAAATGTTAAAAGGACCAAAAGTAAAAGTGTTTTGGATGAGAACCTTTTGCAAGTTTGTTTTACATGATTGTCCAGGGTCTGCAGGAAGCACAGACACTGAGCATCATTGCCACTAGTACACTACCTTGTTCTTAAGAGAAATCTTTATGAGATCAGAAAGACAGGAGAGTTTACTAGCAAATTTCCTGCTGTATTTCAGTGGTGCTATAATTCCTGGCAATAAAGACAATATACTATTTAAATGCAGAAACACAGCTATAAATACACATGGATATGTATGCATGCACACACAGACACATACACACACACCCTGCTTTCAAGTATTAGTGCTCATCTATGAACCTGCACAAAACGAACCAAGTTCAAATCTCCAATCAGCACCTATTTGACCTGCTGAGAACTGGCGATGCTTTGGCTCCATGTGGTTTGCTCCCTAATGTACAGTGAATTTCTTTGAAAATTAGGTGGCGGTGATTTTTTGACTTTGGCAGAAAGGACAAAACAGGAGCATAATGAACTAGAAATTTTCATGTATTTATGAGTATTTATAGCTCACTCTGCAGTTTTACTTTCTCTGTTTTCCCATGCATTTGTTCTGAACTTGGCTCTGGTAGCAGGTTCAGAGTGTTTGACCTTCTGGTGAGAACAGCTACATCAGATCCACATTAGCCAGCAAGTGTTTTATTTTGTGCAGAGCCTTGCAGCACGTGGGAGGCTGAACTCATTCTTCATTTGAGCTTAGTCAAAAGGCTGAGAAGTGATTAAACTGATGCTTAATATAGCATACTGTTAGCACCTCTACTAGGAAAAAAAAACTGCGTTTATTTTATCTTGCTTTTCTTTTAAGATAAAAGTAACAATTGCCATCAAAATGGGTTTTTAAACTTAAAAGAGCAGTGGTCATAATCTTTTTAACATTATTTGCCCATATGGAGGTGTGTGTATGAAATATATACATATATATTGCTGTATAGAGAGGTAACTTAATTGCCCTATTTCTATCCCTGAGATTATTTATAAATTTCCTGGATTTGAATTACTGCCCCTAATTGAGTTGTATCCAGCTTGAGGATTGTTCCAGTTAACTATATTAGACTTGCTACGAAGAAAATAAAATTGTGTTGATTGACGATGACATCTCTGCCACTTCAATTGTGGCCTGGTGCTTTATGTGAGATGTATCAGTGGTATTCTGGCTTATTTTCCTTCACGCAAGCGCTACATAGCAACAGTGGGAAAGGGGAGGGAAAGCATGAGTGTGGTGTCCACAGCAGGAACAAACCTTCAGGGCCACTGATGTGCAGAGGCCTGCTGAGAAAGGTGTCAGGGAAAGGTCCACTGGAGGACCAAGACTGTCACTCAAAGAGCCCCTACTAAGTGGAGGAGTTCAGGGGGAGGGGTGTGAATTGGAGTAAAATCTTGACTTCATTCAGCAGAATAAAAACTATTTACAGTTGTGCTCACCCAGATAAAGCATTTAAGTCCTCTTTTCCCCTCCTTTCATCATTTTTTTCTTAATCACCTCATTAATTTCCAGTTTGGCTTAAAATATTCAGCAGGCTGGAACTCTATGGCTCATTTATTCTACTTTACTTTATTTACTTTTTCAAAGTAAAATGGATAAAGTCAATTAATAAATTTAAGCCCATTTGCTAAGATTTGGAGAGCTGATAAATAATACATCTTCTTTTCTTTGCAAATGCACCATGAAGTAATTTTTCTGTGAGACTGAGAAAATGCCCCTGTCCTTACTGTGCACACGGTGCAGGGAGAAATCCAGGTTTCCCCTGACCCGGCTGTGAGTCAAACCAACTCCAGTCTTCTGCCTTCTTTCCTTACAGATGTTTTCACCCCCAAACGGGTGTTACTACTGTGAGAACTGTACACAGTTCAGGAACCAGTACTGTAGATTTCCCTCTCCTCAGTAGAAGACGAGCCTTCTTGTTTAAAAATGTTAGTGTACACAATATGAATGAATCAGAATGAGTGTGTATATACATTAGAAAGACATAGGGAGCTTTAGGAGAAGGCTGGAGCTAACACAGGGATGCTTGATCCTGCCTAAGAGTCAACAGAAACGGATAGTGAAGAGTAACTTCAGATCTCTCTGAGGTAGGCAGATTTTTAGCTACCTTCACCTCCAAAAAGGCTCATTGCTCTCCCACTTAAGGAAAAGGGAAAAAGGAGGAAAGGAAAAGGAGGAGAAGAAAGGAAGATAGGAAGATGAAGAAGACTACACACACATTTTTTAACTTTGTTTTTCACACACTCACTCTTGCATACCTGCACTCATGCTATGAATGTTTAGTGATAAATGATAATGATTATGCTTTGACCAAGGAGGCCTGAGACACAATCACTGCTCTGTGAACATTAAATTTAAACATACACACACACACTTTTAGACCGGAAAACGAAAAAAATGTTATAAAATAAACGTGCACAAATTTAAATGTAGATGTACTCATTTTAATTTTTTTAGTTTAAAATTAAGTAGTAATGTGTTTAATGCTGAAAATCAAAATGATGCAGAAACATAGTGTAAAGGAACATGCGGTATACACTTCCTTGGTATTTTCTCTGAACTTTCTATTTTATGTGTATGCCTGTGCACAAGTATATCATGCAGAGAGAAACTATAATTTTTTTGTAATTTAAGAAAAACTGTTCAAGTATGCTACATTTCTATATCATAAGGTGAGTGGGATAAATGTACTATGCTCTGTTCTTTGGTGAATTCTGATATCACACCTCTTTTCATAATATATGAGTCTCATGTAATTATTTAAGTTACATCTATGTCAACTAACCATACATTAAACCATCTATCCATCATTTTGTTTACCATCTATGTATGTGTGTCCATCATCTATTTATTGCTGAAAAATCCATCAATTAACAGTTAATAAAGCAAGTATACAATTAGAGGTGTTTTAATTTCTATATGGAGGTCATATTAATGACTCATTGATCCTCTGTTATAAATTTAGAAAAGGTGTGAAATATTCTGTCACAGTGTCAACTAAGTGTCAAGTACAGCAAAAAAATGAAATTAAGAATTAGAAGTGCAGTGTTAACAATGAGGGGACCCCAGAAGTGCCTGTGAGAAGTGAAGGGACTGGAAAAGGGGGGGGAATTAGGTAGTTTGTTCAAAGCATGGGTGTCTTCCCTTCCAGCTCCAGTTGCCTGTAGAATTTAATCTTGTCCATAAATATATTATTTATTTTGGTTTGTGAGGAATAAAGCACATATTGTAGGAATTAGAATAAAATTTTTGAAATTTAAATTATTTAAAGGTCGCTGTGGTCTGCCCCTAGTTGTTATATGCTTATTTCAATTGTAACCACTCCATGACGTGATTTGACAATAAGAGGTGAATTCTAGTTTTAAAGAAATAGTCATCCCTCAACTTTAACTTTGCCTTTATTAAGGTTAGAATTTTTTTTCTTTCCGACTTTCTTCTGTCTTGAGTTTTGCTTTCCCTAAAAACCTGTCTTTCTGTGCCACAAGTTACTGAGGGAGAAAAAAATATTACACATCTAGAAACATGAATACACACAACACATATGAAGCCCTTTGTAATGACAATTTTAGAATTTTGGCTTCTTTAAAATAAACGCAAAATAGTATAAGAAAATGTTTTCATTTTAATCCTAGGTGTGGGGATATGGGGCTGACTCTTTTCTTTTTCATAGCAGCTTTATTTATTTATTTATTTAAAGTAATTTATTTATTTTTATATTAATCACAGGTTATATACTTTGTATCCCAGCCGTAGACCCCTCCCTTATTCCCTCCCACTCTCCTCATCCCTCCCTCATCTCCCTGCCCCCCTCCAAGTCCACTGATAGGGAAGGACCTCACCCCCTTCCATCTGACCCTAGTTTATCATGTCTATTCAAGGCTGGCTGCGAAGTCCTCTTCTGGGATGTAGTTAGGCTGCTCCTCCCTCGCAGGCGGGGGGGGGGGGG
>CM053752.1:85370330-85404343 GCA_028658305.1 Pachyuromys duprasi
TCCTGGATTCTGTGATGTTTGGAATTCTGGGGACTTTTCAGAGGATACGTAAATGCCAAGTCCCTGGAGAGGAAGGGTGGGTTGTTGTTTATTTGTAGGCGGTTGTTGGACATGACTGGTTAAGTAGCCAATTCTCAAAGAAGAAACAAGAAGCAGAAGGTAGATTTTCTGAAGGCAAAGATCAATATTGCCCCAAGGAACTCTATGCCCCTAGTCAGTAGGAAGTCCTCTAAGGATAACATTAACCCCTTTCTGACCTGTGACTTTATTCAAAGGTCTTTTTCCTTTCCTCTATCTTTTTCTCTATCCTTTTTTTCTCTTATTTAGTGTTAGGAGTTTGAAAGGGTGGAATTAAAGGGTGGAGAAAGGTGGAAGAAGAACCCACTAAGTAGCAAAGGCTGGCCACACCCCTCGACAGAACACAGAGATCTTTCATACATTAAGTTTTAAAATATCTTCAGCCCAGCAGTAGATGGCTAACACAAACAAACTTAATGTTTTGTTTGTTTGTCTCCAAGTGCTTTATCAGGGTTTTATTTATTTACTTACTTACTTAACCTTGTAGATATTCAGATCTTTTGTTTATATATTATGGTTTCCAATGTTTTATGGGTTTTCTGTGTTTGTAAACGTGTGTGTGTGTGTGTGTGTTTCAGAGTCTGTATAGGTTTCTTGTCCTTTTTCTAAGGTTGTTTTTTTTTTTCTCTGTCTTATTCTGGTTTGCTTATTTTTATTTAATCTAAGAGGATGATGATGATTTTAGATGCCTGTTTGTTTTCTAATGAGAAAGAGAAAGGATGTGGATTTGAGTAGGTGGGAAAGTGGGAATACTCTGGAGTAACTGTGGGAGGAAAGCCATAATCCTAATATATAAAAAATATTTTCAATAAGAACAAAACAAAACCAAAAATGTTCATCTTTAGATAAGATAGTAGATGTGAGTTATGGCTCTGAAGACAAACAGTTTTCAAAACTGAGTCATTATCTTTCAATATGCATATACATAATGAACTATGGCCATTTAACAGATATTTAAAAAAATAAAATGTTTTCAAAGTGTATTAAAAATATAGACATAGTAGTAAAATAAAAATTAAAAAATACTTTATATCTAACCCCAGGTTGTACACATAGTTAGTAACAAAAACATTCACACTTCAGATGATCATAGTCACAGTGATGTATAATGTCAGCGCTTGGGAGCAGGACTGTAAGTTGAAGGCTAGCCTGGACTACAGACTGAACCATTATCTCAACGAAACAGTAGAGAAAACCCAGACTTAGAGATTTTTATATTTTAAAAATTTATACTTTATTAATCTGAGAGGTAATTTATATTTTTTATTTACAATTTTTTAGATATTTTGGTTGAGATATTTAGAGATATTTTGGTAAAATGGCGATTTATTTTACTATGTAGGAAGATAATTTTAGTTATATATCAGATATACCAATCAGGATAGCTAATTTAAGGTAACCAATAGATCTTCTATCTCATACACCAGTCAAATGCATTATACAGTTATTAACTATTGTTACTATGGTAAAAGTTAATTTCTGTGATTTTTCTTTTTTCTTCTTATTCTCTCTAGCTGAAATGTTACATCCTTTGATCAATGGCTCCCCCAGTTCTTTCCCTCTAGGTCCTGGTCAAGAGAACTGTCTCAATGATTTTGACCTTTGCCCTACTTATCTTCCTGTTTCTGGATTATGTCACTTAGCATAATATCCTCCAGGCTCACAACATTGTTTAAAGAGGCAGGGTCTGGGTTTTTTTTTTTTTTTTTGTAGAATCTGAACTGTATTCCATTGTTTTATGTACTACATTTCATACAACTTTTCTTCTATTGGTGACCCTGTTTGCTTACATTTTTTGACTATTGTTAATAATTCTACTGAGAAACAGAAATAGAGATTTGCAATTGATCATGATTCCATTTCATGTGGATACATATCCAGTAGTGGGGTTACTGATTCATGGGATAATGGGATAATGGTATTATTTGTTTCCGGGAAAACTTAGATAAATATCTAAAATCGCACTTTTTAGCATATATGTTCAGAGAATATTTAATATTGTAATTTTTGAAGATATCTATCTTTGGCTTAGATCCATCTTCAACTAGATCCCAACATTTTCACTGTTTTTTTTATTTTTTTTTTGTTGTTGTTTTTAGATTTTTTTTTCATCTTTTCTCTTTAGCTGTTTAAGGAGTTAGCTTGTGCCAAGTGTTATAATATAAACAATCCCGGTACTTGCAGCAGATCTTAGACTAGGTATGAGAAGATCTGGACTCTACTCTTGGCTTCTCCAATAGCTCACCATAGAACTTTAGGCATGTGATTTATACCCAGGTATGCTACTGTACGTTCACAAAAGAAGCAGTTACTCAATGGTAAATTTTCTTGGTCAAGCACAATAGTTCAAATGGTACCGTATCTTGCTTGAGGTATAGAGACTAAAATTAAAAGTGTAAGTTAAAATCTTGGTATCATTGCACCACATTAACATTTACTACTCAATTTAACTACCTGTAAAGACACAACAATTGCATTACTAAAACTATAATTCATTTTCAGTTCTATACATATCATACAAATTACATATGTGATGCTGTGAACCACCAAGAGCTGTTTAGATAACCTATTCATGTCTCTATGTTAATGCATTGCATACATTTTTAAAATATAAAAATATGTTAGGCTTTTAATTTATTTCTTTGTGTGCATGTGTGATGCTGAGACGTGAATGTAGGGGCCTCACACATGCTAGCTGCAAACTTTACCACTGAGCTATATTCCCAGCCGTGATTTTCAATTTTAAAGGTCAATGTGTGCAGCACGGTTTTCTTATATCAAAAATGTTGAATAATTTCAGATATTTTTCTCTACTCAGTCATTTAAAATCTTTAGCAATAAGTTAATGTGGAGACACATTTAATATATTGTAAATACTTCTGGAGTAGAGTGACTGTTAAGTTTATAGCAGAAAGATGCAAAATGTTAATGGCATCTTATGTGCACATACATTTCCAGAGTCTATTTGCACTGCTGAGAGCCAGCAGGAATTTTTGGTCAGTCCTATCTAGAAAACATTTTTTGTTTGTTTGTTTGTTTGTCTCAGAAAAAGATGCCCAGCCAGGAGATGCTGCTATAGCTACACTGTAGTTCTTCAATATGCTGGGAATTCATTGTCATTGCTTATGAGCACTGGAAGACATTTTAAGCTCCAGAGGCTAGAAGGTGGAGTCAGTTTTCCTGGACACAAAACAAAGAATTGGTCGGGTCTTATTCCCTTCACAGCGTCTTGAAGAATCCATCCCTCTTCTTGGCTCCCTCAGTTTTCTGCTGACTGCCAGCATTTCTTGCAGCGATATTGTTTGAGTCTGTGACTCACTGTGGGCTTGCCTCCCTTCTTCCATGTTTTTTTTTTTTTTGCTTCTCCCTTATTAATAAAGTTATGTTGTCATTGAAGACTTGCCTGTATAATCAAGGTTAGTCATTTCACCTCAAATGTCTTAACCTACATGCAAGTATAGAAACGAGCATACTTGTCATTCACAAGTTCAAGGTGGTATGGGGGAGATCTTTCCTTAATATTCACTCTAAGATCAACAACAATTAATGGAACCTCATGAAACTGAAAAGCTTCTATAAAGCAAAGGACACTGTTGTCAGAAAAAAAAAAAAAAAAACGACAGCCTACAGACATGGAAAGGATCTTCACCAACCCTACATCTGACAGAGGGCTGATATCCAGAATATATAAAGAATTCAAGAAGTTAAAAAGCAACAAATCAAGTAATCCTATTTAAAAATGGGGTACAGAGCTAAACAGACAATTCTCTGTAGAGAAATATAGAATAGCAGAGAAACACTTAAAGAAATGCTCAACATCATTAGCTATCAGGAAAATGTAAAACAAAACAACCCTGAGATTTCACCTTACAACTATCAGAATGGCTAAGATTAAAAACTCAAGTGACAATACATGATAGAGGGGATGTGGAGAAAGAGGAACCCTCCTCCATTGCTGGTGGGAATGTAAACTTGTACAACCACTTTGGAAATCAATCTGGTGCTTTGTTAGACAATTAGGAATAGTGCTTTCTCAAGATCCAGCTATATCACTCCTAGGTATATATCCAAAATATGCTCAAGTATACAGGAAGGGCATTTGCTCAAACATGTTAGCAGGAGCTTTATTTATAATCGCTAGAACCTGGAAACAACCCAGATGTCCCTCAGCAGAGGAATGGATACAGAAATTGTGGTACTTTGACACAATGTAATATTATTCAGCATTTAAAAACAAGGAAATCATGAAATTTGCAGGCAAATGTTGGGAAATAGAAAAGATCATCCTGAGTGTGGTATTCCAGAAACAGTAAGACACATACAGTATATACTCACTTATAAGTGGATACTAGGCCTATAATATAAGATAAACCTACCAAATATATGCACCTAAACTAGCTGAGCTAGAAGGAGGACTTGGGGTAAGATGATCAATCTTCACCTCAGAAAGGCAAACGGGAAGGACATTGGAAGGAGAAAACAGGGAAGAGGACAGGAGCCTACTACAGAGGACCTCTGAAAGACTCTACCAAGTAATGTATTAAAGCAGATACTGAGACTCATAAACAAACTTTGGGCAGAGTTCAGGGAATCTTAGGAAAGAAGGGAGAGAGTGTAAGACCTGGAGAGGGCAGGAGTTCCACAAGAAAAGCAACAGAACCAAAATATTCGGGCACAGGGGTCTTTTCTAAGACTGATACTCCAACCAAGGACCATTCATGGATATAACTTAGAACCCCTGCTCAGATGTAGCCCATGGCAGGTCAGTCTCCAAGTGGGTTGCCTAGTAAGAGGAACAGGAGCTGTCTCTGACCTGAACTCAATGGCTAATTCTTTGACCACCTCCCCTGGATGGGGGAGCAGCCTTACCCAGGCCACAAAGGAGGACAATGCAGCCAGTTCTGATGAGACCTGATAAGTCAGGGTCAGATAGAAAGGGAGGAGGACCTCCCCTATCAATGGACTTGGAAAGGGGCATAGGAGGAGATGAGGGAGGGAGGGTAGGATTGGGAGAGAATGAGGGAGGAGGCTACATCTGGGAAACAAAATGAATAAACTGTAACTAATATAAAAATAAAATTCAATTAAAAATTTCATTGTCAGTTAACTGTATTTCATTCTTCAGTACTTCAGAACTTAGTGTTGAATAAATTCTTAAATAGCACACAAAATAGAGAGACTTTTCCATTATTTAATAGTCCATAATGCAGCTGTAGCAAATACAAACTTAAAGCCACAATCTGAATACTGTACAAATAGAAGACAAGAGCTAAAGCACTGTAATATTTAAGACCAAGAAACTGGATTTAAATTCATTAAATATAACAATTCACTATGAAAATATGGAGCAGTCTAAATAGTTTAAAAAGCAAATATTAAACATAATCTTTCCTGCTATGGTTGTGGCTTTTGCATACTTTTATTCTTGCTATCTCCAAGCCTTAGTGATACATTTTTTTTACACCTCTTGCCTTCCATGTTCTACCTCAAGTGTTACAGTAGAAAAAAAAAAAGAAATAGAAATAGAAAGAAGCAGAAAGAGTCTGAAACAGTTATACCTATGTATTTTGAACTGTCAAAACTGGAGTTTCAACTTATTGCTTCTTTTGCATTTATGTCAGCTAGCTCCTTCAAAGTTTAGACATTTTCTAAACAACGCCAATTTTAAAAGTGTGCTCAGAACATGGGATTTAGAGAACATTGGTGAGAAAAACAGTCATTAAGATTAAAGATTGTATCGCTTGGTGTTGCTGTGGCACTATTTTGTACATATGATTAACATCTACATTTATTTGACATGTCTGGAGTAGAGGTGATTGCCCTTTGTGACGTGGGTGTGCTTCATTCCATTATGGCAAGACCGTGAAAGCAAAACAGGAGACATTTTGGAAAAGAAAAGTGTTTCTCAAGAGTACTGCATGATGCCCGAGAAGGTGACTCGTACCTGTAAACTCAGGATGTAGGAGGCTGAGACTGGATTGGCACAAAATCCAGTTAGCCTGGGGTACAAAAACACACCTTGTCAAAAGCAAAGCAAAACAAAAGCAACAAAGCAAAAATATTTTCAAACAAAAAAACAAGAAAAAAAATTAAACAGAACAAAACAAAACAAAATATAGCTCTACAGCACTTTCAGCAAAAAAAAGTGTATTTTCTCTGTCTCTCTGTCTCTCTCTCCACTTTTCCAACCTCTGTTTTTTTTTTCTCCCTTTCCTTCTCAGTCTCTCTCTATTATCTTTCTGGTAGATATAGGAGTGATCTTTCCACTTAAACCTAAGTTAGGTCAGGACTGTGCTATTCCTGATTAGTTATTCCATTATAATCATAGTCTTTAGGCACGCTGATAGCTGGTCTCTTACTCTTTCAACCTTTTTTGATTTCAAAGTGACCAGCTTAATCTCCTATACTTTATGTATTAAACTCTTTTAATTGAAATATTCAATCTATTTATTGTAGAACAGTACCAATCTACAACCTACCACTGCCATACCTTAGCAACTGTCACTTTATCTTCTTCCAACAAGACTGATACTCCAACCAAGGACCATGCATGAAGAGGACCTAGACCCCATGCTCAGAGGAAGACCATAGGCTGCTCAGTTTCCAAGTAAGTTCCCTAGTAATGGGATCAGGGGTGGTTTGGCTTTTGACATGAACTCAGTGGCTGGCTCTTTGTTCACCTCCCCCTGGGGTGGGGGTGGGAGAACAGCCTTGCCAGGCCATAGAGGAAGACAATGCAGCCAGCCTTGATGAGACCTGATAGGCTAGGGTCAGATGGAAGGGGAGGAGGTCCTCCCCTATTAGTAGACTAGGAGAGGGGTATAGGAGGAGAATAGGAAGGGTGGGTTGGACAGGGAGGAGACTTGGGGGTTACAGCTGGGATACAAAGTGAATAAATTATAATGAATAATAATAAATAAATAAAATTTAAAAAGACATTTAAAAAGAGGTAGTTGTTTTGAAGACATAGCTTGAAACTCTCCTAACAAATACTGACAGCCAGAGTGTAGATTGAGAACTTAGTCTTTCTTTCTGTGTGTGCTCACAATGGAGTAGGCAGAAATCAAAATGTTTAACCTCATCAGATTATATTTCTAATGTGATTTTTATATAACCACACACATACAATCTTAAGGAGATAGAAATGATGCCTAATAGGTTGTACTTCTTCTCCCAGCACATAGAAGATGTCAGTACAGAGCAATGTGCTCATTAGGGTTTCCTGTAAGACTGCTACCAGCAATATCATCACTATAGCCAGCATGTTACACAGTGCTTTTCTATGTTGCTCAAAAATTACTACTAAACTTTCATATTAGATCAGCTTCATTGTCATTTTCTTGTTCTTAGCAACTTTTGATAATTGATATTATGTAAAAGTATACTATAGAAAACGCTCAACAGTGTTACCTGAAGTTGATTACTTGAGCAAATGTGAGTCTGGAACTAGATTCAAACTTTATTTAATAGCCTTTTCCCTGTAGAGACTACACAGTCACCTCTCATTGCTGGTAATCCATTAAGAGACTTTAAGCTGCCCTTTGGCTTTTTGTGCCACATAGATTTATTTTTTTTCACAGCCATTTTTAATTATTTTCTATCCCCTTTCAAAGCCTATAAAATAATAATATGTCACATTTTAATAGTGCCGCAGAGGAAATGATTTCTAACACGTGAACATTTAACAAAATCAGACTTCCATGAATGTGCGTGACAGCAGATGATGTTAGCACCGTTCTGCAAAGAGGTTTCTTTCATTCCTTAAGAACACTGACTTTCCAACCTAATTTACCTTCATAGATTAATATTTCCAGATATACATAGACCATAAATGTTCTTAAATCTTACAAATATGTGAGTCAAATATTACTTTAAGGAACAAAAGTATAACCTCCTGAGTTATCTGTGCCACATTTTTTTTTGTCAACATAATATTTTTATTGATTGCTTGGGAATTTCACATAATTAAAAGGAACCCCGTTACACTCACTTTCCAGTCCTCCCAGGTCTACTCCCTCCCTTGTGACATCCTTCCCTCCAATACGTGTGTGTTTGTGTGTTTGTGTTGCCCATATACTAACTGGAGCATGTTCAAACTTCCAGTGGCCAGTCCTTGAAGGAAAATGGAGTCCTTCCCACCCCCGCCAGAAACCATCAGCTGTGGAGAGCTATACTTCTGCATTCCTATCAGAGTTTTTAAGAGTTCTCTTCAATGGATCCCATCTAGCCCCCCCTTTTTTTAAGGTGGGGGTACAGAGTAATTTGGGAGTGGTGAAAGATTGTCACAGAAGTCTTTTGTCTTTTTTATTCTCAACCATGAGTTTGCAGTTATTAAGCAAAGGAAGCTTCCCTGCCTTTACCAGTCAGCAGGAACACGGATCACGACCTTTAGCATGGCTTCTGGTGACAGCATGGACATGCCTCCAGTAGCAGTAGGTACCCCTGACATCAGCATGGTCTCCAGTGGCAGTACAGACCACAAACATCAACATGGCCCTCAGTCGCAGTACAGACTAGAAACCAACATGGCCCTTGTTAGCAGCACAGGCTAACAGTACCTCCAGTAACAGTACAGACCACAGACAGCAACAGACATACACATGGCCTTCAGTAATAACACAGACCACCACAGTCATCAACGTGCCCTTCTGTGGGAGCACAGACGGTGAACATCTGTATGTATGCCACAACTTTCATGGGTTTATTCTATAACTGCTCCTTCCTATGGAAGAACTGAGAGAAACAAACAAAGAGTGAAACCTATGGACACTGCATATTCCTGTGTCTAGATGATCTGCCATCCATCATAGAAGATCTTAGAAACTTAGAAGATCCCTGTTTGCCTAGTTCGAATGTTAACACACAGGACGACAAGGCAGCTATTACTATCTTCAATATGCTTCTGATTTGTTTAGGATCACAGCGGTTCAATACCTGTGCAGAGGTCTTCCTCCTCAAGGTAAATGTTTTATTGCTGATAAAGAATCAGGCATTTGGACAGGTAGAATCATTTTTCATGTAAATAACTTTTACATATACTCTATTACTAGTTCCTATAAGAAGGAAATCATCTGTGTTGCTAAGAATTTAAATGTAATTGCCTCTCTCTTTACCAGCTGCCTCAAAGTAGGAATATACCTACACAAGTATAAAGGAAGGAGAAAACAAAAGCAGCTGATTTATGGTAATGCTGTTGTACCTTTTTATCCCTTAAATATTTGAATGAATAAATTTGGATAGCTCCTGGACGAGTTATCGATTTTAATAATGTTAATTTAAAATGTGATATTTAATTATTGTGAATGCTGGATTGAATATGGAATAATATTTTATTTTCCTTTTTATCAAAATATTGTTTCTTAAATCATAAAACTGTGCTGTTGGAATTCACACTCCTACAGTTTTTATGTGTCCTCCCTACTAGTCTTTGTAACTTCCGTATGAAGATAGATTTAGAATACTGTACTCCTAGAGGGGATTATTGTGAGATGTTACAGCGGAATGTAGTTGACAGTCATACTGTGTTACCCTAGGGCTACAGTTTTGATCACAGGCTGAGTGGATTCATTCCTGTCAGCAGAGTAAATTTTATACTCATGTCGGAGGCAAAGTTTACAATTCTTTTGCCTTTTTCAAGTACAAATGAAGGAAAAATAAAATCAATAGTGAAATATTTTAGTTAAGATCCAAAGAAAATGATTGCAACAAGTAGAAACACAAGTTAAACCTGGACTCTTCAAGTCTAGCTGCGTGATTGAACATATTTATTTATAATACTGTCCTTGACATATATACACCTATGCAGGAATTCATTTTATTGAAAGTAGTGCATTATCATTAATGGAAAATCTGAACAAATGAGTTCTGTACTTATCAACTCTTCCATAAAATTGGTAAAGATCTGGGGTTTGTTTCTTAACTGTATAAATGGTGCAACTCATTATTTATCATCTTTTAATTTTAGAACCATTTAAAGTCATGTTTCCCTTTACCCAGGTATTAGACACTAGCAACAGTTGCTTTGAATTTCTTTAAAAAGTACATTATTATGATGGGCTCCAAGGAAGGTTAAATATAAATTAGTCATAAAGCTAGTAAAAAGATAGGGAATGATTAAGCTGTGTGGTTATTTCTAAATTTATAGTGTTTTAACAGTACTAGTGTTTAATTAAGGAGAAGAAAGCCAATTTTATTTTATGTAACTATTTTAGACCTCAAAAATTAATGTTCTGCTTCCTCTGTACTGCTGTAGTTCTAAAGCGACGCTGAGGACAACAAAGTCCTATTTGATAGTCCAGCCTTTCAGCCAACAGCTCTCCTTTCTGGCTTTGATGTGGGAATGGTTTATTTAATCAATTATTAATCAAAGTTATGGCATTCTTCTTATATATTTAGGTAAAACTAAAAGATGACTTTCTCATGCCTTATTGCTTAAATGAAAGTTTAAATACACTGAAAACACTTGTCTTTGACATGGCAAATACAGGGGAGATTTAAGTTTTAGAGAGCAACTGGTCTCAACTGGATATTTAGATGAAAAGGTGTGTGAATGTGTGTGTGTGTGTGTAATATGATTTTCCAGCAGTAGTTGATGAGTCTGAAATAAAGTCCAGAATGCTTTTGAGCACCTTTCCTCTGATAACAAAAGCCACTACAGATAATTTGATTAGTATTTTCTTTGCACAGGTATTAAAGTTGACAAGAAACAGCTGAAACGCAAGCACAGTGGCATGAGCTGGGCAGCTGGACACTTGGTGCATGGAGAATCTTGAGCAGTTGGTAACATTTGGCAGCTTTACATAGAAAAAAATGACTGCTAGCAAAACCTCAACTGCTGCTAATTAGCAGCAATGAACTGTGGGTAGGACAGTGCGTTTTAATGTGAGAAGATTTTTACACTAACCACCATACTAAGGAGGAGAAATAGAATGAAATGCTCCCTAGCTGACCCTCGTGGCAATCCAAGCTGCATATCGCAATAATCCTGTAAATTACTATGCTTTCTTATACAGGAACTTGGAGTTAATTAGTAATTTAACATTCCTCTACACTATTAAATGTCTTTCTTGCATTATATTATGTTGTTTCATGGGCTTACCTTAAACACTAATGGGGTTTTGTTATATTTTCTCAAAACAGTAACAGTAAAATAAAACTGAGCTGGAAAATTAATTAGTTATCTTTTACCTTTGATTTACCTGTTATTAACAATTAAGTGGTGGTACACATTTTCAAAGTGGTTTTGGAGGTTACGTGGCGATGAATAGACTTCCAGAATATATTACTGAGCAAATGTGAATAAAAATGAGTAGTGTACATGCTTCAAGCTACTATGCTAAGGATGCAGAATGCAAAGCAGATGCAGTTCATATTTCTGATCTAAGAGAGCAGAGTAATCATTTGTTGGGGGAAGAGGGTAGGGCAGAAATAAATAAGGGAAACCTGTTTATTTGGGTCCCCTAATTTCCACAGACTTTTTTGAACAAAAATGTGTATGTCATTTTTAGGCAAATGCCATAAAAAGTTAACCCGTTACTCTGAGGTATTAAATTAAACCATATTGAGAAAACCCACAAATATTTTACCTTTTAAACTGTAAGTAGCTGAGGGTTCTGTGTAGAGAGTGATACTCAGAATTTTAGGTAAGGTCAATTCATTTATGGTGTAAACTTCTCATATGAAAATCTGACATGGCTGACTGATTCTAACAATGAAATTATTCTAATGAATTAAAAGTAATAAAAGGGTTAAATTTATTAGCTCTGGCATCTTTAACTTCCATCCATTTTTTTTTGAATGAGCTGGCCAATTAAGCAATGCCACCTGCATGCACTTTAAAAATTGTTCCTGTGCTGTGACATCGAAATGCTACTTTTATTATACGTATTAAAGAAAAAGAAAAGGCTTTTTATTTGTCATCTCAAGATCAATGTGAACTTACGAGTGGAACAATTTAGCAAAAACAGAGCTTCAGAAGAAAGGCTACGATGTCTGCCAGACTGGGTCTGCATTCACACAAACGTGTCCAAAAGATTCTGTCTCTTGGGGTTCCCTCTAATAGTATCTGCTACCATTTAAAACCCCATCCTTCCTTTGCAGCTGGATTTGAACATGCCATAAAAAATTCATCCATGCTTTAAGAGATTTCTGCTTTTCTGTCCTCTCCATTGTTAGACAAATTGAAGTGTGCACTCAGAAGGAGAGTGGCAGTGAACTGCGAATTTATTTACTCATTCGATTCTAATATTGAGAGAATCTACTCACTCCTTTCAAAGGGTACAGCAACAATGCAAGTGACATCAGGTCACCCGGCACTTCATAGCTACCTGTGAGATAGAATTGTTCTCCTTGCAGATAGGAAGTGGCTGAAACCTCTTTTCTCATCAATGTCTATTATGATTGATGGCTCTATGGTCACATTGAATATGCCCTTTTTAAATAATTCACAATGTCATCGCCATAGTACTAGTTTATAACTAGCCTGTTATTTTTACCTTTGTTCATTCACTATCAGAAGGTTAGATAAATTAAGTGCAGTGGGTTTTGGTAGCATTATACTCAACCAAAGTGATGTTTATAGCCCAACATCAACAAAGCATCAGTTTCATACTTTTTTTCGTCAGAACTCTGGATATTTCTTTCTCAGTAAATCCTAATAGGAAATTCTGATCCAGTGGGAACATTTGTAAGATTTAACCTGAAAGCTTACCAATACTAAGTCACCATAAGATTTTCCATAGGAAAAGCAGCCACACTGGATAGAGATAGAGGGAATGTTATACAAATCCTGTGTATTCGAAAATAAATAAGATATTTCTGCATCCTTTCGGCAATACTGACATTTATAATTCATTTCGAAATATCTAATACATACTGCATAACTAGCATTGATTCAAATGTTCAGGAAAGTATTTACAAACTTTTATGGAGTTGACCCATGAAAATTTTTATATTCTGTTATTTTCTAAATTGATTAGTACAGCTAGTGTTTGCTCCTTCATGGGGTCCTTTTCCTCTCTTCCACCCTCCTCCACCCTTACTAACCCCTTACACTAGATAGGAGGAAAAAAATGAGATAAACGGGATAATGATAGTTCCTGTTGAACAGAGGTGTCAAGTTTTGTCTTTGCCATCAGGATATGTAATTTCTTCTTCTAGTTCTTTGCTCATGACTAATTGACAGAGCACAACCAACAGCCGTCAAAAGCATTTCACCATAAACCAGCCACCAACAGCCATCCTGCCTCTAAAGGCCCTAACATTTATATATCCTCTGAGAAGTTCCCAGAATTCCACACAGCAGCTGGCAAAACCATGTCCTTTCTAGAACATGAGTCAAATCATAGTCAGCTGCGGCAAAGCAGCTCCATATCCCCACACCTGGAATTAAAATGAAAACTTAGTCCCATAACATTTCTGTTTTTTTTTTTATTTTTTAAGAAACCAGAATTGCAAAATTCTCACTACATATTAGAAATTAGGAATTGGTATTAAAATCTTTGAATTTAAGTAGTGGCCCTCAATAGCCTCTTAATTTATGGCACATTTAAAATGATTGTATAGATGGACTTAATTTTTCTTTTATGGAGTAATGGTATCCAGCAGCAGGCACTAAATGAATAATTAAACCTCTCATAATGCAAACTCTGTTGAGTTATACATTAATTATGGATTTGATCAATATATAAAGACAAAAATAAGAATTTAGACCTCTGGTGAAATCTATATTTTTTAAATAGACTTTCATTAGTTATTATTATTAACCCCGTTTTTCATAGTCATTCAAAGGATTTTTTTGTGTAAGTTTTTCACTAAGTACAAATATTTCATGTCTATGGTTTGGGACACTTATTTTCTTAAAATATTTACTTCACTCTGTACAGTCAATCTATAATATAATACGTGGATTTACGGGGAAATTATAGGTCAATAAAATTCCATCTTTCAATAATCCACATCAATGTTTTTTGACTTTAGGATTATATTATGGGGTTTTATCGCATATTTTATCTCTGATTATATTACTAAATTGTGTTCTTTAATCTAACAATGTAAAGAAGATGAAAGAATATGAAAATTGTTTTAATTTGAAGTTGTTGAAACTTATAAGAGAGATGGGTGCAATATCAAAAATACTGTAACTAAATCACACACATTCATTTAAAACATAAATGGTAATTAGTCACTAAGAATTGAAAACATTTGGCTTTTTTTTTTCTTTTTTGGGTATGGAACATTTATCCTATTAAGAAAAACAGCCAACAAAAATGTTTTTTAAACACGAAACCTCGCATGGTAGCGACTGCTGTGAAGAAATAAACCACTGGTAAGAGAGGAGAACAGATCTCAAGGTCTTTACATAGACTGGGCGGGCTTGGAAAGTCTTCCTGCGTGGGCGGCACGATGCTGAGGAAAACAATGGGCAGGCACCGCCTGTGCCCAGATCTTGGACCAGAATGAATCTGTATCAGTATTGCCAAGGTTCCCTTTGAGGCAGACACAAACATGGCATTTCAAAATGACCGAAGTGATGGACGGAGGCTCATGAGATTAAGTCATAGGGCAGAGTGCAGGACCAAGAGATTTGGAGGCTATTCTTCATGCAATGGGAAACTATGGAAGACGATCAACATAGAAGAGACAACCTTTGTTTACATAGTCTAAAAAGTTCCTCATAGAGTTGAGCAAAGTCTAGAAGTCTTGTTTTCAGCTGACTGACTGTTTTGTCTGTTCTAGGCGAGTCAGACACTTTGATTCCAGAATGTGGTTTGAGGAAATGAAAAGATAAGTAAACAAAAGTCTAATCCAGCCGTTGACACAACGTGAAAGTTCAATAACAACTCTACCATTTATTTAACATATAATTTAGAAATGACTGAGCTCTAAGATTTGCAAACCTTGCTACCACTTGTCGAAATCAATTTTATTTAATAATATATTAGCTTTTTACTTAGCATAACATTAAGCAAAAGAAAATGATCAAAGATAGTTACCTGTTTTAAAGAAAAGTCTACTTAATAGCTGCAGGTATCAGTAAAATAAGTTGTTGGAGGGGGTAAGCTTCAGGCCAGGCAAAGCAATGAGCTCTGAAAAAATAGGACTTAGAAATTCAAAACACAGAGTGGTCCATTGTAGTGGGCTTAAATTGATTTCTCAGATATCTGCACAGTACTTGACTTTTCTCCAGCAAACATTTTTATTTGTTTGGGTTACTAGTCTTTTGTATAGTCTCACATTTTAAATATTTCCTTATAACAGAAAAAATTCTGGGTACATATGTTTCCTAGAAGATAAGCCTCCTTTCCTGAATTACCTTTGGAAAAGCACAGTGGAGGACAGTGGAAAGACAATGCAAGTCCCAGGTCGGTCTTGGTCACAATAGTCAGTTCTTGCTCTGAAGAGGAGACCCTTGTTCTTCTTGCCCGATGAAACAGACATTGGCTGCCTCTTCATGGTGGTATGTATGGATTTGCTATCTCTGAAATGAACAAACTTAGATTATTATAGATAGGACTAGATAACCTCAAGACCCTTAGCATGTACAAGGTACATTTTAATATATATATAGTATATCATATATTTATATGTAGTTATTATACAATATATATTTATTATAGAAATTAATATAACACAAATATATAATATACTACATATAAATATGTAACATTATATGTATATGCTGATTTTCTTTGTAAAACAATAGTATATCACATTGCCATCTTACAGACTACCAAAGAAGAAGCCAGAGAGTCTACAGTATTTTGTAGGTTATTGTGAAGAGCTAGGCCATTAATAAGCATTCTTCCAAAGCCATTATCTTCAGATGATTTAGAACTTAGATAGAGTACATACACATTTACAGTTTAGTATGAATAATTTGTATTACTAAAATTGCCTTTTAATTGATTAATTCTTAAAACAACAGTTATTGGCATCACATCTTCTTAAGAAATAAACTTTATTAGCAAGAGAGCTGACCCTGCCTACTGCCTGTGACAGCTTTGGGTGGTGTAGTCAGAAAAGTGCTGCAGTATTCCCCCTGGTGGATCTGGTAAGAGTGAGCTGACCAGCTCAGCTACCACCCAGGCCCAGATCCAGGGCTCTGAGCTGGCTCACCCCGAAATATATTTTTCAGGGTCAATTTAATTTGCATTTCCTTGGCAACTAAGGACTTTGAACATTTCTTTCAGTAGTTCTCAGCCATTAGAGAGGCTTCAGTTGAGAATTCTGTTTAGCTCTGTTCCCCATCTTTAATTGGGTTATTTGATTTGTTGATGTTTAGTTTGGGAACTAGAATACACAAGTAAAACGGATGGATGGAGGGAACTTGGTGGGAAAAGGGGTGGTTGAGAAATCGAGGTGAGGATCGGGTGTGGAGATGGGAAGTGGGTTATGTGGGGAGGACCAAAGAAGAGAGCATGGAAACCAGTGTGGGGGGCAGCTCTGGAACAGGGGAGGCACCCAGGTGACCATGGGGATGACCCTGGTTGGATTCCAAGCAGCAAGGGATATGGAACCTGAAGTTGTCACCTCCTGTAGCTGCTGGTGAGGGGGTGCTCTCAGTGGAGGGAGAGGAACAGCAATCCAAGATCTTCAACCCAAAATTTGCCCTGCCTACAAAAAGTGTAGGGATAAATATGGAGCAGAATGTGAGGGAAAGACAAACCAATGACTGTCCCAACTTGAGACACACCCTAGGACAGAGAGCCAAACCCTGATTCTCTTAAAGATACTCCGCTATATTTGCGTACAGTAGCCTAGCATAGCTGTCTTATGTAAGGCTTCGTGCAGTAGCTGATAGAAAGAGAGGCAGAGATCCACAGCCAAACAACAGGCGGAACTCCGGGAGCTTAGTGGAAGAATGAGGGTTGAGCATAAATTGAAGGAGCCAGAAGGGTCTGGAATGCCACAGGAAGACCTACAGAGTGAGCTGCCCTGGGCCCATTGGAACTCACAGAAACTGAACTACGAGCTGAAGAGCACGCATGGGGTGGGTCTAGGCCCCGCAGAACAGATGTGCAACTTGGTCATCATGTAGGTCCCTTAACAATGAGGGTAGGAGCTGTCTCTGATTCTGTTACCTGCCTTTGGACCCCTTTCCTCTAGCTGGCTGCCTTTTCTGGCTTTACTGGGAGGTATGTTTTCCCCTGCTGAGACTTGGTGTGTCATGATGTGCGGGACCTAAGGGGAACTCCCCTTCTCTGAGAAGGAGAGGGGGTAAAGGGAGGGATCCTTAAGGTGGGATTGGGAGAAGAGGAGAGAAGGGCTGAGATCAGGCTGTAAAGTGATTAAATAAATGACAAAAGAAAACCAAAAAATGTACGGTTTTTAAGGAAACAGTCTTTTAGCAATTTCAGACTCAGTTCCAGCTATTTTATGAAGTATTTTAGTTTAAAAAGTATTTTTCAGTTTACTTGAGGTTACCAATTCAAATATCAAGACTCAGAGCTATTATTTACAAGAAGACAAAGAAGAAGAAGGAGAAGAAGAAGAAGAAAGAGAAGAAGAAGAAGAAGAAGAAGAAGAAGAAGAAGAAGAAGAAGAAGAAGAATTGCCTGTCGATGTCTAGATACTCACTATTATTGTTCCCAGTTTCATCGAGTCTTTTAGCTGAAGAGAATATTACAGTGATCCACCACTGGTCAAAATAAAGAGAGTAAGTCACCGGTGCTGGTCAATCTGGTCAGCTATCTCTAAATGTAGGTGATGAAGCTAAGGGCATGAAGGTTATAGTTGGTACTATGGGATAAGAGATTTTCTAAAGAACATCCTTAGGAAGGTAATGAAAAAGTTCTAGGGATAGGCTGTAGAAAAAACAAAGGCATGACAAAGTTTTTCAAAAAGTGAATGAAAACTGTAACTCGTTCCTTGAAGTGTTTTATGACTGTGATGGAATAAAATCTGGTAAACTGTACTTAAAATTGTTTACATTAACAGCCTACTGAGGCTGGAAATTTATGTTTTTACCTGGGAGTCTGGTGTACCTTATCTTGGATGTTCATATTGTTACTTTTCTTCATGATTGTCCTTTAGTACATAATGTAAGATCATCTAGCGCCTAAAAAAATGATGAGACATTGATGCAGTTTACCAAGGTGAGTGTTACTCAGTCTTCACACAAAGAACTTCTGAGAAGATTCAGAAACAATTCAAGTGAGCTTTCAAATGAAGCTACAATAGGTGATAGGATATGTGGTAGCAAGGATGGGGACAGTTTGTTTGACACCCTGGTGTTTCCTTGGAATCAGCTATTCATGTAAGAAGGTTGCAGTTAAAGTGAATAAAAAAATTGTAAACAGATAGGTCTGTTTACAAAATAACAACACACTGAACAAATAGGCTAATTGCACATTTTTTCTAAACAAAACCAAAATAAACAAAAACATATATTTTGTTATTGGTGATACTGTCTTAGAATGCATGCAATTTTAAGAGAAAGCATATTATCGGATGCCACTATTATTACCCTTTACCTTCTTTTGGTGTGAGATTGAAGGAGATATATTCAAAGGTTTTGTTATTCCAGACATTTCTAGGAATGTAATAAACAAAATAAAGCACCCACACAAAACTTACAGTTCCAAAAAACGACAAATCAAAAAATTCAAATGACTTTTTTAATAGTTTTATTTTTCAAGTTCTCTCAGAAGAACTCAAACCTTATGACTTCTAGTTTACTAATATTTCTTGCCCTTTTATTCATACAAGGCAGCAGACTTGCCCTTCTAATTTACCATTCACTGATAAATACTTTTGAAATGACATTTGTGTGTTAAATGTTCATTAGCTTACATTTACAAAATATAATTTTCCATGTAAATAATATTTGTACTAAAATAACACTCCTTTTATTGTTTTTATAAAGGCAAGAAGAACTTGAAAGTTGATTTCATGGTCTATTGATGTCCCATAGAACAATAAGACAAAGATGTTGCTCAGATTATTGGGTTAAACTTAGAGCAATTAAACTAAGTTGGTCAACTAGAGCTTTCCAAATAAAACTTCCAATTAAAATGTACAGTTTTTCATGTTACTATATTCAAAATATCCTTAAGCTTCAAGAGCTTTTGAAAGCAAAGTTAGGGTTGTGAGCACTTCAATTTTGTAAGTTATTAGCTCTGACTTTGGATATCCAGTCATCTATAAAGTACCTTCTTTTCTAAATATTCTTGGTCTTCCAAACTTTGTCTCTTATTTATTCTGTTGTAAATTTGGTGGCACCAATTCTTGCCTAATGTGTAAAGCCACTTCCTGTCTTCTGATGCTGCTTCAGACATGTCAGTTCCCCTACCATCATGATTCTCTCCATTCTCCGGCAATAGAAGTTGTCACCACAGCACAACCAGCATTGCAATGTGTGCCAGCTCCTGGTATTACCAAATGCTTCTGGTGGCTTGGCAGTTTCTTTTCTGGCCCTAAACGGTTCTCTCTCAAAGTCAAATATGACTATTAACTGTAGCCTTGGTGTATATTTTTGTACATGTTATACTGTCTTAGAGGTGTCCCTTTTGCAATATTGAATTTACTCTTATGTTATCAAGATCTAGTATTTAATTTTTTTGTAGTTCTATACCATGCATCTGGTCATATCTTAAGTAGCTGATATTATACTACAGAATTTTACTTCTTTTGAACATTTAAGAAGAACATATCAATATTCCTGATTAATATTGAGGTCTTAATATTAATGTTTTAAATTGAGGTCTTTGGAACTTTTAGAATTAAAATATCAACAAAAGATAATAATTTTCAAGCACAAAATTAAATCTGGGCATTTTTACCAACTTCTTAAAATTTCCTTCTAAATACCAAGATGAAGACCAAAAATGTCAACACTTTGGAATACATATTAAATGATTTTTCTTTGTTCTAACTAACTGATTTTCTGATGGCCTATAAGATGATAAATTTCCTAGTAAGATATTTACCTTTTTGAAGCCAATGGTCTGCAAAATTTCAAATTAATTTCAGTCTGTAATTACACAATACTTCTGTACTTGAGGCATAGTAATAAAATAAACACCCTACTTTGCTTTTAATTGTGATACACATGTGATACACATGAGAGAAAAAAAATAAAGGCAATTTATAAATGCCTCAAAGTTGTTAACAACAACAACAACAACAAAAACCCATAAAAACAACAGCAAAAAAAGAAGGAATAAAAGAAGACAAGCTTTATATTTGATGTTGACTAATGGTTGATCAGGGTTGAGTAAGATGCTTTCAAATATCAACTAAGAACTGATTAGGATTATCCAAGAGTCTTCTAAATGTAGCTGGAGTGTGAGAATTCCATGTTGAATGTCCGTATGTTTTAAAAGATTGATTTTCCACAAAAACAAAATAGAAATAAATTACTTTTATCCATATGAAGCCCATTATAAATAAGATTGGCTTTCCAAAATTCATGTTAGATGGGATTGTAGTATCTGAATGGAAGTCTTTACTTTATGAAAATTATAATTATTTCAATTTTTGTCCACAATCAGCTTGAAATGTTGCAAAACTCTGCAGGTGCTCGCTGTTATAACAAAACCACGGGGACAGATGGTGCAAGGTACAGGCCAGCTCAAGGGATTAAATGTGAGGCTTTTGAAATTTAAAATTAAAGCCGGGTGATCTTGGGAAAACCTGCCTGCCAAACATGCTTGCTTTAAAAATAAAAATAAAAAAAAGTTATCCAAATTCTCTTGACAAGCTTATTTATATTCAAACGACTAGAAAATATTAAATAGTTATAAAGTACACTTGGCGGGGTACAGCTCACCTGATCAAATTAAAATATGAAATGCTCACTCCCTTTGTGGTGCTAAATCTTTGCATGCAGTGACCCCTCTTATGTTCAATTGCTAATGGGAACCATTTTTTTTTTTGGTCAAGAGGGTACTTTCCAGGTTCTAAAATAAAGATGTCCTAACTGTCTTGTTTAAATGGACATAAGTAACTGGTTTACTTGAAGTACTGATGACTAACAGACGCTGCATGATTTCTAGCTACAGAACAAATGACATAAGTTAAGTTTCAGAATTTAACATGATCCATTAGACTTTATTGAAATCTATGTGAAAAAATTCATTCAAGGAATAATTTAAACATCATTCTTTAGATAGTCATTTTGTCATCACTAGCATATTTTATAATAACATGGCATCACACTATTGGTATATTTGAACACTGTCATACAACATCACACATAGACATCACTCTTGCTGTTTATATATGTGAAGTATATACTATTATCTGTATTTACAGTCATAAAACTATGTCACTTGCTAGCAAATAATAATGCTTCAATATAAAGTAATGTTTTGATTCCAAGTCTACTTTAATTTTCTGCTTGTTAAATGTATTTGTTAACTATCATCAGTGTAGTGGAACACTTTTCATACATAAAAAGAACAAAATTTTTAAAAGAACTTAGGAGTGGTAGTAAATTACATCACTGAGAAATGGCATTGTATGTAGAACTTATGAGATCCAAATAAATATGGCCATTCCCAATTACTTATGAATAAACCAAGGTGCTAGAAAGGGCTTTTGTTTAAAGCCACAAAGCTGAAAGGTGCAGATGCTGTAACTCAGACACTGGAACAATTGACTAAAACCACTACCACACAAGGAAAAAGCAAGATTATACACAAAATAAAATGTAGGAATTGAGGAGATATATCATAATTGCTACTTAAATGAAGTAAAGAAACATTGTGTTTGGGAGGCTTTGTTATTAGAAGCAGACTTTAATGTTACCTGTTAAACTTGAGAATGAGTGGACTGCAATCAGGGGAATCCAAACCGTCATGATGATTCTTAGTCCAGGGAGAAATATGGAAGATGACTGTGATGATTTAAATGTGCACTATCCCCCATAGACTCAAGCATTTAAAAATGTGGTCCCAAGTTGTTGTTGGTACTACTTGGTGTGTGGGGTTCAGAAGTGGCCTTGCTAAAAGAATGTGTCATTGAGGATCACTCAGCACGCTGGTTCTGCCACAGTACTGGTTGCTTGCTGCTATGCCTCTTAATTATGCACTCTTATTTCTCTGAAACTGTAAGCCCAAATAAACTCTCTTCTATAAGCTGCTTTTGCTCATGGTGTTCATTAAAACAACAGAAAAGTAATTAATGCAATGACTCTGGAAAGCCTAATGTAAAGAAGTAGGTAGACTTGTATATTTATTCATTTATGTTGCAGAACATTGAGAAAGAAGAGATTCAAGAACTGCTAGTTATCTTGGACCTTAGAGGATGATTACAGCCACTAACATAAAAGGGCAGTGAAAACGTGTGAAGGTGTGCCAACTATCCTTGAATATAGCATCCCCAAGTTAACCAGTAATATTCTTCTCAATAAATCTTACTCTACGTAGAAGTCCTGGACATAACCAGGAAAAAAATGTGCTTTTGTTTGTAACAATGAAAAATTGCTGGTGTGTGTATGTGTCTTTTAGCCATGTTTTTAGTGTAAGGCCAGGAGCTTACAGTCTAGTTGTGAGTCTAACAGAATTACTCTATTTTTTTCTTTTTTATTGAGGGACACAAATTTAACCATCAACAAAGTCCATTATGTTTTATTTATTTTTGAGGAACATTTGTTCAGATTAAAAGCATAAAATTCATTTGTTTATTATTAACAGGTAAATTTATTTAATAATGTGGATTTCGATATTTTAAGTTCTTTAAACAGGAGGCTAGCATAACTGTCATCTGAGATGCTTTATACAGCAACTGATGGAAACATATACAGAGACCCACAGCCAAACAATAGGCCAACCTCATGGAGTTTTTTGGAAGAGTGGGAGGAAGGGTTGGAGGAGCCAGAGAGGTTAAGGACACCACAGGAAGACCTCCAGAGTACACTAAGCTGTGCCCAAAGGGGGCTCACTGAACCATCAACCAAAGAGCATGCACGGGCTTAATGTAGACCCCTTACATATATGCAGAATATGTGCAACTTTATTATCATATGGCTCCACCAAAAAGGTGAATCAGGGACTATCTTTGACTCTGTTTGCCTTTGGATCCCTTTCCCCTAGCTGGGCTGACTTGTTGGCCCTCAGTGGGAGAGAGTGCACTTAGTCTTGCTGTGACTACAGAACGAGGTTGGGCTGGTACCCATTGGGGATTCCTCTTCTCTGAGAATGAGAGGCAGAAATGAGGGGAAGGCAGGGATGGGTGGGACTGCAAGGAGAGGCAGGAAAGGGTTGGGGCCAGGCTGTAAAGTGATTAAATAAGTAAATAAAAATTACAATTGGGAACAAGAGAATTTTACAGAGTGTATTTTGATCATATTCATCTTGCTCACAAAAAACTAAACTTCTCCCTGTTCTAATCCTATACCAAAACTAGTGTCTACTGTTTTTGGTTATTTGTTTATACACATAAAGTCCAATTTGTCTCATCCATGTACGCTTGGATGTATGGATTTCTAGTGGAGCATGGTCAATCTACCAGTGCCCCTAGCCTTAAAGAAAACTGACTTTCCATCTCTCAGTAGCTATCAATTGTCAATAACTTCTTAAGTATGGTTGGGAGTTTCTGTCCACCTCTATTCTTAGAGAAACATTTTCCTTTCTATGTATAATAGTTGCCATTTTTTAAATCCCTGATATAGTCTAGACCCCAAAAGACAAAAGTAACATATTTTATCTCATTTTTGGATGTTTGCTTCATATTCTCAGATGTATTTTAATTGAAATATCCATAGCGGTCAAAAATTAATAGTGGGTCAAGGCTGGTAGTTTCAGTGGACACAGGGTGAAAGGGGAATAATGGATAGCACTTTTAAATTGAGGTAGGAGGAAATAAAGCACATTTTTAGAAGGTACCATAGATACTAAGATAGGAAAATGGGGTAAAGGTTATGTTTTCAACAAGAAGGGAGATAGAGCACATACTCAAATTTATATCCCTTTACTTTGCTTCAGTAAACAGAGAGAAATATTTAAAATATTCCCCAAATTTATTGCTTTATTTTCAAAGTTCAAACCAAGTTGAAATTTGTTCATTTTTGGTTATTTTACAATCAAATACGCAAAAAGCAGCAAAACATTATTGCAATTAGAAAACCATAATTTTACAGTCAAATACTTCGAATTCTTGTACCTTAAATCATCACTCTTAATCTGATGTAAAATTGCCTGATATTTGCATGTTGGCAAATTCAAGTATTCATATCTTTATAAGTAGAAAATAAAAATATTGTACATTCACTGAAATCTAAAATAAAACCTTTCAAGTACTTTCAGAAAAGTGAACTCAGTGAGTGAGACAAAAACATAGTTCAGACTGTAATAAATTTCATTAATTCATGTAACAACATTATTATCTTCAGATAATGTTGAGACACAATTTCCTGATATTGTGAAATGGCACAAGGCCACAACTGAATACAGTATTTATTAAAATAAGAGGCCACAGATTTAAAGGGAGTGTGGGGAGTAGTGTATGGGAAGGAAGGGATGACTGTTTAGAATTATGTCATAATCTCAAAAATATAATTTTAAAAAGAATTTTGGTTATTGATGGATCTTGAGGTAGCTCTATTCCTAATTTTCTGAAAAAGAGCCAGATTGATTTCCAAAGTGGTTGTACAAGTTTCCGCTCCAATCAGTAATGGAAGAGGGTTCCCCTTTCTTCACATCCTCTCCAGCATGTATTGTCACTTGAGTTTTTGATCTTAGCCATTCTGATGGGTGTAAGGTGAAATCTCAGGGTTGTTTAGATTTGCATTTCCCTGAGAACAAAGGACACTGAGCATTTCTTTAAGTGTTACTCTGTCATTCGATTTTCTTCTATTGAAAATTTTATGTTTAGTTCTGTACCCCACATTTCGATTGGATTACCTGTTTTGTTGGTGTTTAACTTCTTGAGTTCTTTATATATTCTGGATATTAGCCCTCTGTAAGATATTGGGTGAGTGAAGATCTTTTCCCAGTGTGTAGGCTGTTGTTTTGTTCTGATGACAGTGTCCTTTGCTTTACAGAAGCTTTTCAGTTTCATGAGGTTCCATTTATTGATTGTTGATCTTAGAGCCTGTGCTGTTGGTGTTCTGTTCAAGAAGTTGTCTCCTGTGCAAATGAGTTCAATGTTCTTTCACACTTTTTCTTCTCACAGATTTAGTGTATCTGGTTTTATGTTGAGGTCTTTGATCCACTTGGACTTCAGTTTTGTGCAGGGTGATGAATATAGATCTATTTGCATTTTTGTACATGCAGACATACAGTTAGTCCAGCACCATTTGTTGAAGCTATTTTTTTCCATTGTATTTTTTTGGCTTATTTGTCAAAAATCAAGTATCCATAGGCGTTTGAGTTTATTTCTGGGTCTTCTATTTTATTCCATTGATCCACCAATCTGTCTCTATGCCAGTACCATGCAGTCCCTCAACTAGGAATGGATACAGAAACTGTGGTACATTTACACAATGGAACACTACTCAGCTATTAAAAATGAGGAAATCATGAAATTTGCAGGCAAATGGTTTAGAAAAGATCCTCCTGAGTGAGGTAACCCAGAAGAAGAAAGACAGGCATGGTGTATACTCACTTATAAGTGGATATTAGACATATAACTTAAGATAAACATACTAAAATCTATAATCCCAAAGAAGCTAAACGAGAAGGAGCACCCTAGGGAAGATGCTCAATCCTCATTCAGAAAAGCAAATGGGATAGACATCTGAAGCAGGAGAAGACAGGGAACAGGACAGAAGGCTACCACAGTGGGCATCTGAAAGATTCTACCCAGCAGGGTACCGAGGCAGATACTGAGACTCACAGCCAAACTTTGGACAAAATGCAGGGAATCACATGGAAGAAGGGGGAGATAGAAAGACCTGGAGGGAACAGGAGTTCCACAAGGAGAGCAACAGAGAAAAAGAATGTGCGCCCATGGGGTCCTGCAGAGACAGATGCTCCAACCAATGACTATGCACAGGGAGGACCTACAACCCCTGCTCAGATATAGCCCATAGACATCTCAGTCTCCCTGGGGTTCTCTAGCAAGGGGATTAGGGCCTGTCTCTGACATGATCAGGGCCTGTCTCTGACATGAACTCAGTGGCTGGCTCTTTGATCACCTCCCCTCTGGGGTATGGGGAAATGCAGCCTTGCCAGACCATGGAGAAAGACAAAGCAGCAAGTCCTGATGAGACCTGATAGGCTAGGGTCAGATAGAAGGGGAGAAGGACTGCTCCTATCAGTGGATTAGGGAAAGGACATAGAGGGAGAAGGGGGAGCCAGGAGAGACTGGGAGGAGACAAGGGAGGGGGTTACAGCTGAGATAGAAACTGAAGAAATTGTAATAAATTAATTAATTAAAAAAGAATTTCTGTGCCCAATTAAAAAGGCATCTATCTGTCACCCTGCTGTGAGGTTCATAAGTAGTTATTAACAACTAACAGCTATCTCAAACCTGAAACATCTTGACAATCTAATAATAGCATATTGTTTGCATTCTTCTTGTTATTGTGCTAGAGAACACATCTATCATGACTTCTTATTCACAGTCTCTTCCTACATCATAATAAAGTCATGAATCACTGATTCTTTCTTCACTTTCCCAGCTTTGCTCTCTAAGAGTTAGTGTTTTTTAAGCCTGTTAGAAATGAGAGACTCCAGAAGGCAGTATAAATTCTTTGTACAGTTGAACTTAAGATCTTAGAAAGGATGCGTTCTGGCTCAAGTAAGCCATCAGCTGATCTGAGGGTACGTCGTGCCAAAGGCCTAGGAGGACATGACAGTGGCAAAGAAAATAGGTTGATGAGGTTCCGTGCCACTGAAAGCCAATTTGGTCATGATAATGGACTGACTTTTTCTTCTCCTTTCATGTAGCTGACCTATCTTGTCTAAGTAAAGGTTTTATAGTCTTTAATTAGGTAGCATGGTTGGAGAGATGGCACAGAACAAAAGTCCGCCAGATCAGACCAAGCTTTCTACTTTGTACGTGAGATATTTCATTGGGATGTTCTATTTGGCAGGTACAGGCTGGCAAGCAGAACTGATCGAAATTAACTAGAAGGAATAAAAGTAGCTTCAGCGAGCAATTTAAATTTTAAGAAGGAATTTACAGTGAAGGCTTTTGTCTGTCTCCCTGTACTGCATCATTGGAACACATACTCTTTATATGAACCTGCCTTCATGTGTCATGGCCAGTGTTTATTTTAGCCGAAACATAGAAACAATAGAACCTGCTGAGTCCAACTCCAATCAGTGTGTTAAGACATTGTAATAAATGTTAGTTTTAAGAATATTTTGATTTCTAAGTTTGCTTTATATGGAGATTTTCTAAGTCAGAGAGATAATTTGTCATCCAGGTGTTTATCATTCACTAAAAGAAGGGCAATCCTTAATTTAACACATACTTGTATAAAAATGACATCATTACCATAACCATTAAATATTATCAAACAGGAATATATTATTGTGCATCAGAATTATATTTTCTAGCAATCTGAAACATTGCAATACTTTGATGCAAAAGGAGATATTTATTTAAGCTATAAAAAGATAGTACTTTAGTTGTTTCAAACCTCTTAATGTTTCTCATTTTAAATTATTTATCTGTTTTTCAATTTAGAAAGAGTGTGGTTCAGTTGCATTCTATTTGTGATATCTTAAGGTTTAAAAATATCACTTTTTTGAAATGTAAATTAGCATACATTGGTAGGAGGGAATGGATTATGGGCCAAATGCCTAATCGCCAAACCATATGGTTCTAATCCAAATTGGAGTATTCTTTTAGTGAAAATAATTGGATTTACTTGCAGACAAACTGATTTTCAAACTTCTAGGAAACTTAAAGAGTATATCACATTAGTTGAAGAAAGAGTTTGAGTCACTAGCTCATGTCCATTAATGAAAGTCACAGCAATCTTGGCACTTACTGCAAGAGAGAGAATGAAAACATCCCTCAGTCAATTAGAATACCTGTCTCAATTGCGGAGGTCAAACACAGAATAATTATAGGGAGGACAAAAATTCATGCTTCAGGTTTGAGCTTTCTCACTTCTTTACAGTTCTAGAATAACATCAAACATTTATTATCATGGGTTTTATTCTTTAGCTCCCTATTTTGATTAAAGATTCTAGTTGCTTTTCGCGTATGAATCTTAATATTCACTGTAAAATCAGCCAGAATCAGAAAGGGTTAAAGAATTTCTTTTTGATGTATTTTGCGTATTTCACTGCACAACTACTATCCTTTGCGATACAATCTTACATTTTTATATCTACCAAAATGGCGATTTCTTACAAATTATTTAAACTAGGCCATAGCAATAATTGTTCTTCCTTATTTATGGAGTCAAAGTATTAAGCATTTCAGTGTGAAAACGCTAAGGCGGAAAAAAATTTCTTTTATATGAATAACAGCTCTCTGGCTGGTAGGTTACTTTAGCTGTTTCCGTACTAGGGCAACCCTGTTTTCCAATGCATACTACTGTTATTCCCAGGAAATAAAAGTATCAAAACTAAGTTCTAATTATAAAATAAACTTTGTAAACAAAGTAAAAACAGATGCATTTTTGTTGTTGTTGTTTTTGTTTTTCAAGACAAGGTTTTTCAGTGTAGCCTTGACTGTCCTGGACTAGGATGACCTTGAACTCACAGAGATCCACCTGCCTCTCCCTCCCAGTTACTAAAACTTAAAGGGAGTGCTACCACACCTGGCTTCCAACCACATATTTTTAAGTCATTAGTATAAGATATTTTTCTAGAAAAATAAATTGAAAAAAAATTTGCTTTTCATGGGTGAGAGAAAATATAGTGAAAAATAATCATCCAACATATAAAAAAAGTTTTTCTGGATATTAAGGGTGAGAGGAAAATAATGATCAAATATCACTATTTTCAGAGCAGAGTTATTCTAAAAGTGTGGGCCATCTATTAAAGAAAGTAGCCTATGTGTGTGCTGCTACTAGTAGCCAGCAGAGATCCAGAGGCTGGGATATCAAGAGAAATTTCTCCCTGTGAAAAAAAATTTGTTATTAATAATAGAAATTTCTATTTATATTATTGACCAAAAACATCTTTTGGAGGAAATGGCTTATTTGATTGACATTTTTGGTCATGGTACACCATAAAGGGAAGTCAGGGAAGAAAATCTGGAAGCAGAAATCATTTCGGAATTCTGTTTACCATCTTGCTTATTACTGTAGCTTGTTCATTTTGCTCTGTGATACAACCTGTAACCATCTGTCCAGGGATGGAGATGCCAATAGTGGGTTGGGTTCTTCTGTACCAATCTTTAATGAAGAACGTGACACATAGACTTACATGCAATCTCTCAACAAAGGTTCATTCTTTCTGCATAACTCTTGCTTGTGTCAAGCAGATGAATTCCTGTCCAGCTCAAGGAAGTGACTTAAGAGAGTAACTAAAATGATAGAAGGACAGAACTAAAAGTAATCTAAGGGTGGCAGTACAGGTGGGAGTGTAGGAGATATGGCACAGTGACGCCAGCAGCCAAAGTAGAACAAAGGAGGCTTTTGTCGCTGAAAAATATTCATTACAAGATAGACAGGTGTTAAAGAGAGTTTGAAATAAATGTAAATAAACAGTTTTTAAATGTTGCAGACTTTATGTATTCATCATATTTAGTTTCATTCACTGAAGAAAAAAACTTTAGCTTATATTCAATGTTCACTAAGAAGGAAAACAAGGAAAAATATTGCTGCAAGCTTTCACAAATGACAAACAACAACAGCAGCAACACCAAAAAACCCGCGTCTTCAGTTTCAGGTGGCATAGCTCATCCTTACAGAGCTAAATAACCCTGACACACCAGATTGCAAAACCATCTTAAGTCATAACACACACTGCCCTGAAATATGAAGCAATAATAGTTTCCTCACCATTTCATGGGACATTCGCATCATCTGAATGATAATTTTTAAATTTCCAGAAAATGGAAATAATATTTCATTTCAGAAATCTGTAGTCAGTTAACACCAGTCCAAAAATACCCATATACTTAAGATATTTGCATTTGATATCTATTTAAGAATAGCCCTCTCCCTCATCCCCTCCCAGTTCCACCTTGCCTCTCTCTTCTCCCATGTCCCTCTCCCAGTCCACTGATAGGGAAGGTCCTCCTCCCCTTTCATCTGACCTCGGCCTATCAGGTCTCATCAGGACTGGCTGCATTGTCTTCCTCTGTTGTCTGGTAAGGCTGCCCCCCCCCTCCCCATCAGGGGGAAGTGATCAAGGAGCCAGTCACCACTGAGTTCATGCCAGAGACAGTCCCTGTTCCCCTTACTAGGGACACAATTGGAGACTGAGCTGCCATGGGCTACATCTGTGCAGAGAGTCTAGGTTATCTCCTTGCATGTCACCTTTTTTGAGATACAGTCTCTCACTGAACCTGAGGCTTACACATTAAGCAAAAGACTGGCTAGGCAGGGACCTCTAGAACTCCAGTTGCCCTTGGCCCCAGTTCTGGGGCTACCAATATGAGTCTTGCCTTCGTGCTTAGATTTTATGTGAGTGCTGTGATCTGAACTCAGATACTTTTGCTTGCCCAGAATGCAGTTTAGCCACTGAGCTATCTCACGGAACCCAAAATATCCTTCAAGATCATGTATAATTAAAACTGTAACTACACATTCCCTTTGGGAAAGTAATTAGATTTGTAGAGGTTTATCTTAAGAGACACACACTTAAAACTATTGTTTTAAGTTAAAATTATTGCTGAGATCAATGTAGCAATATTTGTGATAGTCAATGAAAGATACACTTAATGAAAGCATGTTTTGTACTATTCAAAAGCGGTGGTTATTGCTTTTTGTTTCTGAGAGGAGAGTGTGATATTGATGTTTGATGGACTGTTCTATGAACAGACATGAAACAGAACAAAGAGTGATCTTGGAAGCATTATCACAAATGAATGAGGGAAATGGAATCTGCTCTTTAATCACCTTCTCCTGAGGGGGGAGCAGTCTTACCAGGCCACAGAGGAAGAAAATGCAGCCACTCCTGATGAGATCTTATAGACCAGGAAGGAAGGAAAAGAGGACCTCCCCTATCAGTGGACTTGGGGAGGGACATGCATGCAAAAGTGGGGGGAAGGGAGGGATTGGGATGGGAGGAGGGAGGGAACTACAGGGGAGATACAAAGTGAATAAAGTGTAATTAATAAAGAATTTAAATAAAAAAATTTTAAAAAAAGAAGCTGCAGAAGGGTCAACAAAAGTCGGAAGTTCCTTTCCTTAACACAGAATCTCTAAAACTGAGATGGTTCTGTGGGTTGTCTTAACTTGAGGTAGGGATCTTTACAGTCTGGTTTCCACCAGGTGGTAAATGCAGACTGCATTGAACAAGGTCAGCAGATGGAAAGCATGTCTCTGTGATAAATTCTAATGGCAGCTTCTACCTGCTAACACATCAGCTGTGGGGGAAAGTGGCACAGCTTTGCTTTAAGAATTAGGGGAAAGATGGAAACTCAATACACTGAGGATCTACAGGCAAGTCATGGGGGCAGATTTGCAGTCACTATGAGCTCCTCTGCATCTTTTCAATTTTGTATTGGTATCACACTGTGCTTGTGCACACTTGGAAATTTAAAATGTGTCTCAAAGTGTCATGTGTGTCTTGATCCACAGGAGAGTGATACAGAGAGGTAATTCAGTGTTTACATGGAAAATCTAGTAGGATTCTCAGTCACTGGGATTGCAGAACACTGGCCATCTCTTCTTCCACCTCTTCCTCCTCCTCTCTCTTCCTCCGTCCTCACCTCTCCCTAGTCATTAAGTGAATGGGTTGCTCTGGCACAAACTTCATTCTTGACATACTATCACAGTAACAAACTATTGGAATTAAGAATCCATGGACTGAAACCTGAAATGTAGAAAGGCAATATTGTAATTCCCTTTCTACAATTTATCATAGGAATTTGTTACAACAGGGAAAGCCAATATAACTTGTGCATTTATTAGTTTTTCACAAATAAACTGTGAACATAAATTATTAAAAAAATGCAATGGAGTTCTGAGATAATAACAAAAACAAATTGAAAATATTTTTCAAAGGGCCACTTTTCCTAAGTATTGCCCAAGTCTCTATTCAATGCAAAGAAATGGTAGAGAATATGGTAGGTCACTATACAATAGCAAGCACAGAAACATCGCAACGATCCCATTTTCTAATCTATATGCTTACTTGGTAGAAAATTTTTGGACTTCATCCTATGACGACCTACTACCTTAAGGAAAACAAATTTGACCTTGTGTACGATTTGTCCTTAAACCAAACACAAGCTTTCTCGTCAATAGTCTTATATTGGATCACACTGTGATGCATTCTTTTTGCATATGTTCCCTACTAGTTCCTCACCTCTAAATGCTCTTGGACTTTCCAGCGTTTTCTACGACATCTAGAACACTTATTTGAGTTTATTACAGAAAAAAATCATTTCATTCTCAGTCTTTCTGAGGAAACTTCCTTCTAGCCCTTCAGACTCGATGAAAATTCTTAGCTTCCATTATTAATGCACTTCCAAAGCAACCAGCTCTGTAGTTGTTTCTTTTCTTGCTTAAGTCACACGTGAAGACTGACACAATCATGCCACCAGCTACATGTCTAAAGCAAATACACATTCTATTCTGCCATCTCTCCCTTCCAGAGGACAAAATATTGTAGATTACTGTTATTCCCCTTTATAAGACTCATTTGAGTTTCAAGTCATCTAGCTTCAACATTTAATTTTTTCTTCATGTTCTTTTTCAACATCCTACATGTATTGAACATTAAGTTGGGAGATGGTACATACATTATTGAAACATTGTTTATCTTCAGCGAAAGAGAAGGCAGGGAGTGTAGTTTTGATTTTTTATTTTAAAAAATCTTCAGTTTAAATCTCTTCTAACTAATTGCATTTCTTTCAGATAATTATTTTAAATTTATAAAACATTTATATACACATTCATTATACATTTAATGGCTAGTGCTTTCCTACCAGAACTGCATGGTAAAAAGCTACTTTTATTTTTTAGGTAAAGGAAGCTTGCTGAAATAGAAATGTACTGCCTGTTTGGGAGAAAACATAACTGCCTTCATTTTCTTCCAGCATATTGAGTAAGTTTATAAACTTCTTTAGGTCTTAGATTTTTCATTGATGGTCCCTTATATAGAGCACAGTTGATGAGTAGATAGAATCCAGCATTAAAAATGAGCTAAAGGGTTATTTTTCTTTCTTCTTCTCATAATTATTTGGGTCACCCTAGAGAAGTCACTTAACTTGTTAGTTTTTATTTTGTTATTTTAATTTTTATTAATTACAGTTTATTCACTTTGTATCCTCCACTGTAGCTCCCTTCCCCTCCTCTCCCAACTCTACCCTCCCTTCCCCTTCTTCACCCATGCCCCTCCCCAAGTCCACTGATAGGGGAGGTCTTCCTCTCCTTCCTTCTGACCCTAGCCTATCAGGTCTCATCAGCACAGGCTGCATTGTCTTCCTCTGTGGCCTGGTAAGGCTGCTCCCGCCTCAGGGGAAGGTGATCAAAGAGCAGGCCAATCAGTTCATTTCAAAGGCAGTCCCTGTTCTCATTACTATGGAACCCACTTGGACACTGAAATGCCATGGGCTACAGCTATGCAGGGATTCTAGGTTATCTCCATGAAAGGTCCTTGGTTGGAGAGATCCAAGATGGCTGTCACGAGAGAACACTGTGTCTGAGGAGTAGGAGAGCAGAAACAACGCAGCGACCAGGAGACTGAACTCTGGGACCTAAAACGCCAGCATTGTGAGTGCCAGGTGAGCGGAACTCCTACGGTGAGAAAATCAAGTGGGAAAACCCTAGGGACACCCAGTTATTACCTGGAGGCGCAAACCAATCGTGGGAACCACCACAGACTGAGTGGAGTGGGGGACCATTCTGACCAGTCCGCACACTGCAGGGGCGCGGGACAAACGCTTCCGCCAGCAAAAACTCAGTCAGT
>CM053752.1:85404843-85429940 GCA_028658305.1 Pachyuromys duprasi
CTGGGGTTGGATGGAAGGGAAGGAGGTCCTCCCCTGTTGGGGACTTGGAGGGGGCGGGGAAGAAGGAGATGAGGGAGGGAGTGGGAGGGTAGGAGGGAATGGAGGAGGGGGCTACGCCTGGGATTCAAAGTACCTAACCTGTGACTGAGATAAAAATAAATAAATTTAAAAAAAAGTGAAAAAAATATTTTATTTAAATAAATAAAATTAAATTTAAAAAATCCAAAAAAAAAAGAAAAAAAAAAAAAGAAAGGTCCTTGGTTGGAATATCAGTCTCAGAAAAGACCCTTTTGCCCAGATTTTTTGGTTCTGTTGCTCTCTTTATGAACCTCCTGTTCTCTCCATGTCTTACTATCTCCCCCTTCTTTCATATGATTCCCTGCACTCTGCCCAAAGTTTGGCTATAAATCTCAGCTTCTGCTTTGATACCCTGCAGGGCAGAGTCTTTCAGAGGCCCTCTGTGGCAGGCTCCTGTCCTGTTCCCTGTTTTCTCTAACTCCTGGGGTCCATCCTCCTTGCCTTTCTGAATAGGTGTTGAGCATCTTAGCCAGAATATTCCTTCTTGATTAGTTTCTTTAGGTGTACAGATTTTAGCATGTTTATCCTATATTATATATCTAATATCCACTTATGAGTGAATATATACCCTGTGTGTCTTTCTGCTTCTGAGATACCTCACTCAGGTTGATCTTTTCCAGTTCCCACCATTTGCCTGCAAATTTCATAAGTCACTTAACTTCTAAATACTTTAAAATATTATTATAGAAAGTGAACTATGACAGTAGTCAAGAAGATTCACTGGAAGAAAATTGTGAATTTACATATATGTTTATTATTGGGACCCATGTATTGGAAAATTTATCTTCATAGTACTATTTTAAAGCAGTAACATCCTCAAAATGAAAGTTTATTTGGGACAACACTTTTATTTTAGGCACTTGTCCTTAAAGATTGATACAACTTTAAAATAAACAGTAAGAAATATTATAAACTGGAAGTCAGATGTGTGTTTTAATTTAATCAGCATGGCAATAGGTATTAAGGTGTAAGGTCATAGGGTTCAAATAGTGCAATCGCATGACTGTCACTTCGTTTTTCAATAAACTCCAGAAGGCATAAGCTCAAATACTCAAAGTTCCAGCACATAAATAAATTATGATTAATTAAAATTAGCCCATGAGGTAACTTTGCTTTTCTTTTACTTTACACAGTCTTTTAATCTGTAATCCTGCAAAATTATCACATAAGGAAAATTAAAATACATATGTATACATATTTTCTAACATCAAAAAGAATTGTACTATTTTACCAACATGAAAATTTCAATTACTCTTTTAAAAATTATACATAGTCTTTATCCATGTCTTTTGAAGCTATATTCAGAGATCATTATTGGTAATACAAGTATGTATTTAAAAATATTACCAATAATTTTCCTTGAGTCTTTTGAAGTTATTAATGATCTTCCAAAGCTTCATTATCCACCAAACATGGAGCAGTTAACATTTAAGCTTTAACAATGGTTTCCAGGTTGCTGTAGATGTTTTATTCAATAGGAGGAACTGGATTGTGTATAACCCCATGAAAAGTTGCTGCAATTAATTGGAAAATTGCTATGACATTGGTAAGTATTTTAAACGTTAATTATTTTTTTCTTTTGCTTATTGCTTCAGATGATCAGAAAAGCTGGCACACTCACTTAGAAAAAAAGTAGAGTGTTTAGTTAGAGAACCGAAATGTCAATACTGAAGTGTGTGTGTTTCCTTTTCTTTTCTTTTTTAATTTTACAGACATTCAAAACCTAAATTGTCTTGTTCTTTGTAAGTTTTAAATTAACGGCTAGGGCCAAAAAAAAAAAAAAAAGCTTAATCTGAGAGAGAGAAATCTCAAAGCAAGGAACTTACTCTTTTAAGCTCCAGAGAAATGCAGTGCATTTATCAGCTCTGAGTGGATATCATTGTGTTTATAACAGAGTGGAGGCACCATGCAATTTTGCTCCTGAAATTGGTTTATATAGATGACTGGTTGCTGTGAAGTGTGTGTCAGAGTTCCATGCAGCTGTTATGAAGTAGTACAATTGTCATCGCTTCTTACATGGTTGTTGAGAAGAGCTTGAGAGCCCAGCTCAGTGAGCTGTTGAATAGATAACCCAACACAGTTAACGTGGCATACATTGTAAAGAATTACATGCCTGCTACAATGAGCTTTGGGCCTTTGGTATAGATAATAATCCTGGTGGGTGTCCCACATGCAGGGGTTGTATGATCACTCAGATATAACTGACGAAACATAAAGAAAAATGTCAGTCGACTGAAAGAAAAATGCTGTTGTAAGTGTGTTTAAGGTTTATGTAAATGGTTATGTGTGGTTTTTAACCCCGAATCTCCCAAAAACTTGAATGCCAAACTCAAGGTGTAATACAACATACAAGATCTGGAGATGCAAATTTATTTAGACTGCACGCAGTTATTTAGTGTGTATATAAGCACTTATTATCTGCCTGTTTGTGTTAACAAAATCAGTTTTTTTTTCATTTCATAGCAAATGAAACCTTAAAAAAATCAGCTTATAGACTGATTTTTTAAATCAAGTGTAGAAAATACAATCATTGACAATTTGGGGGTGATGATGGTTTTAAATTTTAATTACCAAAAGCAGTAAGAATGGCAATGTAGACATCTGGGGTGATTTTTTAATTAAAATGAAGTGAAAACACAGGAGAAAATATGACTATTTGCCACTTAAGCATAGACACAAACACTGGGATAATTAGCATGCTATCATAATGTCCATGAAGCCCAAAGGATGGAGAAACCACCGATGTTACAGGATTTCTAACTTAAAGCGTCTATTTTTTCCCATCTTCTAACTTGAGCTCTGGACTTGTCGCAGCCCATATGGCATGTCACAAACATGGCCTAAAGCAGGACTGCTCTGATTCCTATACCCATCGGAAGGCTTTGTAGATGCGGCATCTGCTTAAGCGGAGGGAATTTTTGTGTCATGTAATTTATGTCTTCAAATCTAATCCTTTCATCTCCATTGCCTCCATGAATAATAGCTTATTACTGCACATAACGTACATAAAAGATAAGAGTCCTTGTTCTAGTGACCCATGTGATAGAAAAGAGTTTGCATAACTTTAACAATTTTTTAAATATTTACAATTGATTTTACAAATACATGTTTAGCATTTACCTTTAGGAAGACATGTTAATGAGAAAAAAATTAAAGTTATTTGTATACTGTAGAACCAAGAAACTCAGTCTCTCAGCTCCCTTAATCTCATAATTTTAGAGAAAGAAATGACTTTATTTATACTTTAACTGAATGTATTGCAAACAATGAATTAACTTTAATTTTTATATTGGTAGCATGAGAATCAATTATTTGAGAAACCTTATAAATGATATATCACCTATCACTTAAAAGGCTTGACTCATATTTATAATTCTTGAAGCTGTATTTTGATAGATACGTTTCTTACATTGCTTTTTCTTAAATTTAGCCCAGGTGACCAAAAGGAAAGTTTCAACAGTATGGATATAATCAACTGCATCTTTTATCAATGTGTTGATATACATAGAAAAACTCCCAGTATGCTTTATATATAGCTCAGTTTTCTGTGATGATGATTTCAAAAATGTTTAATCATTAAGGCTATCCAAAGATGGTTAATGAACATGTAATTATGCTAAATGGCTAGATAGTGTCTTTGAGTTGTAACCATCTCACAAAAAGTATTCTCTTTCTCATAGTTTGGGTCCAGGTTGTCCTTTAATGAGATTTAGCAATAAAGTTAGAAAAAAGTTTATTTATATGACTCTAAGACTAAAGCCCCAATGCTTTACAAGCATTTTATTTACTTATTAAGAGTTTCATATATATAAGCTGCAAAAATGACACCAATTGGCATCCAGTGTGGATGGGAAAGACTCCAACGCTTTAAGCTTTGGAGGCTCAAACTCTAGCAAGACTGCTGCTACATTGTCTGAAACCTCAATCGTCGTCATATAGGAGTTATACAGAAGGAACACTGGCAGTGTTCTTATGTAGTCAAATGCACCAGCAGACTCATAAGTGAGAACCCTGGAAACACCTAGCAATGATGACACCTTCAGGTGATGAATTCCCTTATGACTATCACCAGACTGAAGCCGAATGTCCATCAGCCCAGCTGAGATAGCCCAACGGGCAGGTCATCAATACATAAACGATTATTGTTTAAAGCCACTAATGTTTAATGTGTTTGGCTACATGCAGTAGATAAGTGAAACAGATGGTGATTATTCTGATGGTTTCTTTGAGAAATATTTTCACAAAATAAAACCACAATAATAGCAGTTTCTGCCTCAAGATATGAACTTGTATTTTAATAACTTTCACTCTAAACATAAGAATTTAAGCACAGTGTGTACACATTTGTGGATGAAGAAACAGAAGCCCGAACATCTGTCTCTATATTATCAAATGTGCCATCTGAATAATGAAAATTGGGTTGAAACATATTTGTTTTTGTTTTTGTTTTGTCTAAATTAAAGCATCCTCAACTTTCCCCCATCTTGATTAACTTTTGACATCTGTTGGCTGCTCTTGATTGTTAAGAAAAGAGAGCCCATTACCCTCCGATGTTAACAGGATTATTCAGTTGCTCAACAGTGAAATCATATTTTGGAGTTACGTTAGAGCTAGTTTGAATGCCTCAAGAAGAACAGCACAAGACTTTAAGAAATGCGTTTTCATTTCTAAAGACGCGTGTTGGTGGTGTGGTTTGGCTGAAGTTGAAGCTAGTTAACAAATGTTTACTAAAGCATGCTGCTTGTTGCTAAACACACAGCAAACTTTTGACAGTACATTTTTATTTTTTATTTAGTTATTCACTTTACGTTTCAATTGTAGCCCCTCCCTCTTCTCCTCCCTGCCCCCCCTTTCCCTCTCTCACTACCCTATCACTCTTCCTCATCCCCTCAGAAAAGGGGAGACACCCTCCTCCTGCCAAAAATAAAAAACCACCCCAGCAATTCTGTCTCATCAAGACTGTGTACTTCCTTTTTCACAGTGTTATGACAAGACAGCCATGCCAGGGAGAAGTGATCTGAAGGCATAGCACAGAGACAATGTCAGCGACGCCCACCACTCTCTTTCTGAGGGACCCTTATGTAGATCGAGCTTCCCGTTTGTTATATATGTGTAGAGGATCTAGGTCTAGTCTATGCCTGGTCCTTGGTTAGTACTTCAGTCTCACAAGCTCCTCTCAGCCCAGGTTAGTTGGGACTGTTGGTCTTCTTGTGCAGTTCTTGTCCTCTCTGGGTCATTCTATCCTCCAACTGCCCCCTTCCCCTCTGACCCTCTTCTACAAGGCTCCTTTGGCTCATGCCAATGTTTGGCTATGAGTCTTCTGTTTGGATCCATTGCTGGACAAAGCCTCTCAGAGGACAGCTATGCAAGGTTTCCATCTCCAAACACAGTAAAGCAAAATCAATAGTGCCAGGGGTTGGTTCTCTCCCACAAAGTGGATCTCAGGTTGGGTCCAGAAACAGTTGCAAATTCCTTTGATCTCTGCTCCATCCTAATCCTTACATATCCTAAAGGCAGAAGAAATTCTAGATGGAAGTTTTTGTAGGTGGGTTGGTGTTGCCCTCTCTTCACCAGAAGTCCTGTCTCGTTAGAAGGTGACCACTCCAGTCTCCATGAACCGTGCCACCAGGGTTCATGCTAGTCACATCCTTGCCCTCCCAGAAGCCCACTCTGTTGCAGGTCTTGGGCTTGTCTGAGAACCGAGTCTTGAGGTAGAGCAATACCCCCACCAATGGCTGTTCTTCTCTCTGCAAGTCCTCTCTCTTCTCACCCCAACTCACTCTTTACTGATTCCAACACACATTTCCCTCAGTGTTCTCTCTCCTATCCTGTTCTTTCTCTTCAACTTCTGATGACTATTCTATTTCCCTTTCTGGGTGATTCAAGCATCCTTTCTTGGGTCCTCTGTTTTTTGTAGCTTCTTTGCGTCTGTGAATTGCAGTATGGTTATCCTGTAGTAAGTGGCTAATATCTGCTTTTAAAGTGAGTACATACCATATCTGGCTTCTGGGTCTGGGTTACCTCACTCAGGAATATCTTTTCTAGTTCCACCCATTTGCCTGCAAATTTCATGACTTCCTTGTTTTTAATGTCTGAGTAGTATTCCATTGTGTAAATGTACCACAGTTTCTTTGTCCATTCTTCAGTTGAGGGACATTTAGATTGTTCCTAGTTTCTGGATACTATGAATAGATCTGCTATGAACATAGGTGAGTAAATATCCTTGTTATCTAGTGAATCATCTCTTGGGTATATGCCCAGGAGTAGTAAAGCTGGGTCTTGAGGTAGAGCTATACCCAATTTTCTGACAATCGGCCAGATTGATTTCCAAAGTGGTTGAAAAAGTATGTACTCACACCAACAATGGAGTAGGGTTACCCTTTCTCCACATCTGTGCCAACATCTGCTGTCACTTGAGTTTTTTATTTTAGGCATTCTGGTAGGAGTATGATGGAATCTCAGGGTCATTTTCATCTCTATTTCCAGGATGACTAAGGACATTGAAGATTTCTCTAAGTGCTTCTTGGACATTCAGGATTCCACAGTTGAGAATTCTATGTTTAGCTCTGTATCCTATTATTTAATAGAATTATTTGGTTTGTTGCCATTTAATTTCTTGAATTCTTTATATAGTTCTTGAAACAAGTTCATGCAAACACACACTTTATAAAGTTATGTCCTTTGTCAGGTGTTGGGTTAGTGAATATCTTTTCCCAATTTATGGGCTGCCATTTTCTTCAGTGTTGCCTGACAAAAGCTTTTCAGTTTCATGAGGTCCCATTTATTAACTGATGATCTTAGAGCCCGAGCTGTTGGTGTTTTATTCAGGAAGTTGTCTCCTGTGTCAATGCATTCAAGACTCTTCCCTACTCTTTCTTCTAAAAGATTTAGTGTTTGTGGTTTTGTATTTAGGTCTTTGATATATTTGCATTTGAATTTTGTGCACGGTGGCAAATATGGATCTATTTGCATTTTTCTACATGTAGTCATCTAGTTAGACCAGCTGCATTTCTTGAAGATGCTTTCATTTTTCATTTTATGGTTTTGGCGTCTCTGTAAAAATTCTGTAGGTGTGTGGGTTTATGTCTGGGTGTTTGATTTGATTTCATTACTCTACCAGTCTTGTTTCTATTCCAGTACCATGCAGTTTTTATTACTAGGGCTCTGCAATACAGCTCTAAGTAGAGGTTGAAACACCTCTAGAAGTTTTTTATTGTACAAGATTGTTTTAGCTATTCTGGGTTTCTTGTTTTTCCATAAAAAATAAAAATGGAACAACTTTGAAGATGCAAAGGCAGAGCTGGGCACACAGCAAACAATCTGCTTCATGCCGATAAGGAGCCTTGGAAAAGAGTACATTATGTCCCTAGATCCTGGGGACAAAATTTGAAACATGTCTATGGCACATGCAGTAGAGACCCCAGAAATGCAATTTTTTTCAAATGCTAGGGAAAAAAGAGAGGAAGGAGGGTGAGATCTTTCCTCTAAGCTTGAAGTCCCATGGCTTAGAACTGCAGTTCAGGAACAAGTCTGGTCCTTCTCGGTATTCTCATTCATATACTTTCTTGTGTCACTGCGAGGTCTGTGCTCAAGGTCTATAAATTGGGTTGGTATTTTAAGGGAAATTGAATTGAATGTATGGATTGCTTCTGGTGGGAGAGTAGGTGCTGGTATAACTATATGTCTACATGTAGAAAGATAAAAAATAGGCCCATATTTATCACACTGCACAAAACTAAAGTCCAAGTGGATCAAAGACCTCAACATAAAACCAGATACACTAAATAGGTTAGAAGAAAAAGTGGGAAAGAGCCTTGAACTCATTGGCACAGGAGACAGCATCCTGAACAGAATACTAATAGCACAGACTCTGAGATCAACAATCAATCAATAGGACCTCATGAACCTGAAAAGCTTCTGTAAAGCAAAGGATAATGTCATCAGAACAAAACGACAGCCTACAGACTAGGAAAGGATCTTCTCTAACCCTATATCTGACTTAGGGCTGATATCCAGAATATATAAAGAACTCAAGAAGTTAAACAGCAATAAATCAAGTAATCCAATTAAAAAATGGGGTAGAGAGATAAACAGAGAATTCTCAATAATGAATGACAGAGAAATGCTAAAATAAATGCTGAGCGTTCGTAGTCATCAGGGAAATACAAATCAAAACAACCATGAGATTTCACCTTACTCCCATCAGAATGGCTAAGATCAAAAACTCTTCTTTTTTCTTTAAACCTAACTTTTTTCATTATTATTATTATTTACAATTGTTTACTTTGTATCAGGTTGTAGCCCCATGCTGCATCCCTCATGGTCTCATTCTCCCTCCTTCTCCCTCCCCTATTCCTCTTCCCCAGTCCACTGATAGGGGAAGATCCCCTCCCCTTCTCTTTGACCCTAGCCTATCAAGTCCCATTAGGACTACCTGGATCCTCTTCCTCTGGGCTGCCTATGTTGCCCCAACAAAGAGATACAATAGAGGAGCAGGCAAACATGTTCATGTCAGAGGCTGTCTCTTCTCCTGTTACTAGGGAACCCACATGGAGACCGAGATGTTTATGGGTGACACCTGAGCAGAGCTACAGATCCTTTTTATGACTGATCATTGGCTGATGCATTAGTCTCCATAGAACCACCTGAGCTCATCTTTTTTTTTTCTTTTTAAAAAATCTTTGTTGGTATCCATGTCTGGCTTCTGTCCCCTTCAGGTACTTCTATATCTCCTTTCTTCAGTTAGGCTTCCTGCTGTGTCTCCAAAGTTTGTGTGTGTGTTTGCATTTGTTTCGATCCCTTGCTGGGTGGACATCTGTGGTAGACTCCCACCTTGTTCCCTTTCTTTTACTGCCTCCAGTGCCTATCCTGTTTTCCCTTCTGAATGAGAATTAAGCATCTTCTCTAGGGTCTTCCTTGTTGGAATACCTTGTTTTCTTCATGTATGGTGATTAAAAGTTTTGCTGGGTTTAGTAATCAGGGCTGACATCTCTGGTCTATCAGTGTCTTTAAGATATCTTCTCAGGCCCTTCTTGTTTTTAGAGTCTCTTTTGAGAAATCAGTTGTAATTCTGATAGGTCTGCCTTTATATGTGGCTTGGCCTTTTCCCCTTGCAGCTTTTAATATTCTTTCTTTGTTCTATAAATTTAGTGTTTTGATTATCATGTGGCAGGATGATTTTCTTTTCTGGTCCAATCTATTTGGTGTTCTGTAAGCTTCTTGTATGTTTATAGGCATTTCTTTCTTTAGATTGAGGAAGTTTTCTTCTATGATTTTGTTGAAAATATTTTCTGGTCCTTGGATCTGGGAATCTTTTTCTTCTTCTATTCCTATTATTCTTTGGCATTTTTTTTAGTGTCCCAGGTTTTTTGGATCTTTTGTGTCAAGAACTTTTTAGATTTAAAAGTTAGTTTAACTGATGTATAGATTTTTTTAAATAGCGTCTTCTACAGTTGAGATTCTCTTTTCCATCTGTTGTATTTTGTTGGTGATGCTTATGTCTGTAGTTTCTCTTCTCTTCCCTAGGTTTTCCATCTCCAGGATTGCCTCAGATTGTGTGTGTGTTTTTATTGATTCTATTTATATTTTCAGGCCTTGAACAGTTTAATTTATTTCCTTTACCTGTTTCACCTTATTTTTCTGTATTTAGTTAAGGGATTTATTGAATTCCTTCACCAGTTTGATTGTATTTTCTTGTATTTCTTTGACGGATTTATTTGCCTCTTTCAAGGTCTATCATTTTCTTAATATCAGCTTATGATTGTTTTCTTACACTTCAAGAGTATTAGGATATTTAGGGCTTGCTGAAGTAGTATATCTTCAAGATAGGTTCTTGTACTGATACATGGCCCTGTGCTTTGTTGCTTGTGTTCTGATGCTGATCTCTAGCCATTGGTTTGTCCCTGGTGTTATCAAACCTAGTGGTGTCTGATGGTTGTTGGCCTCTATGATTGTATGTATAGCTGGTAGTCCCAGATGGTAGCAGTCCTCTGGATTTCCTGGGAGGTAACAGGCATCCAGGGGTAAAGGGTGAACTGGTTGTCTCCAATGGCTGCGAATCTCTGTGTTTACAGGTGGACTGGTGGGGGGAGGGCAAGAAATGAAATATATTGGGTTCTGTTGGTCTCTGATGGGTGCCTGTTTCTGTTGCTCCCTGATAGCTGCTGTTCTTGGCTAGTTGCCTGTCTCCAAGAATGCAGGTAGAGATGTGACCCAAGAAATGAGCATGCCCTGAAGATGGAGCCTGGAGCATACCACTGTTCTTAGGTGGTTGCTGCTGTTCTCAGGTGGTTGCTGGTCAATGGGGATGTGGGTGGAGTTATCAACAGTGAGTTTTATAGAGATATGTCACATGATCATTCCTGGCTGCTTTTTCTGAAGACTAAGAATAAGCTGTATTACATTTCTGTCTTGTTACTTAAAACAGATATATTAGACATTTCTAAGTTGGACATGCTTGCTGACTACCCGTCTCCACCAGCAAGCACATTTTTTGAAAGAGAGAGGCTCAGCTTTTCAGAAGCCATGACTAGAGTTTACTTTCATTGGAAAACCTTAATGGACACTGTTCACAATATGCTTTACTGTGTAAGAGTCAAGCCTGTATTGGGAGTTCTTAAATTGGTAATACTGTTTCATGTTAACCCATTTGTCACAAAATGGGCCAATATGGAGGCAATTTTATGAAACATGTAAACAAACAATAAAAAATCACAACAACAAATGGGACAGAAGGGCTATAGCTGGCTTATTCTATAAAGTAAATAAAAGAGATTTGCAGAAAAATGGATATGATTATTTTAAGGGTTGAAAACTTTATTTGTGGTGAATCTTGTCTCTAACAGTCTAGTTAGGTTTAAGATTATACTCAGTATTTGTCTCTTCTCTACATTTATTGATACAATTGTTAATAATTTTTCTTTCACAATATGAAAATTCTGAAATACAAATCTAGCACAAGACCCTTATGCTTAATAAGCAAACCATATCTTGTCTGAGATTGAAACCTGGCTTGCTAGACCTAGCATTACTTAGCCACTGCAGATATCATTTATGTTTCAGGGGTATGTGTTAAAACCTTAAAATTAGAACAAACCACAAGTTAGATATAGAAGATTATTACCTACCAGATCAATTTCTAAACACCAGTTAATTTCAAAGCCCTCATTTGTTGGTATGAGATCCACAGCCTCCTGACTTCAAAGAGGGCACTGCTGTGCTCCCAGCAGGAAGCCCAAGTTCAGAGCACACTGAGTAGAGAGCTCTCAAGCTTCAGAGAAGCTGGGGCTTCTTTAACTGCAAAACAGTGTATCTGAAAAAGAGGGGTGGCTGTCAGAGATGTGAATGATGTCTGTATTGTGCTTTCCTGTAGCACATTAGATGTAACAATTCAGAGTTCTTCCCTACTCAGTTTTGTCACAGCCAAAGATTTGGCTTTGGGTAAAGGAAAAAAATGTGAATAGCGTAATTATTTTGAATCAGTTCTGTTCTAATATTTTAACTAAAATTAAACTCCTACTATGGATGCAGTAAAGAATATACGGCATAATATTTCAATAAGTCATATATGCTGCTTCATTTGTAATATTGGTTATCATTAAGTTATAGATATATCAACTTATTGTTAGTCAACAAAAATATATTAAACAACTTTTAGCCGTATTTTTTTCCTCAAAACTAAGGACATACAATGAACAAAACAAAGCATTGCACTCTTAAAGCTTTATTTAAGTATTGGATAAGCTAATAAAAAGTAAGTAAGGATGTATCCACATTCACAGTCACAAAACAGAGACCAATGTATGAGGGTACATTTTATCACAGACTGTAACAGAGGAAGTGGCTTTCCAGTTAGTGGTCTTGAGGTAGAGTTAAAGGGTGTCGCTGAAGAGGTGGAAAAGAAAAGTGTGGATTACTTATTTGTTTTCCCCCCATGTTTGGTTTAATTCACCAATTTCCGAATCACCTTAAAGGAAATTCGGCTTGCACTATAGGAACTGTATCCTAATTTTCTATATTTTCACTCAGTTATGTGCTTTTCTCTTCTGTCATTCATCTCTTCCACATGATCACTGCCATCATTGTTAGGGTAGAGACAGCTCATGTATTTCATGTAGACATTCATGCATGTGCCTCACAGTTACACAGCTTTACAGTGTTCATTGGACCTGGAAACCTACCACAGCCGTCAGATTTTGTTCTGCCAGTTTGAGCATTCCCATTGTAATGTGTGTGTTTTTTCCTTTGCCCTCTGGACACATAACTGTGGGAATTCCCTTGTTGATCTCACTTCTGTCTCTCCGTTTATTGCTTTTTATTTCAGTAAGTGACAGTTTGAATTTTACTCCTTTTCTTAAAGGTTCTGGGTCCTTGCTCTGAAGACTGTTGTTATTGTCAGTCTCTTTCTTTAGTCATATCAATTGACGAAATGCTAACACTGTCTGGCCTGCTTCTCAAGGATGAAAACAATCTCTTGAAATCTCCCTGTCAACACCACACATCCCTCTGCTTCTTACCAAAACAACCTTGTTCCTTCATGTGGAGTGAGCAGATAGATGTCCTTAGCAGCCCCAGAGTCTCCTGTGAGTGTGTGAAAACTGTGGAATTTGTGAGCCACCACTGCCTGACTGAAATAGAATCTGAATGTTTCTATCCTTTCTACAGGATTTACACTCCTTTCATTTTTTAAAGGAGAACAAGAATGTGTTCCCTCACAGCTGAATTATTCCTAATTGTAAGGATCTTTAAGAATGGACTCCTGGTTTTCAGATTGTAACTCTCTTGAGAGGGGAGATGTAGCACCAGCCAGCATTACAATTATACTGGGCTTGAACCAAAGTTGATTATCTTTGTTGTATTAAGATGGTCACAAGCACATATTTGTTGCATAAAATTGACATTATTTTGTCTGCCCAATGGCTACTGAGACTTTTATGTGATAGAACTGTTGAGATGCTCCCAGTAGAAGTAGACACAGTGTGAAAAGAAAGACTATATGGTGTGCATGTCCTAACATGTTGAGTAGTTGCTGCAAACAAATAAGCTAAGCATTAAATTCTCTGCACCTCTATGTTTTCTCCATAATGTACATCTGTTATTCAGCATAGAACTCAATTCTAGAATGAACACATTATAATGGATGCTTTGTTGCTGGGATAACTCAAAATATACTACTTTATTTAATAATTTGAAATAAAACTCATATACATCTCTTCTATTTGAAAAATATACCATCTCCAATAAGGGGTGACATAAAATAATTTCTTGCATAGATATATTCACCTTAACCTGTGCGTTCCATCTTTAGATGTGTTTCTGGGGCTGGACATGCAACAAAGTCATGTGATGAAAAAAAATAAAAAGAACCATCTTAAGTATGCTTAGAGAAACATTTTCCTTTCTGTGAATAATAGTTGCCACTTTTAATTAAACACATACTATTTAAGATTTAAGTACATTTAAATTAAAAGTATTTTAATTGATTTCACTGCTTTATGCAGGAATAAACTTAAGTAAGAATAGTGTAGAAGGTTCTGTAGCTCACATTCTGTCTCTGCACTATGACCAACTCACATTAATATGATACAATTGTTTTAATAGATTAAGAAAAAAACAATGGGACATTCTAAGTAGTAAAATCTTTAGGTTACCTAGATTTTCTGAGTTTTATCTGACATATTTTCTATCCCAGCATCTCTTCCAGGGAAACATCTTACTGTTTCCCCTTTTCACTGATAGTTCCACAAACTTGCTTTGTTTTGAATAACTTTGGCCATTTTTTTTATGTTTCTGAAAGATGTTCCACTCTCAAAATATTACTGATAATTATATTTCCCATGATGAACTGAGGTTCAAGAAATTTGATATGTGGTGTCTCATATCAAAACCACATAAGAATACATAAGAATGATATAATTATCTTTTTATTTCATTTTTATTAACATTATTATTACTATAATTTATTCACTTTATATCCTAGCTGTAGCCCCCTCCCTTAATTCTTTCCTCTCCCTCCCCCCCCCATACCCTTCCCCTGATAGGCCACAGAAAAAGAGGATCCAGATAGTCCTGATGAGACCTCATAGGCTAGAGTCAGATAGTAGGGGAGGAGGACCTCCCCTATCGGTGGATACAATTATCTTTGCTATTAATGGTCACCAGGCTTATAGGTTTTGCCAGATTCCTCAGCCTCATTCTTTTTTACACCGTATTCATAGCAAAGCAGACACAGTACACAACACATACTGACAGAATGCAGAATGCAGAATTATGTTTTCTCTCACTAAATATTTCTTTTGATAACTTGACCGCTTCTCCAAGAAAGATTTGATTTTTCTTCCATTCAACTATCTCCTCATCATGATAGTTACAAAATAAAAGTGTTTACTCCCCAATACACAAACACACACATACACACATACACAAACATTCACTTTCAGATTAGTTAATGATGAAGTCAGAATGATGTCTCCAACTCCTAACCATCACTACACACTGCATAACTTATTCCAGCATCCTCCTTTGTTTATTAGCCCATTCTCCCTCCAGTACTGGTAAAAGTGGCTTTTCTCACCCAGTGCTTATTTATTTTATTGTTTGAAAATACATTTTAAAGTACTATCATATTTGTGGGAAAATTTGATATTGTGGATTGAATAAAAAAAGCAATCATGAGGGTGAATTGGGGCACAATGGAACAAGATGTGCTTTATACTAAATAAGAGTGCAGGGAATCTTAACAGAAGAAGGGAAGATAGAAACACTTGGAGGGGACAGGACCTCCAAAGGAGGCCAACAGATTCAAAAAGTCTGGGCCCAGAGGAGCTTGCAGAGACTGATGAATCAACCAAGAACCATGCGTGGAGAGGACCTAGAATCTCTGTTCAGATGTAGCCCAGGTGGCCCAGTCTCCATGATGGTTCCCTAGAAAGGAGAGAAGGGACAGTCTCTAGCATGTACTTGGGTGCCTGCTCTTTGATCACCCATGGCGAGGTGGCCTTACTTGGCCACAGAGAAAGAGGATCAGATAGTCTTAATGAGACCTGATAGGCTAGGGTCAGATAATAGGGAAGGAGGACCTCCACTATCAGTGAACTAGGGAAGAGACAGAGGGGGGATGAGAGAGAAAGAGTGGTACCTGGAGGAGATGAGGGATGTGGTTACAGCAGGGATACAAAGTGAATAAACTGTAAATAACAACAACAATAACGATGATGATGATAATGTTCAAATAAAATATAATATATGATGACAGGAAATGTCATATAACCAAAATTATGAAATGTAACTAAATCAGATGAAATGAAACTAAGGGATGATAGGAAATGAAATAATATACTGAATTGAACTGATATGCAATGAAATAATGAAAATAAGTGATAAATAGATGAGGTCATAATGTATTGAGTGACTATAAAATAAAGTGAAATGTAAAAATGAATAAAACAAAGGAGAGCTTATATAAAAGGACATCTCTGTATTGCAAGACTTATGCTATGTTCATGTAACTTAATTTTTTCTTAGTAAGACCCCCATCATAACAAGAACTGGCAATAACTGCTAAAGGCAAAAGATTTAGTGCTGAATCTGAGTATGTTTGAAAATTCTTTCAGCACTAATTTATAACTTATACAAAAATATTTACCAGAGTATATATCCACAATTGGTATATAAACCTCTAATTCTCCATACTTTGGACTTTTTAAAAATTTTTATTAATTACAGTTTGTTCACTTTGTATGCCCCCTGTAGCTTCCTCACTCCTTCCCTCCCAATCCCACCCTCTCTCTCCCTTCTCCACCCATATCGCTCCCCAATTCCACTGATTGGGGAGGTCCTCCTCCCCTTCCTTTTGAGCATAGTCTATCAGGTTTTATCAGGAGTGGCTGCATTATCTTCCCCTATGACCTGGTAAGGCTGCCTACCCACCTCAGGGGGATGTGATCAAAGAGCAGGCCAATCAATTTATGTCAGAGACAGTCCCTGTTCCCATTACTATGAAACTCACTTGGACACTGAAATGCCATGGACTACATCTCTGCAGGGGTTCTAGGTTATCTCCATGAATGGTCCTTTGTTGGAGTAGCAGCACCTTACAACCATCAGAATGGCTAAGATCAGAAACTCAAGTGACAACACATGCTGGAGAGGATGTGAAGAAAGGGGAACCTTCCTCCACTGCTGCTGGGAATGTAAACTTGTACAACCACTTTGGAAATCAATCTGACACTTTCTCTGGCAATTAGGAATAGCACTTCCTCAAGATCCAGCTATACCACTCCTAGGCATATATCCAAAAGATGCTCAAGTACACAACAAGGACATTTGCACAACCATGTTTGTAGCACCTTTATTTGTAATAGCCAGAAGCTGGAAACAACCCAGGTGCCCCTCAGTTGAGGAATGGATACAGAGATTGTGGTACATCTAACATGGAATATTACTCAGCAATAAAAAAACAAGGAAATCATGAAACGTGCAGACTTCTGACTTTTGATATGTTTACTGCCATGAGAAAAATTCATGATGACTCAAAAGGTCATATTAATTACATTAAATTAATGGAACCACATTATTTTGTTCATTGAGTAATTTGTTTTTTTAGATTAGTCTTGTCTCATTGAGAACAGCGTTTCCAGTGTGATATATGTAAATAGTTTCTGTTGTGCTCAAATAATAGATTTTCATTATTATTATTATCATTATTGTAAATACAGGCTTTCTCTTTGTATCCGTGGCTGTCCTGGACATGCTCTGTAGACTGTAGACTGGGTTGGCCTTGAACCCACAGTGATCTCCCTGCCTATGCCTGTCTGACTGCTGGGATCAATGTAGTGCTCCACCACCTCCTGGCTTTCCTTTTCTCTACATTTGTAGACAGAATGAAGATTTGAACTTGTTTGTTCTCAGTCTCAGCATCATTATGGGAGCCTGAGCAAATCACGTTTATTTCTTAGACTGCAAGGGCTTAAAAAACTGTTTTAGCTTACAGGTATTTTGTTTTTATAAAATATATTATTAATTATTTGAGAATTTCACAAAAAGTATTAGGGTCATAACCATCCCTTTTACCTAACTCCTTCCAAATTCTCTACTACCTACTTTCCTGCTAAACTTCATTCTCTCTCCATAAATATGTGTGTGTGCGTGCACATTTGCGTGTACACGTGTGCGTGTGCATGTGTGTGGACTCTACTGAGTTCATATTGTGTTGGCCAGCTACTACTAGAAATGGGACCTGCCTTGAAGTGTGGTTGATATACTGGGTGACAACATCATTCAATAAACTGACTTTTCTCCTAGAAGCTGTCAAAGATCATAGGTCCTCATTTAAGGATGGAATTTCATGATCACTTCTCTTCCTTCACTCTTGGATTTTATCTGGCTTGAACTTGTATAGATATTGTTGATGTTGTCACAATTGCTATGAATTAATATATGCAACTACTTACCTTGCTTTGTCCAGAAAACAGTTTTGTTTTGTTTTGTTTTTAAATCATCCACCACCCTGGCATTATACTCTTCTGCTCCCTTTCTACCTTGCAGGGAAGTATATGATTCACATGACCCCTTTAAGTTGAGAACTCTGGAGTTTCACATTCTCTTCACATTGACCAGTTATGGGGTCTCTGTGTTAATTGCCATGTACAGCATTAAGAAGCTTCTTTGATGAGTTTTGAGGAATGCACTGAAATGTGGATATGGAGTAGTCTTCCCCTGTAGGTCTATTGGTTTATCTAATCAAATGTCCCTGGCCTTATTAACAGTGTCATATATGTGTTCCATCTCATAGATTAGGCCTTAAGTCCAATAAAAATGTGGTTGGTTTTTCCCATAACTTTCATGCCACTGTTGCACTGGTGACCTTATCTTTCCATGCTGGTGGTGAAAAAAACTCATAGAGTTCACAGCTAGGTGAGATCTGTGAACTTTTGAAACTTCAAGGTTCACACCTCCTCCAAAAAGGCCACATTTTCATATTCTTCCTAAAGAGTGCCAATCATTTAGAACCAAGTATCCAAATAAATGAGCTTTTGCAGGGTATTTACATTCAAACCACCACAACATCGGAGTCATGTGTCTTTATTTTTTCTCCTTTTTAGTTGAATAGTAAAAATTCAAGTAGGATTTATCTCAATGGATTTTTTATATTTACATTTATTTTTTATTAATTATACTTTATTCACTTTGTACCCTCCAAGTAGCTCCTTCCTCCCTCCCCTCCCAGTCTCTCCCTTCCTCCCCCTTTGCCACGCATGACCCTCGCCAAGTTCACTGATAGGGGAGGTCATCTTTTCCTTCCTTCTGCTCCAACCTAGGACCATGCATGGAGATAACCTAGAACCCCTGCACAGATGTAGCCCATGGCAGTTCAGTGTCCAAGTGGGTTCCATAGTAATGCGAACAGGGACTGCCTCTGACATGAACTGATTGGCCTGCTCTTTGATCACCAACCCGTGAGGGGGAGCAGCCTTGCCAGACTACAGAGGAAGACAATATAGCTACTCTTAATGCATTTTTATCTGTTTGTTTATTGTTATATATCTGCTTTTACCACTTCACTTCAGCCTTCATTATATTTATATACAATAATAGCATAGATACTTTCAGGGTTCCTCTTATGGACTTAAATTTAATTTTACACATTAATTCTTTCTGAAATTAAAATCTAATCATGTTCCTTCCAATCTTAATTTTTTCATTAGATTATCAATATTGAATAATAATTGATTTTATGGTTATTTTTTACTGACATAAATCTAGACTTTACCTCCAACTACTCAATGCATAAAGAAATTATTTACCTTAGCCATAGATTCAGTCTCCAAGTGGATTCCCTAGTAAGGGGAGCATGGGCTGTCTCTGGCACAAACTCGGTGGCAAGTTCTCTGATCCTCTACCCCTGTAGGGGTGCAACCTTGCCAGGCCTCAGAGTAAAACAATACAGCCAGTCCTGATGAGAACTGATAGGCTAGGGTCAGATGGAAGGGGAAGAGGACCTCCCCTATCAGTGGAAGAGGGAGGAGCATAGGAGGAGAAGAAGGAGTGATTGGGAGGAGAAGAGGGAGGGGACCACAGCAGGGATACAAAGTGAAGAAACTGTAATAAATAATTAATAAAAAAATAAAAAGAGACTAACAGTTTTAATTATGGCTTCAGATATTTTATACACCATTCTTGGAATGGTCTGCCCTTTTACTGATATGCCTAGTGTTTTTCTTTCCATTCCCCTATAGTACTTACAGAAGAATAGCTAATTATTCTCTTGACATTTTGTCAGTTACCAATTGTCATAAAAAATGCTTCAGAATAAACAAACAGATTTGGAAAACCAATAGCAAAACTGGGAATCTAAATTGGTCCGCTGATCTTGGCTAGATTTTTTTATATATTCAACTTAAGGGTCATCTAAGGACAGTGCAATTCTTCCATGCAATGTTTTGTTCATCATTAAATAGGGTAGCCTAGGCATGTCCTCATGACAATAGAAAAGGAAATAAAGAGAATGAGGGCGACACAATATGTCAAGACTGTACAGAAAAAGCACACTATCATATTTACTTCACCCAATAGGCCTAACAAGTAATGTAACAAAGAAAATTCCTTGGATACAGGATTCAGGAATAATTGAAGTGATTAATGATTTTTTTCTGTCTTGCCTGTAATCAAGCATTTTCTGTATTTCATCAAAATTAATTCCAAATGACTTCTTCAATATTTTGAACATGAAGCCATAAGTTATTCAGATCATTTCCTTAGAGATGTGTAATTGTCATTAAAAAAACATTGTTTTAGTATGTTGAAAAGAGCATATAACATATATCTAATATAAAAATGTATGCACATACATAAATATTTGAAAATATGTGACTGTTTCTCTTAATTTTAAATAAAGCATAAAAGTCTTCACTAATGAGTGTTTAAAATGGTTATCTATTCAGAAAAATTATTAATTATAAACACCAAATGTGTAATAGTTTAGAAACTAAGCAACAAGATAATTCATAAGACCCCAAAAGATTGTTATTTTTCATTTTTGCTAGTAAATAATTTCAGGTTTGTAATTTTTAGTGATGCCATTGAAAATCTGATAATTTATTCAGATACTTTCATTGAGTTTACAACAGTCAATCATTTAAGAAAATAAATCTGTATATCACTCTTTTTTCTTTTTTTAACATTTTTATTTTATATTAACCACAGGTTATGAACTTTGTATCCCAGCCATAGCCCCCTCCCGCATCCCTTCCCTATCCCTTCCGTCCCTCCCTCATCTTGTATATCACTCTTTATCCTTTTAGTGATCAATACTTAGTTCTTGTGTGAAAAATGTAGGCCAATTTTATAAGTCTTCTTTTCACATAAATAAAAAATTGTCTCCAGTAATCAAAAGATATAGCTTACAAGAAAACTGTTCAGTTTCCTTCCCTTTTCAGTTATCAGATAAAATGATGAATGACTAAACTTATCCTAGAATGCATGTACAGCACTGTTGCATACTGATATAAGACCTACTGGTGGTCTGGAGCAGATGTGATTTCTGTCTTGAATTTAGATATAATTTGACTTAGAAAAATAAGTCACTGTTTGTTTATGTTGTGTGTGATTTGAGTTATTAGTAATTTATGCCTTGAAAAGGATTTCAAATGTTTATTACTTCCTTGGTCATATTTCTCTTTTCTTCTATTTAAATAAAGTTCAGACGAGTTTTTGTCTATTTGCTTAACTTAAATAAATGAAATTACTCCAGAAATTTGTTCATATTTGTATACAAAGAGAAATTGTATATCAGGGGCATGTGGTAGATGCTTGTTACATCTTTACATATGTGTAATCATTTAATAAAAGCTGTATTGGTGTTTCAAGCTAGTCTTGGGAAAGGTGTAGAAAATTTGAATTCTCTATAATGCTGAGAAAGGGATGAGTGTTTACACACTTGGAATATTAAGTATCATTTAGACATTAAGAAATGGTTTCTAGAACAGATAAAAATGGAACAGTTTGTAATTTAGAACAGTATTAAATCACAAATGAAACAAAAATTAATATTTCTTACTTTTTGAGGTGATTCTGAATAAATCAACTGGAATACTATTACAGAGAGAAAAACCAAAATACGTATTTGTAGATATAAAACTGCTTTCTGCAAAGAAGTAACCAAGTATCCAGGAAATATTGGCCAGAGTTTCAAAGTAAAATATGCACTAAAGTTTAATTTTTCTAGAAAATGTTTGAATATTTATCTCTGTGTTTATAGCTCTTGTGCACAACCATGTGGATAAATCCCACAGACTTGCCATCTACAATTGGTTCAGGATAGGGAGATCATTCATCAGTAACAGATAAGTGACCATTACTCTAGGCTTTTCGTTTATTAACTTCTCTATTGATTATTTTATTCTAGTAAACAAACTTGTTTCTTAAAAAATACAATAAAGTAATAAATGATGCAGAGGAATGGAGAATATTTTTATTTGGATATGCTATTTGTTCGTTGATCTCACCAAATGATTGGCCAGATGGTTGAAACTTCAGAAAATTATTGTGGGATTTTAAAGGATCGGTTCTGATTTATATACTGACAGCTGACATTTGGCTAGATATGACCCCTCTAATTGCATTGTAATTGATTTCATTTCCCCATTGTTTTTTTTAATACTTCTATACTTTTAAGCCTTTTCTTCTTACATTTGTAGTCTATGGAAATTTTCCATTTAAATTAGGATATATCTAAAAAAGTAAATCAGCTGTGTACTAAAAAAAAACACTATTTCACTTATTGTTTTAAGCCAACTTAGACATTTCAAATATGTTTTATTTCAAACATGGTTCACAGTTACATGGTGTTAGTCTGAATATTTAGTATTTTCTTTAATAGAAATACTGATAATTATAGAATTTAGATTTTGGGGCTTTTTGAGCCCTGAGACAATTTTTTTTAACCCTTATAAGTTCTAAACCTATACAGTTTCTATGTATGTGCTAGTGGCCTCGTCAACTGTACTGTCGTTGTCTGGTTTTGAGTTGAGTGGAACATATTATATAAAATTCAATATAGAGGAAAGAGTTGGAGGCCAATCAGTAATAGAAATACAGAGACAACAAAGAGGAGGTCGAGGCTGAACACTGAAGATTACAGAATGAATGGGAAGGGGTATCTCCAGGGAATATTGCTGGTGTAGAGTTGAGAGCACAGCAGAAAAATAATTCCCTACACGGTAAGGGTTTAAGTTGTTTTCTTAAATGTAAGAACATTTGTCTAGCATAAGTGTTTCAATGGATATTGTAAAGTGGGCACTGTTGTAACCAACTCTACCTTGCTTAGAAAACAGGTAATTAATGTATGTTATTCTTGTGTAATTAGTATGTTGTAGGGAAAGAATATGAACTCAGCAAAGCTGGCTTTCAAAACCTGGATCTGGTACATTCTGCCAGGAAACACCGTCACTCCAGTTCTCTATAACTTGCCTCAAGACCACTGCAAGCTTTAGCACTGGTGAGCATCCATTTTAACTACTTGACCCTGATCACTACAGTTGACTGGGTAAAGATGTTAACAGCATGATTGAATCTATTCATGTTCGGGTCAGGAGTATTGTTAGTTTGTAAGGCTTTCCAAAAATATTTCCATTCCTCAATGAGATGCCTGGTGAAAACATAAAATTAACACTGAATCTACGAAAGCCTAAAGTACTTAGTGTGAATAGTATAAGATGGAAATACTAAAATCATCATGTTGTGTAAAACTTGGCAATGAAATAACTTAGGAGCATAGAGGGGAAATATTTTTAATCAGAACTGGCTATCCATTAAATCAAACATTTGTCTATTTAGTTCCCAGACAACTCCTGTGACTCATATGCAGCAAACTTAATACTCCATTTTCAACTCATTTTTTAAAATATCACATTATTACTTTCTCACTACTCTTCTCAAGTGTATAGAGAATGTAGACCTCACATAGACATCGATAATGTAGAGAAAATGCAAACAGCCACTTGAGTGGACAAGTATACTAATTCACAAGTATTGTATAGAAATAATATGAATAGAAAACAGGGAATCATTTGACTAGATTTTGATTATGTCTGTAACTATAAACTTCTTGTGTGAACATCATTTTAGATCCAACATATGCATTAGTGAAATTGATTGTGTGTTTGGTCTCATTAAAATCATTATCAAAATAAAATAAGATGTATATTCCATGTTATTTGTTAATAAATACACATTAATAATGCATATCATATGAAATTATCTTACATTCTTGATAAAACCATGTTAAGTCTTGAAATATCTTAACTTTAGTTCCTTTTTCACTTTCATATATGTAGTCCTTTGACATACTTAAACATAAACACTCAGGTCTATCTTACTAAGGTGTAAGCAGTGTAATATGGAAATGATAAAATCCTGATGTTGACAGAGTCTAGAAAAGATCTGTCTGTGGAAACATCTGTTTAAAAATAATTTCATATAAGGTTTTTGTTTTCTCTTTAAAGATTTTGGCAAAGGTTTCAATATCTTTTAGCAATTCCAACTTTGCCAAAATTTGCCTACCATGAGTGATAAGGTGTAGAAGCTTGACTTAATGGAGAGCAATTAAACCCATATGCTTAATTCTGGTGAGTGCGCAGTCACCTTCCCCTCTGTTTTCCCCACTGTAGAGCAGGCCTGCACTGGGAAAGTCCTTCAGAGTGTGAAATTGCCCCACGGTGTTGTCAAGCAGTCAAGAACACTTTATGAATGTGGTCGTTTATCCTGACTGTCTGCTTCATCTGATAGAGTCCTCAAAATTAGGACACAAAAATTGCCATCATTTTGTGGCGCCGTATTTGATCTAGTTGATTTAAGAAGTGGGTGCCAACCTCTCTCATTTCAAGCAAGATAGTAAATTCGAAAGTTTAAATGCAAATAAACAGAACATAAATTAATTTTAAGATTTGTAATTTTTGTCATGGGAACATTGGGCCAGAATGATTATTTGTTAGACTAGTTTTACCAGCATGTCATCCCCTGTGTGTAAGAAAATTACCAGTACAACTCTTCTTGGTTCTTTTGTTTCCAAAATCCAAAAGAATTGCATCATTGATATAAGAGTCCCCTGAAATGTGTAACTGCAAAAACATTCTAAAAATTATAATGCTTATTTTTTTTACCCATCCATTACTACTGAGGTGTTAAAATAATTTATTCCATTATATTAACAATTGCTTGATGCATTGAAAAATAATTTGCCATGTAATTTTGTTAAACCTAAAAGTGTAGCATATTTTCTTGATAATATCATTAATATATCAAGAGTAAATAAAATGTTTAGAGGTAGGCACATTAATTATCGCCTTCATCTATCGGTGTTTAAAACTTAGAAATAATTAAATGTGCTTTAATAAGATATGGTTCTGAGAAAGCAAGATCATTTATGAATTGCTAGAGGTGCGTGGAACTGCGTTTCCCCTGAGAGACGAAATTTATGCCTAACACCCCGCTGATTGTTGAGAAGGTAAAGAACCAATAGCTGCATGTTCAGAGGTTTAATTTAAAGTGTGTTTCTCACTAGGCTGCTCACAACACTTAATTAAACTCTGCTGTTTTGGCAATGACAAATGCTGCAGTGCAGAAGGAGCCCGAGTCACGGTGACTGAGACGCTGTCGTGATCTCTTTCGTGTGCACTGGCAGCCAGATCCAGGTCAGAAAGAAAGCGAGAATAAAAGAAGATGTATAGAAGGTATTTGGACAAAGTTGCTAGTTTTAAGAACCTATTCCCAGTGCTCAAAATGTTGCTTTATTTAAAGGATTTTAAAGTCCTGTGGTGTTTGGGGAGAAAATGCCGCGGGACTGGGGAACCCATTTACTAGCCATTTAAAGTTATCATGCATTTTGTAGAAATAGTTTTCTTTTTAATTAGCAGTTAGAAAACATGGAATATTTCCAATTTAGGTAGACACACAGATACCTTAAATCTAGGCACACCTTCATACTATCCTCTGTATGTAGTTTATACTATGGATATGTTTAT
>CM053752.1:85440104-85488734 GCA_028658305.1 Pachyuromys duprasi
AAGAGCAGGCCAATAAGTTCATGTTAGAGGCAGTCCTTGTTCCCATTACTATGGAACCCACTTGGACATTGAACTGCCATGGGCTACATCTGTGCAGGGGTTCTAGGTTTTCTCCAAGCATGGTACTTGGTTGGAGTATCAGTCTCAGGAAAGACCCCTGTGCTCAGATTTTTTGATTCTGTTGCTCTCCTTGCAGAGCTCCTGTCCTCTCCCTATCTTACTATTTCCCATATCTTTTGTAAGATTTCATGCACTCTGCCTAACAGTTGGCCATAAGTTTCAGCATCTGCTTTGATAATCTTCAGGGCAGAGCCTTTCCGAGGCCCTCTGTGGCGGGCTCCTAACTTGTTTCCTGTTTTCTTCTGCTGCTTTACCTTTCAGAATGGGGATTGAGCATTTTAGCCACAGTCCTCCCTCTTGATTAGTTTCTTTAGGTGTACAGATTTTAGTAGGTTTATCCTATATTATATGTCTATATGAGTGAGTGTATACCATGTGTGTCTTTCTGCTTCTGGGATAGCTCACTCAGGATGATCCTTTCCAGTTCCCACCATTTACTTGCAAATTTCATAATATCCTTGTTTTTTATTGCTGAGTGATATTCCATTGTGTAGAAGTACCACAATTTCTGTATCCTTTCTTAAGTTGAGGGGCATCTGGGTTGTTTCCAGCTTCTGGCTATTACGAATAAGGCTGCTACAAACATGGTTGAGCAAATGTCCTTATTGTGTATTTGAGCCTCTTTTGGATATATGCCTAGGAGTGGTATAGCTGGATCTTGAGGAAGCACAAGATTGATATCCAGCTTGGTTCTACAAGTTTACATTCCCACCCGCAGTGGAGGAGGGTTCCCCTTTCTCCACAACCTCTCTAGCATGTGTTGTCACTTGAGTTTTTGGCCATTCTGATGGGTGTAAGGTGAAATCTCAGGGTCGTTTTGATTTGCATTTCCCTGATGGCTAATGACGTTGGGCATTTCCTTAAGTGTTTCTCTGCCATTCGATATTCCTCTATCGAGAGTTCTCTGTTTAGCTCTGTTTCCCATTTTTTTAATTGGATTACTTGATTTGTTGCTTTTCAATTTCTGTATTTCTTTATACGTACTGGATATTAGCCCTCTGTCAGATAAAGGATTGGTAAAGATTCTTTCCCAGTCTGTAGGCTGTCGTTTTGTTTTGATGACAGTATCCTTAGCTTTATAGAAGCTTTTCAGTTTCATGAGGTCCCATTTATTGATTGTTGATTTTAGAGCTTGTGCTGTTGGTGTTCTGTTCAGGAAGTTGTCTCTTGTACCAATGAGTTCAAGGTTCTTCCCCACTTTTTCTTCTAACCAATTTAATGTGTCTGGTTTTATGTTGAGGTCTTTGATCCACTTGGACTTTAGTTTTGTGCGGGATGATAAGTATGGATCTATTTGCATTTTTTTACATGTAGACATCCAGTTAGACCAGCACCATTTGTTGAAGATGCTATCTTTTTTCCGTTATAAGATTTTGGCATCTCTGTCAAAAATCGGTTGTCCATAAGTGTGTTGGTTTATTTCTGGGTCTTCTATTTGGTTCAACTTCTTTCTCTCCTGAACAGTACATTGAGTGTGTATTTTCGAACACAAATCTATAGAATGCAATATGTATAAAAAGGATGTTTTGAAAATTCATATCATTTTAAGTCATGAGAGTGCACTGATTAACATTTGCTTCCAATGTTACGTGTTGTGAAAAGTAATGAGAGAAAACATCTTTGAGATAGCCATTTGTTGGTTCTTTAGGAATTAATATACACACAAACAAATTCTAGTAGATACGTTCACAAACTAGTAAAGGGGTATCAATCTTTGAGAATCCTCAATGGGAAAAATCTAAACTTGGTTCTCTTGCTTCTGAGATGAAGGTTTTCCATGAACTACACTGTGTACTTTTCAGTGTGTTCTCAGGTCTAGGCTCTCTTATTTTTGCTTGTTCTTTTCACTTCTGTATATGTAATTCAAAGATAAGTTTCTTCTAAATTTTAAGTCAGCAATCTGGTTTGTAGCCAGTGGTAACAAGGACAGAAATAATTTAGCTGGCCATAGCTATTTCATGCCAATATGAAGCAGATGTTCAATTAAATTTTGTCTATTATTTCTCGCCTCTACTCTTTTCACTGTGCAATGCTCAATGTAGTAATGTATGTGCTTGCACACTCATGTGTATATTTGCACTAGCCTTCTCTTTTGTTTTTGCTTTCATTATTCCTGTATAAATCTACCCAGCTGTCTGAGATGTTCTATTGGTGTAGAAATAGTTATCAGAAAATGATAAAATAGAGGACAAACCAAAAATGCCTCCAGAATTTTAGGGGCTCTTCTATAAGGAGATTAAGTATGCAGTTACTTCTCCTGCTTCCACTGTACACCTGCTCATCCTCGAATACACATAGAGCTTAAGTGTAAAAGCTCAGAATCCATTCAATCACTATTTCAGCTACACCAGTTTGTCAAACGCCTCAAAGTCCATTTATGATGATCTTAGGGCTATCTAAAAATTCAAAAGTCTCTGGTACTGTTTTTTATTTTCAGGAAGTAATGAAATGTCTGGATGGGAGTTGTGCACAGAAGGGAGGGGAGTTAATCACTCCGGGCAGAGGAGAGGACAAGATTATCTGAACTCTTCTCTGGAGAGGCTACAGGGGCTCACATCATAGATTACAGAATAAGAACATAGCTTTGAAAATTATTGCAAAGGTTTGTACAAATCCCACAATGAATGGTTTGTCTCAGCCATTATTGCTCCCACCTTTAGGATAAGTGATATTTCTATTCTTTCAGTGAAAAGTAAGATATTACTTAACTGTACTTAGATAACATGTATGTTTAAAATTCATTGTACGTTAACCTTATGTTGCAGTTTCTTATTTACAATGACTTTATTTGCTGTTACTGTTTGGGGTTTTAAAATTAAAATAGTAATTTTATTTTGAGGAACTTCCAGTTTTTGAAGATGGCAAACTAAAGCCTTTATTCAACCTAATAAAATCAATCAACCTATTTTAGTATATATTTCAAACTTTTATCTTAAATTTAACATTTAGGAAAGACATTGTATTTCCTCCTAGTTGTATATATTTATATTAAACATTAATTAATATTAATTATTAATTAATAATGCAACTATATTACACATTAATTAATATTTATATTAAGCATTAATTTCTCACTTGAGGTATATTTACACTATGCACAATTCTACAAGTCTAACCAAGTTTTCAGTGTATCCTGTTGTAATGCCTTTGTACTGTGAACATAAAAGCACGTATATTTGGGCATAGGGCAGACACATAATCACATATCTAAAGGCAAATGATGGTGCTATGCCATGCCTCTTCGTTTTTGAAGATCTGTTTTCTTCATGATGATCCTTACTTTACCACTATCTCCTCAGTAAATCCCCTCTTTGCCCATCTCCAACACACACAGAAGCAAAGGACAATAACCCTTGCAGACTGTGCAACTGAAATAATTCATGACCGAGGGAGACACACTGCAGGTGTTAGCACGCATGCAAACTGTGACAGTCAGGAGTGTTGTGGTGGAGATGCTGAGAAGACATACAGGCATAACTATCACATATAAAGTAGATGTGCTACAAAAGGTGAAGACTCTTCCTAGGTCCTATATAGTGAACCATTTCTCAGAAGTGTTAACTCTTTACTGTCAGGGATGTTAATGAAGGTTATGGCTAGATATTATGTTACCATGGTGTTTGGGTCCCAGAAACCTGACTGGGGCTGTGAGAGAATTAAGAAAGAAAAGACATATTGACCCTTGGACAGAACACCTTGGGTCATGTGGGTTGTTTCCATTCTGATGGAATGGCATCTACTAAGGCATAACAACTGAGAACCTCAGACCTTTTATTGTGTAGGGCAATGGTGTAATTAGCTAAACTCAGAAGGATGTCTCTGTTCAAGAGTCACTCTTCTGGTATAAACACCTGGGAGGAGGAAGTTGTCTTTGACAGTTTTGTGGGGCTTTTTTGTTTTGTTTTGTTTTGTTTTTTGTTTTCACTCACTAATCAATCCTTAACCACTAAGCTTGGAAAAAGGTTTATTTAACCCTAAACCCAGGAGAGCTTTGCCACACTCAAGGCTCTGAGGCATTTGTCCTTCACGTGCCTGTCCCATGTCAACAGAACACACTCAGAACTTCTTGTACTCATTGTAAAATTATTTTTGTAATTTTGTAAAATTAGGTCATCCCTGCCTTCTCTTTCTTCCCTCCAAGCAGTTTCAAGTACTCCCTCGCTCTTTTTTTAAATTCATAGCACCATTTTTTCTGTGTTTGTTACGTACATAACACAACCAGCTTGACCTATGTAATGATATTTTCATGTATATGTTTTCAGGGTTGACCATTTGGTATTGTGACATCAATTAGTATGATTTGGCTAGGGAAGACTATTTCACTCTCATCATTCTTGGGTTGCTTATACATAGTTCTTTGTCTAAGGTTGAGGACTCTTGGGCTTTCATATAGTTTTCAAAGGCAAAGGCTCACAACTTAAACTTCATCTACTTTTTATACATTCATCCATGGCTTCCTCAGCCATTCCCACTGAGTTCTATATACATGATAACCTCTCTGACAAAACCAGTATGAAACACTGATTAAATTTGATCCTCTTCTGCCTGGATCTGGCAAAGAATGGAAGGATTGAAGAAAAGGTGTTGAAACACTTCCTCTTTCAGACCACAACAGCATCAGACTACTTGCAGTTTAATTACAATATCACTGTAAAACAGTGGCCATAATCCAGCAGAGTTTCCTGGTGAAACTTCAGGTAAGGGCTGGTAAAATGTCTCAGAAATTTAGAGTATTCCCTATGAATACAATCTGGAATAGAGCAGAGGAGAAAGACCCTGGATTTGAAATGTGATCTCAGCACAAGCTACAGAATTGCATTCAATTTTTCAGATTACAACTGGCTACTACATGGAATAAGCATTCATGAAGTATGGGAGTGAACTCCTCTACATATTCTACGCATGCTTTCAGACCGCAGCAGGCTTGCTGGCTGCTTTATTCTCCCCAATTCTGTGAAAGTCAAAAATAGTCTTCACTTTGAGAGAGGTGCTTCCTAGGCATCTTACTGACATTTCTTATTATTAGAGCCATTATATAAAACAAACTAAAATCTATAATTGTTAAATGTAATTGATGATTAATTCTTTTCAAAAGTGTTTAGTGACCTCTTGTTTGTTTCATTTCTGACTAATTATGACACGAAACATTCTTTATTACATTTATGTATAGCTACCCATGATTGCTTTTTCCTGCATTCTTTTGAAAATTGACTCCCATATTTTTACTTATAGTGTGTGTTTTTATCAGCAACCTTTGTCCTCCATTCATTTGCTCAAAGATACTCACCTATAACTATAGAAACATACATGGAAGCATGCATGCATGTTAATAAAAGTAGACTATCAAAAGCAATCTACAGATTCATTGCAATTCCCATCAAAATACCAACATAATTCTGTACAAAACTCGAAAGAACAATTCTCAATTTCATATAGAAAATTTAAAAAAACAGAATAGTTAAAAAACAATCTGGTATATTAAAAGATCTGGTGGTATCTCATTGCACAAATTTGAAGTGAAAGTGGATCAAAGAGCTCAACATAAAACCAGACACACTTCTTCTGTGAGAAGAAACATTGGGGAAGAGCCTTGACCTCATTAACACAGGGGACAACTTCCGAAACAGAGCACCAGCAGCACATGCTCTAAGATCAACAATTAATAATTGGCACCTCATGAAACTGAAAAGCTTCTATAAAGCAAAGACACTGTTATCAGAACAAAATGACAGCCTACAGACTGGGAAAAGAACTTCACCAACCCTACATCTGACAGAGGGCTAATATCCAGAATATATAAAGAAGTGAAGAAGTTAAATACCAACAAACCAAGTAATTTAATTAAAATATGGGGTACGGAGCAAATCAGAGAATTCTCAACAGAGGAATGTCACATGGCAGAGAAACACTTAAAGAAATGCTCAATATCTTTGTCATTCGGGAAAGGCAAATCAAAACAAACCTGAGATATCACCTCACACCCATCAGAGTGGCTAAGATCAAAAACTCAAGGGATGATGCATGTTGGAGAGGATGTAGAGAAAGGGGAACCTTCCTCTGTTGGTGGTGGGAATGTAAACTGTGCAACAACTTTGGAAATCAACCCAGGGTTTTCTCAGACAATTAAGAATAGTGCTACCTCAATATCCAGGTAGGCATATACCCAAAAGATGCCCTACCATTCAATAATGACATTTGCTCAACCATGTTCATAGCTCTATTCATAATATCCAGAATCTGAAAACAACCTAGATGTCCCTATAAAAAGGAATGGATATAGAAAGTGTTGTATATTTACACATTGGATTACTACTCAGCTATTTAAAACAAGGAAATCATGAAATTTGCAGGCAAATCATGGGAACTAGAAAAGATCATCCTGAGTGAGGTAATCCAGAAGCAGAAAGACACAAATTATATAAACTCATTTATAAATAGATATTAGCCATATAATATAGGCTAAACATGCTAATATCTATATCCCTAAAGAAGTTAAACAACAAGGAGGACCCTAGGGAAGATGCTTAATCCTCATTCAGAAGGGCAAACAGGATAGACACCAGAAGTAGGAGAAGAGAAGGAACAGGACAGGAGCGTTCCATAGAGGACCTCTGAAAGACTCTACCCATCAGGGTATTGAAGGAGATACTGAGACTCATAGCAAAACTTTGGGAAGAGTACTAGAATCCTTATGGAAGAAAAGGGAGATAGAAAGACCTGGAGGGTACAGGAATTTCACAAGGTGGCCAACAGAGCCAAAATACCTGGGCCCAGGGGTGCCTGCAGCAACCCACACTCCAACTGAGGACCATGCATGGAGAGGACTTAAACCTCCTGTTCAAAGGAAGTCATTGGCTGCTCAGTTTTCAAATAGGTACCCCAGTAAGGGGTATAAGAGCTGTCTCTGACATGAACTCAGTGGCTGGCTCTTTGATCACATCCTCTTTGATGCTGCCAGCCTTAAGGAAACCTGATAAGCTAGGGTTAGATAGAAGGGGAAGAGGTCCTCTCTTATCAGGGGACTAGGGAAAGAGCATAGGGAAAGAAGGAAGGTGGGTGGTACTGGGAGGAGTCAAGGGAGGGGGCTGCAGCAGAGATACAAAGTAAATAAAGTGTAATAAATAAAAAACAAATTAAATTACAAAGCCAAAAAGATAAAGAAATAACAAATAAACAAAAAAATTAAAGGAAAGGGTAGGAATATGGTAAGGGATTACATAAAAAAGGAAATAAATAATTTATTAAATGTAGAAGAGTAAAAATGATATAAGTATAATAGAATGAAAGATGGTGTACACAAGTGATGAAAATGTCCCTTGGAATACTGAAGGTACTTCATTCTTGCCTTTTAAAACTGGAGTCAGTCAGGCTGAAGAAGGACTTAAAAGAAACTGAAGTCTCTTATCTTCATTGGTTAGACTGTACTAGGAAAAATCAGGTGTCACATGTCCACAGAGGCATATTCCCTGCTTCTTTCTCTGGTATACCAGAAATCTCTGATGGCAAAGCTTAATGTGGTCAGTTGTACAAACAGGTTCCCTCACATTCCCAAGACTGCCAAGCCCCTGAGGTGGCTTATGTTTCAGCTAGGCAATTTCATCTAAGTGCATTGCGAGTAGGAGAATTAAATGTAGCACTGAAACCAGTTTAGATGAACCAGGCTTTCAAAGCTTGCTAAATAATAAACAGCTTGCCTAAAGGATGAGGCTCAGTAATTAAGTATTCCCCTGCATTTCAGTTTTCAATCTTGCTTTAAAGCCATCATTTGACAACTTTTTTTTTTTCATCAGAGTTTGCATGACCTACTGACCTCAAACTTAAATGTATAAGAATCAGCAGTTTTTCTGCTTTCTGGGATACCTCAGTGAGAAAGACACACATGGTATATACTCATTTATAGCTGGATATTAGACATATAATATAGGATAAACATACTAAAATCTGTACACCTAAAGAAGCTAAACAAGAAGAAGGACCCTGGGTAAGATGATCAATTCTCACTCAGGAAGGCAAACGGGATGGACATGGGAAAAGAGAGAAAACAGGGAACAGGACGGGAGCCTACAACAGAGGCCTCTGAAAGACTCTACCCAGCAGGATATCAAAGCAGATGCCGAGACTCATAGCCAAATTTTGGGCAGAGTGCAGAGAATCTTATGAAAGAAGGGGGAAATAGAAAGACCAGAGGAGGACAGAAGCTCCACAAGGACTGCAACAGAACCACGAAATTTGGGCCCAGGGATTTTTTTCTGAGACTGATACTCCAACCAAGGACCATGCATGGAGATAACGTATAAAACCTGCACAGATGTAGCCCATGGCATCTCAGTCTCCAAGTGGGTTTCCTAATAATGGGAACAGGGACTGTCTCTGACATGAACTCAGTGGCTGGCTCTTTGATCACCTCTCCCTGAGGGTAAAGCAGCCTTGCCAGGCCACAGAGGAGGACAATGCAGCCAGTCCTGATGTGATGTAGGGTCAGAGGGAATGGGAGGAGGACCTCCCCTCTTGGTGGATTTGGGGAGGAGCACGGGTGGAATGGATGGAGAAAAGAGAGGGAGGCTTGGGATTGGGAGGGGAAGAGGGAGGGGGCTGCAGCTGGGATACAAAGTGAATAAAGTGTAATTAATAAAAAATAAATAAATAAAATAAATTTTAAAAAAGAATCAGTAGTTACCCCCAGGTGATGAGCTCAGCTTCTATCACCAAACAAGTCATGGCAATCTGCCACAGTAACAGTTTTCATATGAATCTATTCCTTGTCACAAGAATGTGTTACAGTTTTATTATGAGCTGCCTCTCCATGACGGTTTGCTCTCCTGCCGCTGCAGTAGGTTGAACTCACACTCTGACCTGTCTCTATCTTCAATTCTAGTTCTTATAGCTAGTTTATTGAACATGGATTATTTCCCTGCATACTAGTGATCTCAACAAACACTAATTTGTATGATTTGTATTTTCTTCTCACAGTCCTATTTATTTCAGGAACATTTATACAACCAAAATAAAAGTAGATTTGTGTCTTTCTAATAATTATAAAAGTTATTTTGTTCTTGTTTTACATTTTTTGTTAAACTTGCTATTATGTCAAAAAGAATATTGAATAACGAGAGGGGAAAAACACTGTCTTTTACTTTAATTAATACAATTAATTATATTATCAACGTTGATATAAGTATTGTTGCTATTATTTCTAATTATAGTTATTAATATATTTCTCTAATATATGTTCTTCTATATTAGTTTACCTTTTAAGGACAAAGTAGTGAATATTATCAAATTCCATCCAATTTTTTCTTCATTTAGTATTAGTATGATTCTTGTGTATATGTATAAATGTGCCATAGAGTGTAAGGAGGTCAGAAGAAAAGTTTTAGTTGTTGATTCTTTTCTTCATCTTATTTAAGCAGGTTATTTATTATTGTTCCTGCCATGTTCAGTACTGCACTGTACTCAAAGCTAACTATCCTGTATATTTCTTGACAATTACCATGTATCTGCTTCTCATCCTGCTGCACAGGGCTGGGATCATAGGCATAGGCCATCTGGTTCTGAGTGTGGTGTGGATTTGTGTGTTTGTGTGAGTGTGTGTGTGTACTCTTTTCTTCATTTTATTAAAATATAAAAAGTTATAGAATACCACTAATATGTTTTGTTGTGGAGACCATTATCTAGTGGGTTTTCATTAATATTTTCTTTTATAAGTTTGGGCTTGTTCTTAGACAATTTATAAAGTGCATTCTGATTTTATGCCTCAAATCCTTCATTATCTTCTCTCTATTCCATCTACCACCCTTTCTCCCTGGGAATGTTCTTTCTTCCAACATTGACTCTTTGACAGATTGGTACTATAAAATTTTATATAAATAATAGCAATTATACATCTATGCCCAAAGATTCTTCTCAGCCATATGTTTTTAACAAGATTAAAAGTACTAAATATATTTTCTTTATATTGAAAGGTTCTCAAATATAACCAGAAGGCAGTTCACTACTCCAGTAACAGTCATAATACATTTGGACCAATGGACCATCTTGCAAGGCAGGTATAGCACTCTATATACATCAGTCACACCTTGTTAAGGCTATTTATGTATTTACTCTCTTTTTATCCTATATAGTCCCTTGTGGTACTAGCAAAGCTATTCCACAGAAAGGAAGTTTCCAGCTCACTCCAAAATATTTTCTCTATGTCTTATTACTAATGTATGTGATCCCTTCAGCAATTTTATGGTATCTGCTATTTCTAGTAGACAGCCAAGTACAGTGGAAAGAGTCTATACTGAATAGGAGTAGCGGGAGTACACCTTAGTCTTGTTCCTGATCTCAGAGGGGGAAATCTTTGATTTTCTTCCTTTGACAGGATAATGGCTATAGATTTATCACAGATAGCCTTTACTATGTTGAGGTATGTTTCTCTAGCCTCTTTATGAATATTATCATGAAGAGATATTAGATTTTATCAAAGACCCCTTATGTGTTTACTGAGGTAATCATATTGTTTATATCTTTCAATCAATTTGTTTGATGTACATTTATTGATTTACATATGCTGAACCTTCCTGAGTCTCTGGAATGAATTTGACTTGTTCATAATGACTGATTTTTTTAACCTATTCTAAGTGTAGATTTATTTTTTAGATTATTTGCTAAAAATAGAAGTAATGAGTAGGAATTGAAAGAGTATTTAATATTTAAAATGATTTATATGCATACTGTGTTGTCTTGAGGAAACTGGAAACTATCTTCCCACTAACAGACTGGCTTTATTTAATTTCATCATTTCCAACAATGGCTGTTTTTATATTTTAGTTTTCACAAAACTGGGAAAATAGTATCCCTATTCTATTACTTACAGTTCCTCTGATTATTAGTGAGGATGACTTTTCTTGGTCACTTACTTTTTTTAAATATTTTCATATTTTACAATTTACTCACTTTACATCTGATTGTAGCCTCCCTCATTTGCTCCTAGTCCCACCCTCCCTCCATCTTCCCTTCACTCCCCTCCCCTAGTCCAATGAAAGGGGGGTCCTCCTCACCTACCTATCAAATACCTATCTGACCCTAGCCTATCAAGTCTCATCAGGACTGCATGGGTCTTCTTGATGTTCCATCAAAGAAAGACATTTGTTAAATTATTTTTAGCCACTTTATTCATAATAGCCAGAATCTGGAAACAACCTAGATGTCCCTTAACAAAAGAATGGATACAGAAATTGTAGTACATTTACACAATGAAATGCTGCTCAGCTATTAAAAACAAGGAAATCATAAAATTTGCAGGAAAATGGATGAAATTAGGAAAGTTCATCCTGAGTGATGTAACTCAGACACAGAAAGACTCACATGGTATATACTCACATGTAAGTGGATATTAGCCATATAATATAGGATAGGCATACTAAAATCCACAGACCTAAAGAAGATAAGTAACAGGAAAGACCCTAGGGAGGATGCTTAACTCTCAGTTAGAAGGGCAAACAGGATAGCCACTGGAAACAGTGGAAGAGAAGGAACAGGACAGGAGCCTATTGTAGATGTTCTCTGAAAGACTCCACCCAGCAAAGGATCGAAGCAGATGCTGAGACTCACAACCAAACACTGGGCAAAGCATAGGGAGTCTATGGAAGAAGATGGGATAGAAGGACTTGGAGAGAGTAAGAGCTCCACAAGGAGACCCCCCACAAAAATCTGTGCCCAGGGGGTCCAGCAGAGACTGATCCACCAAAAAGGACCCTCTGCTCAGATGTAGCCCATAGGCAGCTCATTCTCCATGTGGGTTCTCTAGTAAGGGATGCAGGCCTGTCTCTGGCATGAACTCAGTTGCCTTTTCTTTGATCACTTCCCCCTGATGGGGTGGCCTTGTCAGAATGATAGTTTAAAAGTGAACTTGAATTCAGTTTGCAAGCATTTTTTTGAGCTATTATTGTAACATGTGTATTGATTCTGGTCATTTTGTGTTTTAACTTTTATTGATATGGGTGATTTGTTTTCTGTTCCTATCTATTTGCTATCTTTATATGCCTATAATATTGGATGGTATCTGCTTAGGTTTGTGTGATTTTCTTCTGTGATTTCATTGAAAATATTTCCTGTGCCTTTGGCTTAGATTTTTTTCTCTTTACCCACAATTCAAAGACTCGAGTCGCAAAAATTATGCACTTTCTGTTCATGGTTTTTCTAAAAGCAATACTACAATTTTTCACTGAGTGACACAGTTCCTCTGCCTTGTCTTCAAGCTCTGATATGCTGTTTCCTACTCCATCCATTCTATTGGTAAAGCTTTCAGCTGACCATTTTATTAGATTTACTATCTTTTTTTTATTTCATGTTATATTTCTGGTTGGGCTTTCTTCAGTATTTCTACTTTCTTACTGGATTATATTTTTATGCTCTTAATTGTCTTCCTTCTTCATTTTTTCAAGGGATTGTGTGTATAGGTTTTCTCAATTTTTATTCTGCTGTTTATTTATACATTATTTGGGTTTCTGGAACATATCTATAATTCCATTTTGAATTCATTGACTTGATTTTTATTTCCTGTAAGACAAAATTTAAATTGCTTGTGATGTAGCATGTAAACTTCCAGTGATAGATCTACCTCATTTTTGTGTCTTTATCACACTCATTTATAAAACACCCTTTGTTACATCCTTACATAGACTCCAAAATCACTAACAGACTCCTCTCACTGTCTTATATTATTTTACAATTCTGATTAGTGTGAATTGCAATGTGAATACTCTTGGGTTCTTAAACTGCATAAAAAGTTATCTGCAATGCAGCATCATTTTGGTTCAGTAATTCACTTATTTCAAATCTTTGTGTATTGTGTTAATACTTTTAGGAAAGGGCAAAATTTTATTCCTTTCATGTATAGTGACTATTAACATTACATGGTTCCATACTTTTAATCTGTTTTAATTGGTTCCTTATATTTCTGCCCCTATCATCCACCACAATCCCTCCAACACCCCAACACCAGGTATGAGAGAAAGAAGGTAAGTGAGGAGAGGGGTAATAGTTCTTTTTGACTACTTCCTGCTGTTTAGAGTCATCGGATTTCTTGGGACAAGTCCAATCTTCATTTCAAGATATCTCCAACAACTTCTTGTCAAACTTCAATAATAGCAACTACGAGCAGCAGCAGCCTTCTTCTTTGGAACCACCCCCATCCCTGTCTGGACTCTGGATAAAACTGTTTATTCCCTCTTTAGAATTCTCAGAATTAAGCTGTCTGCAGCTGTCAAAGAGAGCACACCTCTCAGACCTGTACAAGGTAATAGTCACCTCTGCGGATAGCATAAAGCAGCCCCATATCCCATGCCTGAGATTAAAACAAAAATATGTTTACATAACATAACAGTTTTTAAAAATACCAAAACTTCCACTACATTCCAGTCTATGTAGGGAATAGAGAAGAGAATGAAGATAAAATTGATAGAAGTGATAGTAGAGAGATACTTCCAGATACAGCATAGCTATTTTCCTCAGTAGGTGTGATTACCTATAGGAGACCAGAATGAGATTGGCTCAATTAACTTTCTGTTATAAAAGGAGTAGAACTCTGGAGACTATGCCCTTTCCAGAGTATTTATAAATAGTTAGCTATCACTAACTAGTTAGGATCAGGAGGCGTCAACTTTCTCAGAGACCTATAGGCAGCTAATGGGTGCTAGGAAAAGGGGTTGCTGAGACTATATCCTTTCCTAGATAATATTTTTATATAGTTAACAGTTGCAAGGAGAGAGATTTTTCTACAGTTGTGCTGATGCTAAGTTGTCTGTTCTCCCTACTCATGCTATTCTAACCATTATTTCATCAACTTAGAATGAATGGAATCATCTTTGTTCTGGCATCAATACTGTTTCTGAGGTAAATAGATGTTTGCTGATCTCAGGAAAAGTTTTCCTTTGATGAGAAGGAAGTGCCCCTCCTCATCTTTCTTGATTAACTTTGATTGAAAGTCTATTTTATTAGATACTAGGATTGCTACCCCAGCTTGTTTTCTGGGTCCATTTGCTTGGAAAATATTTTTCCAGCCCTTTACTCTGAGGTAGTGTTTATCTTTGTTGCATAGGTCTGTTTCTTAGATGCAGCTGAATGTTGAATCCTGTTTCCTTAACCATTCTGTTAGTCTGTGTCTTTTCATTGGAGAGTTGAGTCCATTGATGTTGATAGATAATAGTGACCCTTGACTGTTATTTCCTTTTATTGTGGTCCTACTGTGATTCATTGTGTTTTTGTTGTTGTTGTCGTTGGGAAATTATCTGTATCCTATATTTTCTTTGTTGTAGTTGTTTTCGTTGGACTGAAGTTTTCCTTCTAGTACCTTCTGTAGGGCTATGTTGCTGTGTAGGTATTGCATGAATTTTGTTTTGTCATGGAAAATGTTGTTTTCTCCATCTATGTTGATTAAAAGCTTTGCTGGGTATAGTAGTCTTGGTTGGCATCTGTGTTCCCTTAAAGACTGCGTGACTTCTGCCCAGGCCCTTCTGGCTTTCATAGTTTCTGATGAGAAGTCTGGTGTGAGTCTGATTGGTCTACCTTCATATGTTACTTGACCCTTTTCCTTTGCTGCCTTTAATATTTTTTTCTTTGTTTTGTAGCTTTAGTGTTTTGATTATGATGTGATGAGAGGTATTTTTTTCTGGTCTAGTCTATTTGGTGTTCTCTAGGCTTTTTGTATGTTGATGGACATCTCTTTCTTTAAGTTGGGAAAATTTTCTTCTATGAATTTTTAAAAATATTTTCTGGTCCTTGGAGTCTGGAGTCTTCTTTTTCATCTATTCCAATGATTCTTAGGTTTCATCTTTTCATGGCATCCTTAATTTCTTGGATGTTTTGTGTTTGGGACTTTTCCGATTTTCTATTTTCTTTGAATGAGGAATCCATTTCAGCCAGCGTATCCTCAGCTCCCGAGATTCTCTCTTCCATCTCTTGTATTCTATTGGTGATGCTTACCTTTGTGGCTCCTGATCTTTTCTCTAAGTTTTCCAGTTCCAGGTTCTTCTCCCTTTGTGTCTTCTTTATAGATTCTAATTCTGTTTTCATGCTTTGTACTGTTTCCTTCATCCGATTGACTGTGGCTCCTATTTTTTTGTTTGTTTCTTCTCTGTATATCTTCAATTGTTCCTCTAGGTGGGCAGTTACATTCTTCTGAATTTCTTTGAGAGCCTTGTTCATTTCATCTTTTTGTCCCTCTTTTTGTTCCTCTAATATCTGCATAATCATAGCTTTAACATAATTTTCCTGTGTCTCCGCTGAATTAAAATCTCCATTGCTTTTGGGTGTTTCTGGTGGGGCCATGGTGTCCTGATTTTTGTTGGGTGAGTTCTTATGTCTACCTTTGGCCATTTGTTTATATATAATCAAGGATCTGTTTGTGCTTTAAGGCTGAACTTCAGCCTGAAACTGTCAATCCCTTGTGTCTGGAGTATTCTTCAAGAAGATCAGGGAGTTCCAGTGGTTTGATAGTGTGTGTTGTGCCTCAGTTGAACTCTGTTGTGGGATCTGTGTCCCTGGCTTTGTGCTCTGTGTTAGAAGCTATGAGCACCGCAGGCTGGTCACCCCTCTGGTCTGGAGGCTTGGCTCCTCACTCTCTGTCAGAGGCTGAGTGTCCTGATTTGAGATGGCAGCTGGGGGCGCCGCTCTGGTCTGGAGGTTCCATGCTCAGACCTGGGCTTGCTGCTAAGGGCTCTGCTCTGGACTAGAGACTTGGCGCCTCCTTCTGGGCCAGGGGCTGTGCACCATGGTCTGAGATGGTATTTGGGGGCACCTCAGTCTTGACCTGATACTATGTGTCCTGGTCTGGAGTGGTGGCTAGCACTGTCAAGGGGAGTGTGCCTGCCCGATGCAGCTCGGTTTGGGGAATGGAATCTGGGGCCCTCTCAGTCTGGCCGGTGGACACACAGGGTTTGGGGTGGTTGCTGACGGTGCTGTGCTATGTGAGCCCAACGGATGCAGGCTGGTCTGGAACGTTACCCATGGCCCTCTCAGTCTGGCCCAGAGACTATGTGACCCAGTCTGATATGACAGCTATTGGTGCCCAGGCCGGCTATTCATTCAAATCAGGGCTGTGCGCTGCAGGTCACCTGGAGTTTTTCTGGGGAATAACTGGATGTCCTGCCGGAGCCCGCCAGCAGAGCAGAACGGGGTTCTGAGTCAGGAGTGAGGATTGAAATTAATAATGTACACTACACATATTATGTTCCGAGAGGCTTCTGGCCGCTTGCTTGTGGCTCCAATGAGCCCTAGAGCATCAATATGCTCTGCATCCGAAAAGCCAGGAGACTAGCTAGCCTTGTTTATTTATACAAACAGTTTACACAATGGGTTAATTTTTACAAGGAAGTGAGGCAGAGTTGAGATTTCTAACAAGCTCTCCCACCTGCTGTCACTAAACAAAAGGCTAATGGACTTGCAAATCCTTCCCTGTCTCCAAGGGAAGGCCTGGAAAAAAAACTTGTCTTCCTGTGCTGAGACGAGCATTTCAAACAGCCGCCAAAGCAGCTATGACCAGGCTCACCACAATGTCCCAAGGATTTTCCCACTTGATTTCCTCAGAGTAGGAATTCTGCTACCTGGCAATCACAAATGCTGGTGTTTTACGTCCCAGAGTTTAGTCTCCTGATTGCTGCGCTGTCACTGCTGTCCTACTCCTCAGACACAGTGTCCTCTTGTGGCAGCCATCTTGGATCCACTCTCCCATTTTGCTTCTTATACTTGGAAAAACTTTAGACTGAATAAAAGTTTAATGAAGGAATAAGTGATGGATGAGTAAGAAGAAAAGTATGGTGTTTATCCCAAGACTAGGGTGTTACCATCCCTGTTTGAAGTGTATACATTTCTCTCCCACAATGAGTTACTAACATGAAAAGTGTTCACCCAGCCCAAGTTCTAGTTTGCTACTTGCTGTGGCCAGTGGGAACACACAAGTAATCTGTGGATCAGGTCTAGAGACTGTCAGACCCTGATAACATATAGGTGCAGCATGTGGGAGCACAGAAACTTCCCTTTTGTCCTTGGCTGCTCAGAACAACAGAAGTCAGCTGCAGTCCCATCATGCCTGTGGAGGTGGGGAATTGACTGGCAGCCCAGTGGCACAAACCAGGGATGAGGAGGGGGGCTTATTATAGAATGCTTATGAAGTATAATCGGTTAACTAAGGCAGCCTCTCTTACCCATACCATGCGACTGAAACAATGAATTCTGAAAGAAACAAGGGAATCTATTCATGCTCTATCCAGACCTTGCTAACACTTTTCTTTAATATTCCCTTAGATTATGGTCCTGTCCCTGCTCCTGAAAGTAACCCTAATGAAACTCATCATTTTACCGGAGTGTATTTGAGTAAAACCTTTTCTTTAATCTGTCATTGTTTCCCTATCAGCCTACCAATAGGTGTTTTAATACATGCTTTCCTCCAAAAGATTCATTCATACAATAAAGATGAAAAGGAGTAGAAAAACAACTCAAGTTTGCATTACAACACAATTTTAAACAATGTAGCTTCATTATAAGACCTAGAATAAACATTAATAAGGATTGTGTTGAAATATATAGAAGATAGCTGAAAAAGCTTATTTGAATGAGTCAATAAAATATGCTGTTGATGATAAATATTTAATCTATTTGGTTTGAATAGAAAATGTTCATTCCTATCATTTAAATATTCCTCACTCAAATAGCTAGTCTGTTACAGGATAGATTTCAATCCACGTATGATCCAAATTATCATTAAACTTTAACTACTCTTCTAAATTTTAGGACAAATTCATACAAAACCCCCAAATTATTCCTGAACCTCACACCTGTTATGGTGATGAAATTATTTATATATATATCATATTATGTGCTATGGAAAATACATGTTATGAAGATTCTGTGGAATATGGATAAAATTATAGAGTTTGGAGTGAACTACCGTTATTTAACCTAATAATTTTATTAGTATTTATTTAGTAACAAGACTGTCTTTGTTAGATTTCCCAATATCTTTCATTTATATTTTTCAAAAGGGGTTGGGACTTGTACATAGTAGAGGAATTGGCCAGTGGCATACCACATAGTAAAACAAAGATGGAGGTGAAAGGAAAGTCTGTTGTGATAGAGAATTTTCAAGAAGACACACATGGTATATACTCAATGATAAGTGGATATTAGACATACAATATAGGATAAACATACTAATATCTGTACACCTAAAGAAGCTAAGCAAGAAGGAGGACTCTGGGTAAGATGATCAGACCTCATTCAGAAAGGCAAATGGGATGGACAGTGGAAGAGAGAGAAAACAGGGAACAGGACAGGAGCCTACCATAGAGGGACTCTGAGAAACTCCAACCAGTAGGGTATCAAAGCAGATGCTGAGACTCATAGTTAAATTTTGGGCAGAGTGCAGGGAATCTTATGAAATAAAGAGGAGATAGAAAGACCTGGAGGGGACAGGAGCTCCACAAAGAGAGCCACATAACAAAAAAACTGGGCCCATGGGTCATTTCTGTGACTGATACTCCAACCAAGGACCATACATGGAGATAACCTAGAATCCCTGCACAGATGTAGCCCATGGCAGTTCAGTCTCCAAGTGGGTTTCCTAGTAAGGGGAAAAGGGGCTGTCTCTGACATGAACTCAGTGGCTGGCTTTGTGATCACCTCCCCCTCAGGGGGAAGCAGCCTTTCCAGGCCACAGAGGAGGAACAGTGAAGCCAGTCCTGATGAGAACCAATAAGCTAGGGTCGTTAAATAAATAAATAAATAAATAAATAAATAAATAAATAAATAAATGTTAAAAATTAATTTTAAGTGACTAAAACCCATTTAATACACACACACTCACACATGTATGGAGAGAGAAGGAAAGGCAGAGAGAAAAATAGGGGTGATGAAAATGACATCGATCTTTGCCAAGTCAAAACATACAGCTGTAATTCTGCTTGACCCTTGGCTGGTCTGAGACAACACCTCAGATCTGATACTGCTTATATAAATAGATAGACATTAGCCAGCTGCGAAGCCATTAAGTAAGAATTTCACCACTCAATTTTTTCTGGTAACAATAGAAAAAGAAGCTTATTAATTGCCCCTTGTTAGGATTTAAAATACCACATGAAAAGGTAGAGATATCTAAGAATCGTTGAAGTCCATTAAGGGAAAGCTACTTTCTCCTGGTAAGAAGGTTGAATTCTGAATTCTACCTCTAACCCTGTGCGGAAACATGACATTTTAATCTGCCATAAAGATTATAACATTGTATAATATTGTTCTTTCTCCTAAGAGTTAATCCAACTGGGCCTGCCAATCATCGGCCCAATCATACATCCCTCAGGAAAACTTATTCTCCTAAAGATATGGCAATGGGATTAGTAATTATCTCCTTAATGAGATAAAAATCTTCAACTCCCCAGAAGCACCTCCCTCTGTCAATTGCTTGCACATCTTCATCGCTCAACCTGCTTGATATTTTGTGTTCAAATTCAAGAGTAATGATCTTTTTGCTAATTTTTATTTTTGCTTCATATAGTGACCAAATGATTAAAGACGTTTCTCTTGAAAGCCTGGGTATTTCCACTCTTTCTCTGAAGACCAGTCCCATTAACAGCTATAAGGTGATTTCAATGCCTACCTTAAGTGGCATATGTTTCTATACTCTGCCTCTCTTCTTCAGGAAGCTGTTCACTTTGAAAGAAAAATTTTAATAAAAAATGGCCTGAGGATTTCTTTCTAATCAAGTTTTTAAATTCTTCTGTCAACAAGACAGAACTCACAGAATGGAACCCCAATTCCCGTGTCACACAAGTGCTCTTACTATATATTATCTTTGACACAAATAAACACAGAAACTTTGTGACCTACAATTGTAATATTTAAATATAACTATAAACTACCAGGGAACCAGGTTTATCAATATAGGAATGGGACAGATGTCTCATTGGCTATGTTCAGAGTCTAGGTCTGCTTTATAGTAAGGATGCTGTCGTTTATAGCTTGAAGAATGTGAACCAGAGACATTCTGAAATGTAGGCATGCTAGTTTGAAGGAGAATGGCTCTCATATGCTCATGTACTTGAATGTTTATTTCCAAGTTTTTGAACTATTTAGGAAGGATTAGGAGGTATAGTCTTTTTGGAGAATTTGCATCACTGGAAATGGGCTCTGGGGTTTCAAAAGCCCATGCCAGGCTTATTCCCTTCCTCTCAGTACCTCATGTTTATGGATCAGATGAAAACTCTCAGCTACTGTTTTAGTGTTTGCCTGCCTGCTGCCATGCTCCTAACCACCATGGTCATTAACTCACCCTGTGGGTGTTAACTGTGAGCAAAACCCTATTTACGTGTTCTCTTTTATAAGTCATCTTGGTCATGGTGTCTTTTCACTGCATAAAACAGTAACTAAAATAGAAGGCAATGCAGGGTAAGAAAATTTAAAGTGACTAGGGTAAGAACAAGAATATTATCCTATCTCTCATACAAATCTACTCAACTTTTCAATTTTAAAGCAGGAAGACTAGAAAGAATTTGGTCTATACTAAACAACTGCTTCTAAATATATTCGTAACAAAGTAGGAGAATCTTTGTAAAATGAAAAATGAAAGTTCATTATTATTCTACCTGGCCTCATGTTTTTAAAATATCACACAAAGAAGCTATGCTCTAGAGGTTAGTCAAGATTGTTCCTTGCGCTTGCAGCCAAACTTGGTAGTATAAGAATCACCCAAGTGATTCTGGTTTTGAAGGCAGTTAGGAGGTCATGGATTGTAGCTGAGGCTTTGCACTGCGAGAGACCATGAAAGTCTCCAATGGTGAATGTCCAGCCTCAGTGGAAGTTAAAGGCCCAGAACTGAAAGGGTCCTGATGAAAATTTGAGGCTTTAAATGTAGAAGATACTCTATGAGACACTATTGGTGAAAATGCAGCCCAGTTGCAGCAGAAGATCCTTGCATTTTGGAGATGTCAGTACCATGGTAGGAACACCAAGAACAGCAGGAGCAGTGGAGTGGAATGCTTAGAAGGCAGGGTACATGTGTTGCAGTGGGCAGAGATGGATAAATATCCCAAGCCTGTAGAGGAACATAGAGAATTATGAATGAATCTCAAACATTGACCTTTGAGTTATTTATGCTGTTGCAATTTGATTTTGCTTTTTTCAGATTGTGACCAGGCCGTGGTTCTTCCCTCTTAAAGTGAGAAGGCATCTAATTTAATTTTTTTATTTTAATTTTTTATATTAACCACAGGTTGTTTACTTTGTATCCCAGCCATAGCCCCCTTCCTCAATCCTTCCCAATCTCAACCTCCCTCATCTCCTCCCTGCCCCTTTCTAAGTCCACTGCTAGGGGACGTCCTCCTCCCCTTCCATCTGACCCTAGGTTATCAGGTATCTCCAGGACTTGCTACCATGTCCTCCTCTATGGCTTAGCAGGACTGTTCCTCCCTCAGGGGGAGGAGAGGGGGAACTAAAGGAGCCAGTCATTGAGTTCATTTCAGAAATAGTTCCTGTTCCCCTTACTAAGGAAACACACTTGGTTACTGAGCTACCATGGGCTACATCTGAGCAGGGGTTCTAGGTTATATCTATACATGGTCCTTGGTTGGAGAAACAATCTCATAGAGGGACCCCGTGTCCTGATATATTTTGTCTTTGTGGAGCTCCTGTCCTCTCTAGGTCATACCAACTCCCCCTTCTTTCATATGACTCTCTGCATTCTGCGTAAGGTTTGGTTATGAGTCTCCACATCTGCTTTGATACACTGCAAGGTAGAGCCTTTTGTAGCAGCTTTATTTGTAATAGCCAGAACCTGGAAACAAACCAAATGTCCCTCAGTGGAGGAATGGATACATAATTGTGGCACTTTTACACAACGGAATACTACTCAGCAATTAAAAACAAATCATGAAATTTGCAGGCAAATGGTGGGATCTAGAAAAGATCATCCTGAGTGAGGCATCCCAGGAGCAGAAAGATACACCTACAAGATAGAATAAACATACTAAAATACGTGCACCTAAATAAGATAAACAAGAAAGAGGACCCAGAGTAAGATGATCAAACCTCACTTAGAAAGACGAATGGGATGGACATTGGAAGTAGAAGAAAATAAGTAACAGGACAGAAGCCTACCACAGAGGGCCTCTAATTTAATTCTGATTTTTATGGAAGCTCACAACTGGAAGGCTTTGAAATTTTAAAAGGGATTTTAGAATTTCAAAAGAGCCTGGCTTTAAAGACATGTAATTTTTAATGTGCCTGAATTTGTAAAGACTGTGGGATTTTAAATATTATTTATATTTTTAAGTGGGATCTTGGGGATGAATGAAAAAGAAAGGGTTGTGGCTTAACAGTGATGCGTTTGTGTACAACTTGTCAGGGGTCAATTATGCTATATAGTTTTCTTTATTCTTATATATATTTTTCAATACAGGGTTTTTCTGTGTAGCCTTGGCTGCCTTGGAATTACCTTGTAGACCAGGCTGGCCTGGTTCTCACACCTGCCTCTTCCTCCCTCAATGCACAATTACAGGCATTTACCACTGTGCCCTACTATACAGGATAATTTTATGCCAACTTGACACAAGGTAAATTCATTTAAGAGGAGGGAACCTCAATTGATTAAATGCTTCTGTAAGATCTACAGAGTGGGTTATAGGACAGCCAAGGTTATAGGTAGAAACAATGTAATCCAGACCCAGAAAGACACACAAGGTATCTACTCACGTATATTTGGATATTAGCCCAATAGTACGGGATAATCATTCTAAAATTCACAAACACAAAGAATCTAAGTAAGAAAGAAGGTCCAAGGAGGAAAGATGCTTGAATCTCCTTCAGAGGGGGAAATAAAATAGACATTGGAAATGGATGAAGAGAGAAAACTGGGTGCAAGTGGTGGTGGGAAGAAGAACAAGGGTGGTGATCAGGTGGGAGACAGCCAGGCTGGGAGGTAAGAGAGAGAGAGGAGGGAAACTGATGGGAGAGAATAACTGCGACAAGTTGGAGACCTACCTCAGGTAGGCTCCTGGGGAAAGCTATGGATATGACTGCAGGAGAGAATCTTAGCAGTGGGGGATATGAAGGCTAAGTGGCCAACTCCTATAGCTAGGCAGGACTTCCGGTGGAGTGAGGGAAACACCAACTCACCCACAAAACCTTTGACAATTTACCCTGCCTACAAGGTATAGAGGGATAAAGATGGAGCAAAGATTGAGGGAAGGTTGAAATAATGACTTCCCCAACTTGACTCTCACCCAATGGGAGAGAGTCAACCCCTGACACTATTAACGATACTCTGCTATAGTTGCAGAAAGAAGATCAATATAACTGTCTTCTGAGAGGTTCCACCCAGCAGAGAATCGATACATATGCAGAGACTCACAGCCAAACATTAGGTAGTGCTCTGGAGTTTTGTGAAACTGTTGGGGGAAGGAGAGAGGGACCTGGAGAGGATAAAAACTCCACAAAAAGACCATCAGAGTCAACCAGGATCATAGGTTGAACCACCAACCAATGAGCATGCATGGAATGGATCTAGATCCTCTACACATCTGTTGCTGATGGGTAGCTTGTTCTTTATGTGGGTCTCCTAGCAATTGGAACAGAGGCCATCTTTGACATGGACTCTGTTGCCTGCTTTTGGATCATTTTCCCCTACCTGGGTTTCCTTGTCAGGGCCTCAAGAGAATATGCAGTCGGTAGGCTAGGGGTAGAGGGCAAGGGTGTGATAGGGATGTAAAGTGAATAAATTAATAAATTAAAAGAAAAGGATCAAAAGACAAACCTATAAGGCATTTTCTGAGTCATTGATGGGAAAAGGGCCAGCCAATTGTGGGTGGTGCCATACTTGGGCTAATGTTTCAGGTTCTATACGAAAGCAGACTAAGCAAGCCATGAAGAGCTAGCCAGTAAACAGCACCCTTCCATGGTCTCTGCGTCAGCCTTTCCCTCCAGGATTCTGTACTCTCTTTGAGTTCTCTTGACTTTCTTTGATGAGGAACAGTGCTGTGGAAATATAAGTAAAGTAAGTCATTTTATCACAATTTTTTTTTTGGCCACGGTGCTTCCTTGCAGCACTAGAACCCCTAACTAAGACACATGTAAGAAAGAAAGCAAAAAACAATGAAACAAAGGAAGGAAGAAACAAAGAAACAAAAAAGAAAAGAAAGAGTGAGCCTATGGAACAATTGAACCTGATCCGTTAAATGTGATAGAGGATGGGAGGAAGGGTAGAAATAGAATATGGGACACATAAGTAAGACCTTTCATAAAAGTGATAGAAAAACCTATTCTTGTAGAATTTTTCACACACACACACACACACACACACAGACACATACACACAGGAGAGACAGAGAGAGAAGGAGAGGGGGAGGGAGAGAATAAAGTTATCCTATAGCAGAACAACAATGCCCTTTCTTGAAATAACAGGGTAATTAACTTAAACAATAATAACAAAGCAGGGCCAGGAATGTGTTATCTCTTTTCGATCTTTTGGCCAGTGAGGTCCAATAGATCTCCCAACATTACAGGCCATTACCAAAGCTATCAATTACTTTCCAGAATGTGGGGTAAGACCCTATTGCTGAAGACATGCGTACACAAGTAACAGAACATGGAGAAATTTGGTTCTGACCTGGAAGTTTCATCCCTACTGGCTATCCTCAACAGTGCTAGAAAATGCTATGTATGCTACCAAAGGATAAAGTAATCATTAATCTTTCCCAGATGTGAATCCTGGGAGCTACAATAATGATTGGCTTGGCATGAAAAAGTTACTAGTGCAATAGTGCCACACAATGGAAACAACCAGCTTCTTTCTGATTGCTTTTAAGTCCTCTTCTTCTGAGCCTTAGAAGGGTTTGTATAAATGCCCTCTATATAGGGCTAAGCATTAAATATGCCTGACTCTCAGCACCATGAGAAGGCAAAAGCCTATATTTCCCTTCAATTTATTGTTAAAATAAAAAGCATCTCTGATTAAGGCTCATTTTATGAATGAGTATAGTTATAGATATTTGGAAGACACTGATATCATGCCAATTTAACTAAACAGCAGTAGTTCCTATTGATTTTCCCATCCACAGATTTATGATGGGGATCACAGTACCAGATGCGAATTTCCTTTTGTGGGAGAGAACTTTAACGAAATCACAGGCAGGTTGGTTGTGCTCCTAACAGTTGTGCCTCTACTTCAGCCAAGGTCACATCCTATCATTTATTTCTTGTGGGCAATGAAAAGACATGGCAAAAGCCTGTAAAGTATTGGAGCATCTTGAACTTTCCTGACCAACAATTTATAAGGAGGTATGGCATAGGAGGACTTGGGGCTCTTCCACTGGCCACGATATCAAACTTAATTCAATTGTTCCCTGTCAGCATTGGATAAACTCATCCACAAAGCAATGAAAAGATTTAATTCCCGTTACTAAAAACAACACTGCTCTGGATGTAATCAAGGGCAGAACAGCTTTAGCAGACAAAACAAAATATTCAGGAGAGACCAGAAAACAAGAATGTTGGCAAACTGGTGTAAATAATCAAAGAGCAAAGCCAAAAGTATAAATAAATGACATTGAAATTGAATGTTTAGTAGACGCAGGAGCAAATTTGACAATAATTTCACCAAAATCTTGGCATCCAGATTGGCTTCTTTAGGAAGTAAACATCCAGTTTCTAGGGATTAGAACTTTGTCTAAGGTAAAAACAAAGTGCAAACTGTGTTGAGTGTATAGGACCAGAAGGACAAATAGGAAAATTAAATTAAACTAAAATATGTGGCTAACTAATATAGCCATGACTTTATGTGGATGTGATGTTTTCTCAGCAAGGAAAACAGATTATTATTTCTCTAATCTCAGAAACCAACAGTAAAATAAAGAATAATTCCAAGAAATATATGAAAAGACATTATCAAGAATAGTCATAAACTGTTCAGGTTTTACATAAGCGGGACACAACAGCTGCAGAGAGACATTGGATAGCAGAAAAAAAACCTACTGAATTAAATCAGCCTGTGTATTTTAAAGATGTATTGAACTGAGAGTGGAAACTAGGATATGTGTTACATCAGGGAAGAGGTTTTGCCTTTGTTTCCGTAGGAGCAGAACCATCAAAACTGATAAATATTAGATTCAAACAGGAGAGATCTCCTGAATATGGAGATAGTTCATCAGATAGGTTAGTCATTCAGAACAAACTAACTTATAAAGACTTAAAAGTGCCTTTTGTTTGATTAGATATAAAAATAAAGTAATATTTTGAAGGATATTTACCTATCACAACACTGAAATGAAGTAAAATATACGTTTTCTTAAACCATGTGTCTTAATTCATGTTAGAACATTAGACTGGCTTGCCACATATTCCATACCATTTGAACGTTAAGTTTTGAGTTTTCAAAAGTCCTTAATAAAAAGGATATTATTGTTGTTGTTTCATATTAAAAACATAGTTTAGAGATTTAAAATATTTTAAATGAATCCAAAGGCTAAATGTGGTTCAAACTTGTTTTCTAAATCTCTAAGAGGTGGAGTGATTTATGGCTTTGATTTATGGCTTTTGAGCAGAGAAGTCATAGCCCATGCCTTTAATCCCAGTAGAGACAAGCAGATCTCCGTAAATTAGTTGTTTTCTAAATCCTAGAGTTACCGTGAACAAGGTGGTGGTGGTGCATACTTTTAATCCCACCACCCAGGAAAAACATTCAGATACAGCTCTAAATTGGTATGTTTTCACACTTGAGATATCTCATACCATATTCACAATTTTTTAAAAAAAACCTCTATAGAGTTATAAGAAAAGCAATTAATTTTCAATGGGGTCAGGAACAAAGAGCAGCTTTTGCAACTACTGGTAAGCTCATCTCTGTGCCTGCAACCCTGACCAATATAGAACTAGATAATGTCCTAATTATGGTTACCATATTTATTGCTAAATTCTCAACTGGGGACTCTCCATAAAGCAAAAAGGAGTCTACCAACATTTGCTTGTTGGCTTCTTTTGCAAACACTCTCTATATACGGTACTATGGATATTTAAGGAGTCATGGACAACCTTATACTCACTTATTGTCAATCACCCTATGGCCATAGGGGTGCCCTTTACAATCATAGATTGTATCTGTTCAAAGGCAGAGTCCTTTGCAGGCTTAGTCATAGAAGGAAAGTTATTACAGTGAAACTGGTACCTATTTGAGTTCCTTTGTGACCAAGATGTGATAGCAAAGGTATCTGTGCTTTCCCTCATTGAGGAAATAGCTCTGTTGTCTATAATCCCCATCCCTAAATTGATAGCCCCTACCCCAAAACTTGAACTTTGGGGACCAACAGAATGGTCAAAACACTTGGCTAATATATGGTTTACTGATGGTTCATCAAGCACTGATGGAACTAAAACTGATGGAAAATGGCAGTCTTTAAATACGAGGATGGAATGGTGAATACTGAGGAAGAAACCACAAAATCAGTGCAGCACTACTGGTTATAAAACAAACAACTAGGAGAGCAAAAGGAAATCTCTATCTTCTCCAATTTACCATGTGTGCAATGGTATAGCTATATGGTCATCAAAATGGAAAACTACTAACTGGCAGAGAAATGGCAACGATAACTGGTCATGGGAGGCATAAGTGAAAATGCCAAAACATAGGAAAATGTAGCAAAAGCCATCAAATTGTGTAGCTTATACACGCAAAAGAGAAGAAACATCTGAAAATATTGAAATAATGGACAAATTTGCATCAATTAATTAAAACTGGAATATTAAAATTGGCAAAGGAACAAATTCGGTATAAATCTGCAAGAATGATAAAACTTGAAAGTTTACTCTTAACACTAAAAAATAATGGAAAATAGAGAAGCAAATTAAACCATGACAACCTATGAGAATAACTATTATAAGCAATCCATAGCCAGGCGGTGGTTAACACCTTTAATCCCAGCACTTGGGAGGCACAAGCCTTTCATCCCAACACTTGGGAGACAGAGGCAAGCACATAAGAATTACAGTGATTTAAATTTAAAATCTGCTTGCAAAAGGCAGGCTGAAATTCAAAGTACTTGTCTTTTGTGATCTAAAAATAAACACATTTAAACCTTGAATTTTTATATAAAGAGAAAGGGGAATATAGGCATATTTATCCACACATAATAACATATATTTAGTTTCAAAATTTCAAAAGATTTTTTTTAATTTCAGCTGAAAGATAATACTTTTTTGTTGCCAAAAAAAGTTTTTTTTCTCTAGGAAAGATATATCCTACCAAAAAAAGGAATGCCCCAGAGTTAGGGTTGGGGCGGTGTGTTGCTTTTATCTTTTCAGGAGAATAAAAGCATCCAGCTAAGGAATCCGAAGACCATTGGATAAAAGAAACATCCAAAAGGAAAACGACAGATCATCAAGAGAAAATTTCCCAAGAAAAACGATAAATTGGCCAATTGGTATTGCCCACCTCCAACTTGTCTCTGCTTCTCTGTACAGACATAAATGGCAAATGGTCTTTATGTGGTCCTAATTCAATTAAAAATTAAAACTGGCTTTTGGGTTGGAGTGTGGCTCTCGCCATCTCTAAACTCACCCATGCTTGTTAAAGGAAAATCCAAAAATCTCTGTCTCATCATAAAAACCACCTGATATTGGACAGAGGGAAACAAAAAAAAAAATTAAGGAAATACTCTATTTCCACTAATTTCATAATTTTTAGTTTTCATTGGACTCTTTAAAACCCTTTTAAGGTATAAATTTATCTCAAATCTATAATATTATTATGTATATATAAACTCTCTGTTGTGCTATAGCAGTCAAATGGAGTACTAATTCTAAAAATAATAAGGTTCATCTAGCTTCCTGTATGTGTTTTCAGGTTTGAGTCTAAATTAGGCAACTAAGAACAATGTTTATGTACCTCAGATATACTTAGTAGATTGTGGTCCTCAGACCTTTTGGAAATCTGCTATATATGGTATTTAAGACCTTATGTTTCTACAACAAACGGTAACCTTTGAGGTTTCCAAGAAAATTATGAGGCCCTTCAATAAGGGGTCTACCTGGATTTTGGGAAAAACTGGGAAAAACTGCCTCATGCCTCTTCTGTTACCAGGTTCTGTGCAAACAGGTGACACCTTTGGATTAGTTGCTGTGTTCTATCCAGCCAGGGTTGACACTAAGCACAACCCAAAGATCAGCTTCTCAGGACATTCAAATTTCTGAGTTCATAGGAGAATGACATAAACATTTTACAGAACCTTGAACTCAAAAATCCTAAGACTGCCAAACACAGTCAAGCTAGACATTGTGGAGAGATTTGTAGAAATAGCTCCATTATGGTAAATAGTTTTGCTGTGTTAGAGTTAAAATCTCTACTTAGACAAAAAGTGAAAAATGTTACAGGATATTTGATCACACAGTGAACCCTGTGATTGTGTTTTTTACTGGAAAAACCTGTTTATAGTTGTTTAGCACTAGGACACAGGAGCTTTCTGCTTGAGCATTGTAAGCAACCAGTTGGTAAGGAGTGAACATAGGAAAAGAAAAACAGAGAATAAGAGAGACAGAAGCACAGGAAGTGAAGAGGAAGGACATTTAGTTTGGGATGCTTTGAGACAGTGTGGAAGGGAGAGTGTTTTCCTTCTGAGTCATTGATCAAGGAGGAAGGTCTGCTGGGTACTTTCTCTGCCTTTCTGAGCTAGTAGGCTTTCACTTCAGCATCATTATTGGCAAAATTGAACGTTTGCAATTTTGTTAAAACAACAATGCAGGTGAAACAAGTTTTAAATTTTATATTTACAAATATAATTTTTCTTTATTCTTGGAAATTTCATGCAGTCATACCATAAATTATGATCATATCTACTACCCTATTTTCCTCCTTCAACTACCATCATATCCCTCCCACATGTCCTTTTCCCAACATGTCTTTTTCTTTTTCTTTCTTCTTCTTTTTGATAACCCACTAAGTCTAATTAGTGTTGCCTATATGTGGATGGGGATGGAAAACCAAACATAGTGTAAACTATGAAAAACAAAAATTATTTCTTCCCCCACAACTATTGACTGCTAATAGTTCTTCATGAAGGGTTGAGACCTAGAGAAGACTTTCCATATCTATGTTTGCATTGTTATTGGCTATTTTGTGCAAGACTTGGGTAAGAAATCACAGCTGCTGTTAGCTCATATGTGTATTAGCCATGTTTTGTCCAGAAAAATGGCATTTCAGAGCTCTTGCTCCATTCTTTGGCTGTTAGAATATACAACATTTCATTATGATGTTTTCCTTTGTTGTGATACACAAAGACTATTGCAATACAATTGTTTTTAGTATTAGGTACAGTAAGATGTGGTGTTTCTGCAGCCTAGAAAAAATAAGCTATATTACGCAGTCAATGTGTATGAAGCCCCGAATCTCTGTCTGTCTATGGATCAGGATGTAGCTCCAAGCTACTGCCAAAATACCTACCTAAGTGCCACCATGCTCCCCACCATGATGATAATAGACTAAACCTCTGAAATTGTAAGCAATTGCTCAATTACATGTTTTTATTTTTGTATAAGGGTTGTCTTAGTCACAGTGTCTCTTCTCGGCAATAGAACAATGACTAAGACACATAGGAACCTTCAAACAACACAGGATGGTTTCAAAACTATGGATTGTTCTTCACAAACTAATGACAAGGCCCTGTTGCTGAAGACAACACCTACACAGCTCATTGAACATGGAAAGGTTGAACTGGTGCCTGCAAAGAGCCTCCGCTCCTATTTGTTAGTGTGTTTGGTATCCTGCAAGCCAAAAGAAAAATGTAAGCACCAATCCAGCTTCAAACCCTTTGTTCTGCCTTGAAGCTATGCTAGTACAATGGTAGTACAAATCTTATGGGAGTAACCAAATAATATCTGATTTTATTTAAGGTCCACTTTATGAGATTGAACCCATAACCAATAGTGCTTATTTGACCGAGACCCTTAGCCTGTATTGTTCATAGACATAGGACAAAAAAAAATACTACTACTAAACACACACACACACACACACACATACACACAGAGAAGTTAAATGACTCCTAATGACATTTTGCTCTATTCATTGACCAGTGCCTTCTCAGCCATCATATAGAAGCTTGTTGCTGTAGCGGATTGGAATAAATACAGAGCCCACAGCCAGACATTATACAGAAAGTGAGCAACCCTAGAACACTCAGCCTACACTGGATATCTCAATTAAGCCTCTCTTTTTTGGGCTCAGAGAACCCCATAATAGAGGACACAGAAAGAGTGCAAGAGGCAGAGGGAGGGTATGGTAGAACACCAAGAAAACGATGTTCTCTAAATAAATGCATTTGATATTCATTTGAACTCACAGTGACTGAGGCAGCATGCACAGGAGCTACGGAGGTCTGAAAAAGAAGGTGTCCTCGAGCTGGGAGGAGAATTAGATACATACCCCCGCCCCTAACCCAGAAGCAATCTCTAATCAATAACTACTTATAAATGAAAATTTAGTTTTCTCCAAGTGTCTCTCATTGGAGAAACAAACTATTCTGATAGATAGCCTGCATGCTTAGCAGTAGATGGCCAACAGAAAATAAACTCAATGGTATCATTGGAGGGTTCTTGTTTCATAATATCAGGTCAGAGCATTTTTATATATACAATTATGAAATTGTATATATGCTCCCAAGATTACAAGATTACATACATATGCATATATATACACTCATATATACTCTTAAGTTTAAATTTTGTATTTATACACTCCTTTTACCCTATAGGTCATTTGTGTGTGTGTGTATTTGTGATATGCTTCCAGTTCGGTGTTTTTATATGGGATTTCTGAGTGTGTGAATGAGTGGGTCTCTGGTTTTCTGAGCCTTTTAGTGGCCTGCTTTCCTTCTGTATGTTTGTTTAGTCCTTTATAAAATATGTTAGCTTTTGTTTTATATTATATTAATTATATCATATTGTATTATTGTCTCTTAGAAGCCTATTTGTTTTTTAGGAGAAACAAAATAGAGTATGGATATGGATGAGAGTAAGGATGAGGAGGAACTTGAAGGGCTTGAAGAAAGGAAAATATAATCAGAAAATATTATGTGAAAAAAACTATTTTCAGTAAAATGTGGAAAAAAAGAAAGAAATAGGGCACAGGAGAGTAGGTGAAGAAGCCTGAGGGTAAATACTCTGGCTATGCACAGATCTTCCTTAAGAATCAGTAGATTGGCCTAGGGCTATCCATACCCAATCTCCCTCAGCATCCTCCCATTCCACCTATGGAGGAGGGGTGTGTGCCCCATTTTCAGGGACCAGAAACCACCAGGAATAGCAGCATGCTCCAAGCACCATCTTCTGGTCCAGTTTCATTTACCAGGACAGGAAACTACCATAAAACAGCAGGTGAGGACTTTACCCCTGGCTCCTGGCCTGCTAGAGACCAGCTGCAGAGGCCTGCAGGCAAGTTCTTCCTTGGGCCATCTGTTCCCAAGTCCCCCTATCCCCAGCCCACAGTGTGCCACCTACAGGCTCTCCCCATTTTAAGAACAGTAACCACCTGGAAATAGCAGTGTATTCCAAGCACAATCTTCAGGGCCTGGGCTAAATCCCCACCTGCATTCTCAGGGACCAGCAACCACCAGGGAACAGCAGCCATCAGGGAGCAGCAAAGAACATCACTTATCGGGGACCAACAGCATCTTGCGTGCACCATATCCTGATCCCCATACCCACCTACAATTCCAGAGACTGGCAGCCATGAGAGACTACCAATTCTCCCTGCATCCACAGAGATCTGCTTTCACCCAGGGAAGCTAAGGACCGCCACCATCTGGGACCACCAGCTAATCCTACACACTAGAGGTCAACTACTATCAAACACCACCAAGTTTGCTTGCACAAGGGATAACTAAATGGTTAGAGGCTAGCTTAAAAACACAAGCAACAAAATCCAGGGCCATATGACACCACTAGAAACCAAATATTCTACCACAGCAAGCCCTGGAGATACTATCACACATGAAGCTCAGGAAAACGATCTTAAATCTGAAGTAACAAAAATGATAGAGTCCTGGAAAGAGAAAAATAAATCAATCAAAGAAATATAGGAAAACACAATCAAGCAGGTGAAGGAAATGAATAAAACTGTCAAGACCTAAAAACAGAAATAGAATAAATGAATACAACACTATCTGAGGCAATTCTGGAGATGGAAAACCTAGGGAAGAGGACAGGAACTACAAATACAAGCATCTCCAACATAATACAATATATGGAAGAAAGAATCTCAGGTATAGAAGATACAGTTGAAGAAATTGATACCTCAGTCAAAGAAAATGTTAAATCCAACAGTTCCTGAAACAAAACATCCAAATCTGGGACACTATGAAAAGACCAAACCTACAAATAAGATGAATAGAAGAAGAAAACTCCCAGGTCCAAAGTCCCGAAAATATTTTCAACCAAATCATAGAAGAAAACTTTCCCAACCTAAAGAAAGAGAAGCCTATAAACATACAGAAAGCTTATAGAACACGAAATAAATTGGACTATAAATCAGCCTGCCACATAATAATCAGAACAGAGAGAATATTAAAAGCAGCAAGGGGAAAAAGTCAAAGTCACATATAAAGGCAAATCTATAAGAATTATACCTGTTTTCTCTTCTGAATAAGGATGTGGATGAGGCATCTTCCCTAGGGTTCTCCTTGTTTCTTAGCTTCTTTAGTATTATAGATTTCAGTATGTTTATCCTCTATTATATGGTTAATATACACTTATAAGTAAGTATATACCATGTGTGTCTTTCTGCTTCTGGGTTACCTTACTCAGGATGATCTTTTCTTGTCCATCAATTGCCTGCAAATTTCATAATTTCCTTGTTTTTAATATCTGAGTAGTATTCCATTGTTAATGTACCACAATCTTTGAATCAATTCCTTGCTTGAGGGACACCTATGTTGTTTCCGCATTCTGGCTACTATGAACATAGTTGAGCAAATGGCCTTGTTGAATGGTGGATCATCTCTAGACAGGATAGGCACTGGAAGTGGGAGAAAAGAGTAAACTGGACAGGAGCCTACTACAAAAGGGACTCTGAAAGGCTCTTCTGATCATGGTATTGATGCAGATGCTGAGACTCATAGCCAAACATAAGGCAGAGTGCAGGGAATCTTATGGAAGAAGAGGGAGACAGAAAGACACGGAGGGGACAGGAGTTCCAGAAGGAAACCAACAGAGTCTAAAAATTTGGGCCCAGGGACAGTATGCAGAAACTGATGAATTAATCAGGGACTATGCATGGAGAGGACGTAGAATCCTTGCTCATATATAGCCGATGGGGGTTCCCTAGTAAGGGGAGCAGGGGCAGTCTCTGGCAAGGGGTCAATTACCTGTTCTTTGATTACCCCCACGCTGGTGAGTTGGCCTTACTAGGCCACAGAAAAAGAGGATCCAGATAGTCCTGATGAGGCCTGATAAGCTAGGGTCAGATAGAGGGGAGGAGGATCTCCCCTATCAGTGGAGTAGAGGAGGACATAGGGAGGAGGATGAAGAAAGGAAGGTGGAACTGGGAGGAGTTGGGGGGAGCTACAGCTGAGCTACAAAATGAATAAATTGTAATAAATAATAATAAATTAAATAAATAAATATAGAACAAGGTCAATAAAAAATAATTACACCTTACTTATCATTGGAAATTCTATAAACCTGGACAGATATCTTACAGACTCTTAGCGCAAACAGATGACAGCCCAAGACTACTACCTAGCAAAACTATTATTCACTATTTGTGGAGAAAACAAGCTATGCGGCAAGAAAAAAATATTTATATAGTACCTATCAACAAATCTATCCCTACAGAAGATACTAGAAGAAAAACTCCAACTCAAAGACCTAAGAAAGAAAGAGAATTTCAGACCAATCTCTCTTATGAAAATTGATGCAAAATTACTCAATAAAATGCTCACAAACCGAATTCATGAACACCTTAAAGATGTCATGCACCATGACAAAGTAGGCTTCATCCCAGGCATGCAGGAGTGGTTTAATATATGCAAATCCACATAAACAAACTGAAAGTAAAAAAAGCATATGATCACCTCCTTAGATACTGAAAAAGCATTTAACAAAATTCTGCATTCTTCCATGTTTAAAGTTTTGGACAGATAAGGGATACAAGAAGACCAATTATACCCAGGAAAACATAGGAAATAAATAATCCTACATCAGCAAAACAGCAGAAAGCCTATTAACACATGGAAACAGAACAACTTACCTACTCAATGATCACTGGGTCAGGGAGCAAATAAAGAAATAAATTTAAAACTTTATGGAATTCAATGAAAATAAATGCAGAACATACCCAAACTTATGAGACACAATGAAAGCAGTGCTAAGGGGAAAGTTCATAGCACTAAGTGCCTTCAAAAAGAAATTGGAGAGTTCTCATACTAGCAATTTAGAATCACACCTAAAAGCTCTAGAACCAAAAAAGCAAGCACACCCAAAAGAAGTAATTAGCAGATAATGATCAAACTCGGGGCTAAAATCAATAACTTAGAAACAAAGAGAAGAATACAAAGAATTAGTGAAAGCAAAAGCCAGTTCTTTGAGAAAATCAACAGGACAGGCAAACAACCAGCCAAACTAACTAAAAGGCAGAGAGATAGTACTCAAATTAACAAAATCAGAAATTAAAAAGGGGGCATAACAACAGACACTGAGGAAATCTGAACAATCATTAGGTCTTACTTCAAAGGCCTGTATCCCACAAAATTGGAAAACCTAAAGGAATTGGTCAATATTCTCAATAGATTTCACCGACCAAAGTTAAAGGAAGATCAGGTCAAACAGTCCTATAACCTCTAAGGAAATATAAGCAGTCATCAAAAGTCTCCCAACTAATAAATATAGAAAGAAAGAGAGAGAGACAGAGACAGAGAGAGAAAGAAAGAAAGAACAAATGGTCAGATGATCTTAGTTCAGAATTCTACCAAACTTTCAAAGAAGAGCTAATACCAATACTCCCCAAACTATTTCACAAATTAGAAACAGAAGGAATTTTGCCAAGCTCACTCTGTAAGGTCACAGTCACCCTGATACCTAAACCATAAAGGACTCAACAAAGAAATAGAATTTCAGCCCAATCTTCCTCATGTATATTGATGCAAAAATACTCAATAAAATACTCAAAAACTGAATCCAAGAACATATCAAAAATATCATCCATCATGATAAAGTAAGCTTCATCCCAGGGATGCAGGGATAGTGTAATATATAAAAATTCATCAATGTAATCCACCCTATAAACAAACTCAAAGAAAAAAATCACATGATCATCTCATGAGATGCAGAAAAAGCCTTTGACAAAATCTAATACCCATAAAAGTCTTGGAGAAACCAAGGACCATGTATGGTTATAACCTAGAACCCCTGCTTGTATGTAGCAAATGGTAGCTCAGTTCCCAAGTGGGTATACTAGTAAGGGGAACAGAAACTATTTTGGACATGAACTCAATGGCTAGCTCTTCGACCTCCCCATCCCCTGAGGGAGGAGCAGCCTTGCTAGGCCACAGAAGAGGACATTGCAGCCATTCCTGAAGAGGTCTGATAAGCTAGATTTAGGTGGAAGAGGAGGAGGTCCTCCCCTATCAGTGGACTTGGAAAGGGGCAGGGAAGAGATGAGGAGGGAAGAGGGAGATAGGGAGGGAATGCAGGAGGGGGCTATGGCTGGGATACAAAGTACATAACCTGTGATTAATATAAAATAGAAAGGAAAAAAAGTCTTGGAGAGATCAGGGATTGACAAGGTTATACCTAAACACAATAAAGTAATATATAGCAAGCTAATAGGCAAGATGGCATTTAATGGACAGAAACTCAAAACAATTCCACTGAATTCAGGGATACTCCAGCATACAACAACACTTGCTTAACTATGTTCATAGTGGCTTTGTTCATAATAGCCAGAAACTGGAAACAACATAGATGTCCCTCAACCAAAGAATGGATAAAGAAACTGCAGTACATCAACACAATGGAATACTATTCCGCTATTAAAAACAAAAAATATCATGAAATTTGCAGGCAAATGGATTGATCTGGAAAAGGTGATCCTGGGTGAGGTATCCAAAACCCAGAAACACAACCATGATATATCCTCACTTATAAGTGGATATTAGCCATGTAATACAGGATAACCATACTACAATCTACAGACCTAAAGAAGCTAAACAACAAGGAACACTCTAGGGAGGATGCAAGGACAAATGAAATATATACAGAAGTATCTACCAGAAGTGGTTTTAAAAAAGGGAACAGTACAGGAACCTATCATAAATGTTCTTTGAAGGACTACACCTATAGGGAACTGAAGCACATGCTGAAACTCACAACCAAACTTTCGGCATAACAGAGGGAGTTGTCTGGAAGATTGGGGGATAGAAGCACCCAGAATAAACAGAATCCCTATGAGAAGACCAACAGATCCAACAAATCTTGACCCAGGGGTGGCTGCGGAGACTGATGCACCAACCAAGGACCATGCATGGAGAAGACCTAGACCCCCTGCTCAGATGTAGCTGATAGGCAGCTCAGTTTCCATGTTAGTCTCATAGTAAGGGAAGCAGGGAATGTCTCTGACATGGACTCTGTTGCGTGCTCTTTCATCAGTTTCTCCTGGCAGGGAGGCCTTCCTGGCCACAGAGAAAGATGATGAGCCTTTCCTGATGAAATTTGATAGGCTGGGGTCACTTGGTAGGGGAAGAGAGCTCCCATTTTCTGAGAACTTGGGGATGGGGAAGAGAGAGGGGCAATTGGACCAGAATTAGATGAGGGAGGCGGCTATGATCTGGATAGAAAGTGAATAAATTAAAGAATATATTTAAATAAAAATAATCAGTAGATCTTAATGTTTTGAGGAAAGGGAAACGGAGGTTGAATGTAACATTTAATCTCAGTTATTATTGAAACAATGCTCAATTTATGCTCTCATAGAAAATAAAATAGCTAAGACCCTTGAACACAGAAAATAAAACATCTGATTTATGAGAGTATCAATGAGAAGGTTGAGAGACTGTAACTATAAATTTGTATCATATTTAATATTTGTCTGGGTTCTTAAATAAGTGAATGAAATGACTAAAATCTATGACTACATCAGCAAAAGATACCTGAATACACATCTATCAATTCATTCTTTTTTGTTTCTTTTTTTTTAATCACATTTACGTGATCTACACACTTATGTGTGGATATCACACATATCTGCAATTATGCTAAAATTTCACATTTACTTTAAAACAGAATACAGACAACACATAAATATTAGTGCTCAAAGTGCTGAAGGTAATGAATGAATAAGTATCCTGTCCTAAACAAGACATTTTTACCAACACCGTTAAATTTTAGGAGATATGACAAAATTGGGAGTAGAATAAACATATGATACAGAACATAGGGAGAAGGACCCATAAAATATTATTTGCTAGACATAACACATTCACGACAGTCAAGAATTCATAGCAGCTGTGTTTGCCTGTGGTAGGTATGTAAACAGTCATAGATGTGCAGGAGCCCATGGAGCCCTTACCTTCCCCACTGAACTATTGACTACTGATGGCTCTTAGGAGAGAGGGTGGTCATTCTCTTCAGGTGTGCAATCACTGTGTGCCAACCAAGCAACATTAAATAGTTACAAAGTCATAGTCACAAATGAGCCTTGTTAAACTCAGTGGGTCACACAATAAAACAAGACAAAAAAAAAAAAAGAAACGAACATTAACACTAAATATAGAAATGAGAAGGAGGGAGAAATGAAAGATGGAACGAATAATAAGAATGCATTATATGTATGAAATGATGAAAGATACATTTAATTGACAAAAATGCCATATTTTGAAATAGTGAAGAACGTATGTCAGCTTAAATTAAAGTTGTTATTACACTATAGGTGCCGATTATGTTACATACTGCTGATAAATATTCTTTAAAGACTTAGATGTACTAATTGAATTCTAAATTCACTTACTACTTGTGTGCCATACCTTATTCATTATGCTAGTTGCCACTGATTAGATAATTACATTTTAATCACAAAATGTAAGGAAAATTACTAAGCATATATGTTGTATTTTCCTTCCTATTTATCATTCCATCATATTAAAAATGTTAATGAAACATATTAAAACAGGGGTGTGTAATTATGATCCTCTTTCACTGCATTAGTGAGCTAATAGTATAAATGTCTTCTCAGCACTCACCATGTTTCTGTATTCCAAATCCATTAAAATTACTAAAGGCCTAAAATGTACAAAGTTATCAGGAAAAATATATACATTAGTCATTTCCTCAAAAAGGTTTTAATCTAATAGATTACATATTGCTATTAGTTTGAGAAGATGTGTAGGGACTTCTTCTGAAATGAAATTTTATCTCCTGGAAGGGCAAAGAAACTCATAAGACAAGACACACACACACACACACACACACACACACACACACTGCTGAAATGAAATTTAGGAGATTCACTTAGTCCAGAGTAATGACAGCACTGTAAGAATTGCTGCAGCGGCTTTATTCATAAAAGCCAGAAACTAGAAACTACCCAGACGACCCTCAACCAAAGAATGGGTAAATCATGGTACATGTACACAATGGACTACTACTCAGCTATTAAAAACTAAAAACGAGGAAATCATGAAATTTGCAGGCAAATGGATCCTGAGTGAGGTAAACCAGACCCAGAAAGACAAAAACAGTATGTACTCACTTATAAGCAAATATTAATCACATAGTACAGGAGAACCATACAACAATTCATATACCCAATGAAGATAAGTAACAAGGAGGACACAAGGGAGGAAACTTAAATATCACTCAGAGGTGGAAATAGAATAGCTACCAGAAGTGGTTGGAGAGAGGGAACAGGGCTGAAGAACAAGTGTGGAGAGACATGAGGGTGTAGATCAGACTGGGGAGAGGGGGCGGGACGGGAAAAGGCTTTCAATGGGAAGAGAGACAGTTTGGTAGCATTTCTGAGACAAGCTGGAGGTAGGTTTGACTCCTGGGAGGATATGGGAGTGATGCTAGCAGAGACTCTTAGTATGGAGTATGGTCATGGAGAATAAAGTGGCCACCTTCTAACTTGAAGAAAGGGAACATCAACCCACCCACAAAAACTATGACCCAAAAATTTATCCTGTTATAAGATGTGCAGGGATGAAAATAGAGCAGAGATTGGGGGAATGTCCAACCAATGCCTGGTCCAACCTGAGACCCAACCCATGGGTGACAGCCAACCTCTGACACTATTAGCAATACCTGGTTGTGCTCACAGACAGGAGCTTCACACAACTGTCTTCTGAGAGTTTCCACCCAGCAATGGGTTGGAAACAGATGCTGAGACTCATAGCTAAACATTGGGCAGAGTGCAAGGAGTCTTGTGGAAAAACAGGGGAAGAATTGAAGGACCCAGAGGGGAAAGCAGCTCAACAGGAAGACCAACAGAGCCAATTAACCTGGCCCCAGGGAGGCTTCCAGATACTGAAGCAGAAACCAAGGACCATGCATGTACTCAACCTTGGCCCCTTACACATACGTAGAAAGGGGTAGGTAGCTTGGCCAACATGAGAGTCCCTTAGAAAGAGAAGAGGGGTTTGTCTTTGACATGGGCTCTGTTGCCTGCTTTTCTTTATTGTTTTTGTTTGTTTGTTTTCACAACTTATTCATTATATAAGCAATGAATTGACGCCTCCTCCCTCATCTTCTCCCAGTCCCACCCTCCTTCCATCTTCCCACTATCCATTTACCGTAGTCCACTGAAAGGGGGTGTTCTCCTCCTTTGCCATGTGCCTATAGCTTATCAATCTCATCAGGACTGCCTGGATCCTCTTCCTCTGTAGCCTGGTAAGGCCGCATCACAGGGGGCAAGTGATCAAAGAGTGGGCAACCAAGTTCATAACAGAGGCAGCCCCACATGGAGTCTGAGCTGCCAATCGGCTACATCTGAGTCGGTTTTCTAGGTCCTCTCCATGCGTGGTCCATGGTTGGTGCATCAGTCTCTGCAGGACCCCTGGGTTCAGATTTTTAACTTTGTTGTTTTCCTTCTGGGGACCTTGTTCCCTGCATGACCTGTTATCTCCAACCCCTCTTCTTCTATAAAATTCACTGCACTCTGCCCAAAATTTGGATGTGAGTCTCAGCATCTGTTTCAATACCCTGTTGAGTGGAGCCTTTCAAGACCGTCTATAGCAGGCTCCTATCCTATTTCCTCTCTTCCATCATTTGTGGTGTCTATCCTGCTTGCCATTCTGAATGAGATTTAAGCATCCTCCCTAGCTCAACTATGTACATAGCAGCTTTATTTGTAATAACCAGAATCTGCAACAATCTAGATGTTTCCTGTTTTTGATCACTTCCCCCTGGCAGGGTTGTCTAGCATGGCCACAGAGGAAGAAGGTTTGCTAAGTCTTGATGTGACTTGACAACAGGAGTAGTGTGGGAAAGAAGATAGGGATAAGTGGATGGGAGGATGGGAACAGGAGGAGAGGAGAGTGGGCCTACAGTTGGGATGTGAATAAATAAATAAATGAATAATTTAAAAGGGGGAAATTAAAAATTGCTTCAGTGAGGAGTTTCTAAGACAATCCAACCTGCCTCTACATCTTGCAGAGATCTGCAGGGATGCAGCATTAAAGAGGCAACCCCAATACTGAACGGGTTTTCGATGATGCAGTTGCTTTTTAGTTATCTATACACCTGTCAGTCAGCTCTGTAAGCCTGATAAATGCAATGCTTCATTCATCAAGTTGAACTTTGGTGGAATTTGAACAGTGTTCTGTTCACATTTTTTTATTTATTTATTTTTTTGCAGAGTAGGGAAAGATGTTAATGCAGAACACAGCTGGTGGCAGAATGGCACCAAAGGTGACTTTGGAAGGTTCAATTGCACGGTTCTCACAATGGATAGCCAAGCTTGTAACTGAGGCTGAACTGGCTACATGTGGAGCATCCACAAGGCTGATATCCACATGGCATGTGTCTTCTACGCTGTATGTGGCATGTGATTGCTTGTTATGATGGTAGTTGTAAGGGACTTGATTCAGGTAGTAAGACACAAGGAGATAGTCTATCTATGAATAAGTTCCTAGGGTGGCCAGATGATACAGAATTATGTGTCTTCTTAGGGAGTAGTGTCTGTCATAGCTGAAGGACAAAAGAGACTATACTGTAGTTCCTGAGAGTAGCATAATAGGATTAAATTGATGACAAGTTGTCTGGCTGCTGCTATGCGTAATAGGGTGTGTACATTTGGGTAAGATGGCCAAAGGGATTTGCTCCTATAAGAGAGGAATTAAGACAGGAAAGGAACATGACTTCAAGCTTATTCCACATCAGCTTCTGATTTATTGGGTAAACTGCATAAAAAGAAATGATGAGAGATAAGTAGCTAGCTGGCTGCTTCATACAGCTTGTGGGGAGAGGGTGAAAGTACAAATTAAATCTCTGTTAATTAGCTCCTCCTAGGAGGAAAAAAAACTTGGAAACCAAGATTAGTCTACTGAGTTCATACTTTCACTGCAGGAGAGGAGATTCTAAGGGCGGAAATGTTGCTGAGGCTAATGTCACCCTCACTCCATAAGAGTTTTAAGAGTATAAAATGTAAAGGCAGCCATATGTGGCTGGTTGTGAGATGAGTTTGCAAAGATACATACTATAAGTGGGGCCATATCAAACATGACATATTTTCTGGGATTGTATTAAAATTAAAGATACCATCAAGGAGTGAGAAAGAAGATCTTATGCTCTATGAATACACCAGGCAGCTTTTGGAGAATGACCATATTGTAGAAAACTAAATTAGGTGATTTCAAATTCCATGGTATGGTACCCTGTAGGCTTAGATTTTTCACCACGCCTACTTTATTTAGGGTTCTTAAACCCCTTTACTCCCTTTAAACCCTCCAACCTTAGGTAGGAGATTAGTAGGGAAAATGGTTTGTGGACCTCTTTTGTCTACTTCCTGTTGATGGGTCTTTAGGGCATTACTGAACTCAGTGGTCAGGATACCAGCAGTCCAGTCCAAAGGCCAACACCAAGCAGCAACACAAAGTCAGCAAAAGCTGCAAGACTCAGTTGGATTGCCCTGGAGAAGTTCTCTGGAATGTTTCTCTCTGGGAAGTCAAGTTTCAAATCACAAAGATTAGCACAGCGATGTTGATCCAAAAATCAATGTCTCACCATGCATATGCCTTTCTATATCTCTTTTCCTCAGAGTCCACCCGTGGATGTTCTCAGCTGAACAAAGTCATTCCCCTCGCATGAGAAAGATCACAGCAAAACATCACTAGCCCTCTTACAAGCCAACCTCCAGCCAAACATCATGTGCCCAGCCGGCAGCAAAACATCATGTGATAAAACTGAGTCTTCAAGGAAACCAGAAACTTCTATTTCAGTACCCAACATTGCCCTTTTGTTATAACAAATGGCATAAGTGATGGGAGTCTTTCCATTGGCCCTTGATCACAGATCTGATAATGTTCTCCTAATTCCTGAGTCTTTGGTACATTTGGTTGGAATGACTAGCAGAAAACTTAAAAAGTTCAAAAGTTCTTCACCAAGATTATCTTCACAGTCTTTGTTTTCTCATAAACAACAACAAAAAAGGTTTATTACCTAGGCAGCAGAAGAACTCCAACATGCTCATAGAAGACAGGAGATAATAAATTCTTAAGTAGGTAGTTAGGGATATAGGTACCGGATCATATCAGACTGAGTGCTTCTGATTGAGATTCAAGATGTCTTACTCCTGAGTTTCCCCAAAACTCCCTGTGGCTGGGGTTTCTTTCCTGCCTGGAAGGCTTCTAGGATAATTCCCAGCACACAGACTACCCTTTCCACCTGTTAGGGCCACAGATAACCTACCCACGTGATACGTTTGGCTAGAATAACTCCCTTGCTGTATGTCTTATGCTGTGTGCAACTGATAACAAGCTTGGTGCATTGTAGTACCTAGCTGTAATCCCAGAGATCAGAGAGCTGAGGCAGGAATATTTCTTTCTTTCTTTTTTCATTTTATATCTTAAATTTATTTATCTAAATACATTTCAGCTATTTTATCACGGTAAATAATAATCTCCTCAAATAATTTAATACATGATAGAACATTTTTATTGAGCTTTTAGATGTTATTGTTCATTTCTTTTTATTTTCCTGTGTGTGTATTAAATTATTATTTTTTATTTATTCACTTTACATCCTGATTGTAGCTCCCTCCCTCCTCTCCTCTGGGTCTCAACCACCCTCCCTCTTCCCCGTCTTTTACTGAAGCCAAGCAAGGCAGCTCCATTAGGAAAGTGATCAAAAAGCAGGTAGCAGAGTCCATGTCAGAGGCAACCCTTGCTCCCCTTACTAGGGTACCCACATGAGGACTAAGCTGCCCATTGGCTACTTAAGGGTAGAGGGCCTAGATCCAGTCCAGGCATGGTCTGTGATTGGTGCTTCAGCCTCCTGGAACCAGGTTAGTTGACTGTGTTGGTCTTCTTGTGGAGTTCTTGTCATTTTCATTTCCTTCAATCCATACCTCCACTTTTTCACAAGGTTCCCCCGTTCTCACTCTAATGTTTGGCAATGAGTCTCAGTATCTGTTTAGGTCTGCTACTGGGTGGAGTCTTTCAGAGGACAGTTATGTTTGGCTCTGATCTACAAGCATGGCAGAGCATTGCTAATAGTGTCAGGGGTAGGATCTCTCTGATGTGGTGGCTTTCAGGTTGGGGAAGGCACTGTTTAGTCATTCCCTCAATCTCAAAGCAGAAATATTTCAAGTTTCCGATCAGCCTAAGCTACATGGCCTAAGAACCTGTCATTAGAAAAATGTTGTTCCTGTCCTCTCCAGGTCATACTAACTACCCCTTCTTTCATATGATTCCCTGCACTCTGCCAAAGGGTTGGTTATGTGTCTTAATATTTGCTTTGATACACTGCTAGGTAGAGTCTTTCCAAGGTCCTCTGTAGTAGGCTCTTGTCCTGCTACTTGTTTTCTCCTACATCCAATTGACCACCTCGCCCCACAAGGGCGGAGCAGCCTTGCTAGGACACAGAAGAGGACATTGCAGCTAGTCCTGAAGAGACCTGATAAGCTATAGTTAGAAGGAAGGGGAGGAGGACCTCCCCTATCAGCAGACTTGGAAAGGGGCAGGGAAGAGATGAGGGAGGGATGGGAGGGGTAGGGAGGGAATGCAGGAGGGGGCTACTGCTGGGATACAAAGTACATAACCTGTGATTAATATAAAATAAAAATGTAATAAATAAATAAAACATTAAAAAAAGAAAAATGTTGTTGATAATATAGATTCATTATTTCTCTTTTTGTGTGAATTAACCTTATTACTATTTCTCAAAAATTGTACTGTAGTTTCCAGGCTCAAATCCTAAAGACTTCAGAGTTTTAAAAGAAAAATAAAAAAAGAAGAAAGAAAGAAAATAAGAAAAGAATACCAGAAGCTGGATGTCCGGTAGTAAATGAGCTAATGGGTGTCGTATCTGATTCAGATCATAGCTGTGGATCATCAGACTCAGTTTGATTGGCTGGAACTCATCTCTTGAAGCATATGTAAATTTACAAGGTAAACTCCATATTGCCATCATGTATTCATTCTTTAAATATATTGCTGCATTTTATTTAGTTGTAGATTATTGAATATATACATGTATCACACATACATGTTATATTTGAGACAATGTTTTGCTATGTAGGTTATGCTGATCTCACACTTACTGTATAACTTAGGCTGGCCTCAAACTCACAACTCACATGCCTTAACCTCTTGAATGTTGGACAGCTAAGCATGTACTACCACCATCGCATTATTTACATAAATGCTTAAGATTTGTTTTTGTTTTTGTAAAGGTACCACAATTTCTATGTACATTCTTTAGTTGAGGGACATCTAGATAGTCTCCAGATTCTGGCTATTATGAATAAAGCTGCTATGAACATAGTTGAGCAAATGTTTTTGTTTTATGGTTTAGCAACTTTTAGATATATGCTCAGGAGGAGTACAGCTGGAACTTAAAGAAGCACCATTCCCAATTTTCTCAGAAAACATCAGATTGATTTCCAAAGTGTTTATACAAGTTTTCATTCCCCTTTCTCCACAACCTTTCTAGCATGTGTTGTCCCTTGAGTTTTTGATCTTAGCCATTCTGAGGGGTATGAAGTGGATTCCCGGGGTCAGTTGGCTTTATATTTCTCAGATGACTAAGGACGTTGAACCTTTCTTTAAGTGTTTCTCTGCCATTTGATATTCCTCTGTTGAGAATTCTGTTTAGCTCTGTACCCCATTTTTAATTGGATTACTTTGTTTGTTGGTGTTTATCATCTCAGCAATGAGAAAACAAGGAAATCATGAAATTTACAGGCAAATTGTGGGAACTAGAAAAGATCATCCTGAGTGAGGCAATCCAGAAGCAGAAAGACACATATGATATATATGCATTAGTGGATATTAGCCATATAATATAGGATAAACATATTAAAATCTATATCCTAAAGAAACTAAACAATGATGAGGACCCTTAGAAACAGGCTGAAACCTCTCTCAGAAGGGCAAACAGGATAGACATCAGAAGTAGGAGAAGACAAGGAACAGGACAGGAGCCTTCATAGGGGGCCTCTGAAAGACTCTACTCATCAGGGTATTGAAGATACTGAGACTCATAGCCAAACTTTGGGAAGTGTGCACGAAGCCTATGGAATAAGAGGGAGAAAGAAAGACCTAGAGGGGACAGGAACTCCAGAAGGAGAACAACAGAGCCAAAAACCTGGGCCCAGGGGGATCTGCAGAGACTGATATTCCAACCAAGGATCATGCATGGAGATGACCTAGTCCCCTTGCTCTGAGGAAGCCCATAGGCTTTCAGTTTCCAAATGGGTTCCCTAGTAAAAGGTGCAGTGTCTGTCTCTGACATGAAATCAGTGACTGGCTCTTTGATCACCTCCCCATTGGGGGTGAAGCCTTCCTAGGCTACAGAGGAAGATGATGCAGCCAGCCCTGAAGAGACCTGATGGGCTAGGGTCAAATACAAGTGGAGGAGGTCCTACACTATCAGTGGACTAGGGAAGAGGCATAGGGGAGAAGAAGAAGGATGGGTCAGACTGTGAGGAGATGAGGGAGGCGCCTACAGCCAGGATACAAAGTGAATACATTTTAATAAAAAATAATTGTTTTTTTGGTTTTAAAATATAATTTCAATTTACTTTTCTATTTATGAAAGGGTCTCTATGAAACCCTAGCTAGCCTGGAACTCACTGTGAAGACTAGCTTGGCATAGAATTCACAAAAATTCACAATCATCCACCTGCCTCTGCGACCTAAGTACTAGGATTAAAGAAATGGGCCACCATGAGTAAGGTAACCACAGAAGCAGAAAGACACACATGGTATATACTCACTCATAAGTGGATGTTAACCATATAATATAGGATAAACATACTAAAATCTATACTCCTAAAGAAGCTGAACAATAAGGAAGACCCTAGGGAACATGTTCAATTCTTATTCAGGAGGACAAACAGAAGAGACATTGGAAGCAGAAGACAGGGAACAGAACAGGAGCCTACCACAGACGGGCTCTGAAACACTCTAATGATTGAGGTATCTCAGTAGAGGCTGAGACTCACAGCCAAACTTTGGGCAGAGAACAGGGAATCAAGTTGTCCATATTGGGGCTGAAAAGAGCTCAGGATTTAAGAACACTGAATGGTTTTCCAGAATATCCAAATTTAATTCTCACCGTCCAAAAGGTGGCTCACAACCATCTGTGAGTCCATCTAATGCCCTCTTCTGCCTTTTCGGGCACCTGTTTGCACATGGTACATGCAAGCAAAGCACTCATATTCATGAGAAATAAATTAAAATATTTTTAAAGTTTTTCATGTTAAAACATTTATTCATTTAAAACATGTATTCCTTTGTTTACTATGAGATCTGTGAGGATATTCTGCCTGTAGTCTCTCCCTCTTCCTTTTACCGTTGCTAGTTGCTATTCCCTTTCTTTGCTTTTTAGCTATTGGGTCATTCATTCTAAATAAGGTTTATCAATTTTATTGATGTTTCAAAAATCTGGGTTTGTATTTGATTAAAGATTATCTGGTTTTAATTTCAGCAACATCTTATGCACTTTCCTATGTTTTCCTTATGCACTTTTTTATTATTATTATTATATTTTTTATTTTATTTTTTGTTATCAATCACAGGTTAGGTACTTTGCATCCCATGCGCAGCCCCCCCCCTCAGTCCTTCCCACCCTCCCCAATCCTCCCTCATCTCCTCCCCGCCCCCTCCAAGTCCACCAATGGGGGAGGACCTCCTCCCCTTCCATCTAACCCCAGCTCATCCTGTCTCCTCAGGGCTGGCTGCAATGTCCTCCCCTGGGATCCAGCCAGTCTGTCACTCCCCGGCTTGTATGGGGGAGGGTCAAAGAGTCAGCCATCAAGTTCAAGATTGAAACAGTCCCTGCTTCCCTCACTAG
>CM053752.1:85489234-85515314 GCA_028658305.1 Pachyuromys duprasi
AAAAAAAAAAAGATATGAATAGTAAAAAAAATAAATAAATAAAAGTTCCATATAATAATACCAAATGTCTAAGTTGGATCTAACACATCTTCTGATTAAATTTCATTTATTTTACAAAAAAAAAGATGAAGGTATGCTGGGAGGATTTCATATACTCTGATTATAGTAATGTATGTGCCATTCTCTGTCTAAATGAAATTGTCTGGTTATTTATATAGAAAATTTTTTAAAAATCACATTTTCTTAGAAAACATCAGAAACTGAAAGGTTTAACTTTTAAAGTATTTTCAGCAATATTGAAATAAAAATTTCAATGTAGGAAAAGACATATTTGAAATCTTAGGACAAGGCACGGTTTTCTTTTGTTCATAAATTTTCTTTTGTGCTCCTTGAAGATAACTTTAAAACTTCAGATTCATCGAATGTTTTCTGAGATGGAATAATCGTCCTGTCAGTCTAGTAGTTGCATTGCCTGTGATATTTTATATCTTAGTGGTCTATAAGAGTTAGGTGACTGTCACACATGAGATGTATTTTGGATTTCAGTAAGCACCCAGAGGTTTTTCTTCTCTCTCTGATCCTACTGGTGGATAAAATTACCTTTCACATTAAGGGCTGTCTTGAGTGTGTTAAAACACAGAAACTTCAGCAACAGCAGTAAAAGATATATGATATTTATTTAAAGAACCTATGCACAGTTTATTATAGATGTTGCTTTATTATGGGGATTACATCCATAACATGTAATTCTAGAATATTTCTGGTTAAGGATTTTATTGGAAAGCCATGGAAGTAATAGCATTCAACCTGTACAGTCTGATGGCTTGTAAAGTAAGGCCTCAGGCAAATCATTCTTGTCTTTTGTCCATACTTTTAAGTCAAACTCAAGGTCAATTTGGACATTCAATACCCTGATTTCTCAAAATAATATGTCCAATATACTTTCTTTTTCTATTTCTTTCATTTGATCCTTCACCATTTTCTTTACTGTTTCACTAATAAAAAAGGAAATAATTTGTATGATTTGATTAATAAAAGACACACATGGTAAACAAGATAGAAAATATGGCTAGTTAATATAAAAAGTGAAAGTGTTAATTATCCTCTGGTAGAACTGCTCTTACCTTAGTCCTAATGTAGTGGCAGATATTTATCTTTAACTACCCCAGAGCAAAGAATCTGTGACGAAGACAGTTACCTTTGGAACCATATTTATCATGTAAATAACTCAGAAAAGGATCCTGCCAGTTACATCTTTAAAATACAAAAATGCATGCATTTCACTATTTTGTAAATGCCAGAGAGATGCTGCATCCGTGAGAGTTAACAGTGCGGCACTTTTGTGTTCAGTAGCATGAATCATTAATCATGAGACAGGCCATATTCTTGTACTGCTTCTGCTTTCATTACTTGGCCTAATTAAACAGTTCTCTGAACTGGAATCTCAGATTCCTCTGTTACAGATTATCATTAATTATGGTGAAAGTGCTCAGAGATGTTGGACTCAATTATATTCTACTCAACTCTGGCAGCGTGTGATTCATTGCACAGCCTGCTCTGCAGATGTACTCTTTTCTTATCTCGCACTCCCACTTTTGTAAATTGGGCTCTGGCAGCCAACAAACTAAGAGTTATGTGCTGCGTTTTCATTAAAAACATGTTGGAGAAGCACAGACCAATTAAGGATTCTGTATTTTATAAGGAGTGATGAGATGAACAGTGGATTCTGGGAGAATTAGCTCAGTGAAGAAGCAATCTCAATCTCATTGTCCACCTGAATTTGATACCTGTTTTGGTTGTTGGGGATCATTTCCTTTAGTCTCTGATTTGAAACTTTTCGAATTCAAAGTAGATAAATTTATTGTTAGTCAATAGGAAAAGAATGAAAATTTTTGTTTGATTCCTGTGTGAGCTACTGGAAAACATTTCCAGTGACATATGCCAAGCACATTATAGCTCAAAAGACACCAATTTCATCACATTTGACAGTAATTTTCCATGCTAGGCAATGAAATGTGTTGTACAGTACTGGGTCTAATATAGACTGGGCTAATGTGTATATGTAGACAAAGGCAGAACATCAGAATTTTCAGGCTCTTGGTGGTCTTTGAGGTGTGTTCTTGGGAGAAGGGAAGGGTATGATTTGACGTATGGTATATTAACATCAAATACATACATCAAATCACTTCTGTTACAGTGAAAGCATGTTTATTTGAGGATTTTGTTTTCCTTCTTCTCTCTTCCCTTCCTTCTACTCTCTTTTGTTTGTTCCCTCTCTCCTTCCTCCTGCCATCCCTTCTTTTCTTCCTTCTTTCCTTTCCTCCCTCTCTTCTCTCTTTTTTCCTTCCTTGCATCTCTTATTTCTATTGAAAAAATTAGGTTAACTTAAAATATATTTTACTAAATAAGTACAGTATATTTCTTAATAAAATTTTTCTCTGGTTTCCCTGTTGGCTATAAAATCACACTAAAAGCTATAAACTGAAACTCCATGCCACTATAGTGTTCCCAGAAAAGAACACTATTTGATAAAATTCATATACAAATACATACAATAAAGGTTGGGCTGAACTTTTTAAGGATTGCTTATTAGGAACATACCTGGTCTTTAATACTTCATAGATTATAATTCTGTGGGTTTAGAGAAACTAAACTTCTGCGGGAAATATTCAAACAAAGTTTGATATCAGTGGAAGTGTGGCTATTATTTCTTTTTTGTCATGAGTTTTAAAATATAATAGAAATTATTTGGATGTAGAACAGCTGTTATTAAAGTGAAATCCATTTCATACAATTTATCTTGGTATTTATTTTTTTTAATTTATCAGGTTTTGTATATAGAAAACAATGTTATATAAAAAAGTGTTATTGGCATGAATATTTTGTATAATTTGCTGTCTGTGTTTTTATAACAAAGTGTTTAAATCATGTAACTCAATAAGATTTTCTTCCATAAATATCATAGCAGAATATAATTTTATTATTTTATTTACAGGAACAAAAGAAAGCAATAAAATCTAGGGTTAAAATTAACTCACTTGCATAAACAACCAAGATTTCCCACCTGACAAATATGTGTCTGTAATTAACATATAAGAAAAATGTACAGATTTGATATGTCTGGGTTAAATGTGAGATAGAATTTTCTCTCTTCTTTAATTCCACTGTAAAAGTGTATGAAATCAACAAAACTACATGTGTCTCTTTGTGTCTCATTTGAGAGGTTAAGAAATATGCAACTTATCACAAAACTGCTCTTGGAGTCACATGGACACAGAGTTCTGCTCTGAGTCAACTCAGCAAGTCACTTGTTTTTTTTTATTCCCATTTCTCACTTTTACAAACATCACCTTTGCTTGTTTGATAATAAAGCTATCCTCGGTTGAATCTTAAATATATTTTCTATATTCTTTTTCTTGGATACGTTCCCCCATAAAAGCAGGTGCAGCAGTGTGGGAAGAAGACTCCTCTCATCTTTATAACTTCTGTGTTTTTATTTTATTTTTTTCTAAATATCTTTAATTTTTCTGAGCCATAAGTCATGTATGTCCAATTTTCTTGAATGCAGGTCAAAAAGATAAAAGATTTAAAACACATTGGAAGAATAAAAGTTCTGGGTGTAAGCCTTTTGGCTTAACAGTCTGTCTGTAGGTTTTCATATCCTGCAGTAGTTTTGGGTTTTAATATATATGAAAATCAGTGGTCTTGTATCTATGCATATGTGTCGTCTATAATATAATTTTGACAGATGGAGAGCTGGATAAATCTAGTCCCTGAGTATAGAAAAACCTTGGCTTGACTTGCACTCTACCAAAACTTGTTTAAAAAGGCATTCACGTATGTTTATTTTTTAAATAAAGATTCATTTTTTTTTTGGCCTGCCCTTCTCTCTCATTGAGATGCTAGTTTCCTATCCTTGCCTGTCCCACATATACTTTCTACCTGGGCTGTTGTGTTCTTTTTAAAAACAGGATTACTCCATGCATAATGTTGATGACTATACCATTCTACATCTCCTCCTTATTAAAAATAAATATGTTGCCTTGCCCCTGTTTGCACCATCTAAAATTCTGACAATATCTTACTTAAAAAAAATACAGACGTAGAAACCACGAAGCCATTTCTTCCATGAGCAGCTCCAGACAGACTGCTCATTGAAAATGTAATACACTGCACCGTGTCACAGGTCAGCTGGCAAATGGCAATCTGAATTTTAAAAGGAATATGAATAAAATTCTGTTTTATTTTGAAAATGAACTTTCTGCCCTCCATCATGAATCCAATATATGTCTTAATCTTCTGTGCTCTTGAAGCCTGCGGCTCCTGGCTGAGTTCTTTGACTCCTGATCCTAATAAGGAAATAGGTTGTTTTCTCATCCTCGGCTCATTTTTAGAAGGACTGAAACAAACAGTCCCCTATTTCAAATGTAATTGACAAAGCATAAAAACATGTATGTTATGTAATTTTAGGTTTACAACCACCCTCAGCAGTGGGATGTTTTATTTTTAAATTTGATTAAGATGTTATACCTTTAGAAACGTGCTGTCAAGATTTGAAATCAAAATCTCCAAGTATATGGTGCGTGTTTACCTTGGAACTGCACACGTGAGGCTGATAACAGACAGGCTGGATAATGGTACACTTCAATTGGGAACATTTTCATTTAACCTGGACATTTTTTATGGCCACACAGAGGGATGTATAGACAGAGTTTTAAAAATACATTTATGGCTGTTGATGCTGTTAAAACTCAGATGGGCATGTGCCGTGTCTGTGTCTATGTTTGCTATTCTTCCTAGCTAGAAGTTCTTCATTATGTTCACTTTTTTCAAAACTTATTGTTTCTATATTCATTTACATTCATGACTTCTAATTAGAAAATGTAATGCTTGCATTTTCAGGAAACTAGGATTTTGATTTTTTTTCCAGTATGTTTGTCCCTTTCCATTCAGATCTCCTAGGATTGGTGTCCTGCCATGAAGTCATCACTTGAATCCATTTGTATGAAATAATTATAGGGACTACTTTTAAAAAGAGATGCACAGGGCAGTAGAAGATGTTTGAAACAATGGCAATTAGGCAGGCCTGCTGTAAATGTACTTTATAATCCTCTGTGTGCAGCAACACAGTCCTAGTGCTCATACTAAGGAAATAGCTTTCATTGCCACAAGTGTGCAAGCACATTCCACATGAAACAGAGTTGGTCTTGTACCTGAGCAATGAGTCATTGTAACATATATACTTTGTTAAAATCTGAGAGAAACTGATTATTGTTTTACATTTTCAAGGTATATTTTAAGGTTATGTTGTTTTTACTATAGTAAGTTTGAAATAATTATCTGCACTAATTATCAGTTTTCAGAAACATGGAGAACACTTTATAATCTATGCTGTTAGTCTGTTTTTCTTATATCCTAATTGCACAGGGATTCAAAGAAAATGTGCCCGAAAATACACCTAATAGAATTACTCATAATTCAATAAATAATTATTCATTTTCAAAATATTGAAATAAAACTAAATATGAAAAGATGATTTAAGAAATGACCTAACAACAGCAGGATATTTTTGTTGAGGTAATCAGATAGGCAACATTGTTATCAAGTGAGACAAGTGGGCTAGATAGGGTAGGTAAAAGGCAGAGGAAGAAGAGAACCTGGCACACACAGTAAGGAGCCTGTAAAACAGGTCAGGAAGAGTGAGAAATAGACTTAAAAGATGTGATGAGCTGTTTTTCATGGCAGAATTCTAGGATATCTTTCTGTGGGGGAGTCTATTTTATGCAAAAATGAATATGTTAACTGTATGTTAGAGAAGGGACACATGTATGTTTCATACTGAAAATCTAAATTATTAAGTACAGATGGTGGATAACTTCTTAATATCAACTTTACTGTGTCCCTTCAGATTGTAGCCATGTTGCCCAGAAGGCATTGTTTCCAGTTTCAATACTATGTGTTTCTTATATTAAGCCAATTTAGACAGAATATTATCATTTCAGTAACAGAATTGTATAAAGCATCTTTTTAATAGTTTTCTTTGAATTTTTAAATTAATTACAATTCATTAACTTTGTATCCCAGCTGTAGCCCCCTCTCATCTCCTCCCAATCCCACCTACCCTCCCTCTTCTGCTCCCTTTCCCCCCAAAACCAGTCCACTGATAGAGGAGGTCCTCCTTCCTTCCCTCTGACTCCAGCCTATCAGTTCTCATCAGGACTGGCTGCATTTTCTTTTTTTGTGGCCTGGTAAGGCTGCTAACTCCTAAGGAAGAGGTAATCAAAGAGTCAGCCACTGAGTTCATGTCAGAGACAGCCCCTGTTCTCCTTACTAGGCAACCCACTTGGAGACTGAGTTGCCATGGGCTATATCTGTGCAGGGGTTCTAGGTTATCTATATGCATGGTCTTTGGTTGAAATATCAGTCTCAGAAAAGACCTTGGTGTCCAGATTTTTTGGTTCTGCTGCCCTCTTTGTAGAGCTCCTGTTGCCCGCTTTTTTCATGAGATTCCCTGCACTCTGCCCAAAGTTTGGCTATGAGTCTCAGTATCTGCTTTGATACCCTATGGGGTAGTCTTTCAGACACCTTCTGGGGTAGGCTCCTGTTCTGTGCCCTGTTTTCTAGCCCACAGACTTCTTGAATCCTATTTGGGCACATGGATTAACACAATTCCACTGCATAATGATGATTAATTTTCCTGACTATAAGAATGAAAACCTCTATCTTTACTACATCTAAAGGCAAGAAGGAGATGATGGGATGAGATGTCATGCTCACATCAAAAGGCAGGTTAAAACAGGAAAGGAGACAACATGCAGACATGCCAGCAAATTCACGCTCCACACCATATAGGAAACTGAAAATGAGGAACTCTATATTGCGGACAGAACTCTGGATGTCTCCTTCTAGCTGCAAAAGAAGCAGCTAGAATCATAAGCTAGATCATACACAGTCATAGTTAAATGGCTTTGTCAGTAAACAAGAAGGACAGCACATAAAGTTTTTCATTTGCAGGCCTAGACTCAAAATACTCACAATGTACTATGAGAAGCATACATCTATTTTTTTGTTAAAATATTTTATTAAGTCATCAATAATTTAATAAAATGAATTTTTCCAGATATGTATTTATAATTAAAATATAGTTAAATTACTTCCCTCTTCTTGCTCCATCTCCTTCCATGTTCTGCCTCCCACTGCTTCACAAATTCATGGATACTTATTATTAGTATGTACATATGTAAATAAAGGTCATAGGTACAACATGCTGAGCCTGCTTAGTGTTACATGTTTTTAAAGGTGACAACTTGGTTTGGTTCATGATTTAAGTCACTCATTTCCCTCTCTCTGCAGTTGTTAATGTTTTATAACTCTTCTTCTAGGGGGAAGGCTCTGAGATTTTCTTCATCTATGTTAGGATGTCCGCTAGTGTTGGAATTGTACTGGAATTCCTCAGGCAGCCATGTTGTGGAAATTTTATGAGTGTACCTTCCCTGACAGAGCTAGAAGGCACAGTCTCACAGCAGACTTCCTGATCCTTGGACTTTTATTATCTTTCCACCACCTCTTCTTTAGTTATTCCTGAGCCTTAGGCAGGAATTGTGTTATAGATAAATCAGTTAAAGTTAGTATCCCCACAGTCAGGTTCTTTCTGCATTTTGACTAGATGGATCTTTGTGTAATAGTCTCCTGTTGTTAAATGAGAGAGAGTGAGAGAGAGAGAGAGAGAGAGAGAGAGAGAGAGAGAGAGAGAGAGAGAGAGAGAGAGATGGGGGTAAGATCTACACTTATCTTATCTGTGGGTATAAGTATTTGGATGGCAGTTTGGAATTATCTGGATTAAGAAAGTGACAGTAGTTGATGCTTCTCTAAGACCCCTAAAAAAATAAAAGCCAAAACAATACAAAAACACTGTCTTTTTTTTTTTTTTGCACTGTCCATAAACTCATGGATATGTGGTTGCTCACTGCAACATGGTTCATGTACTTGAGGCCAAATCTTTAAATTTTATGTAAGTGTTATCAACAAGGTATTTTTATGGAAATAATATTCTGTACACAATAAACTTTATCAGAAAGACAGAGAAATTACAATTTACCTTCATATATACTATATATGTGTATATGTATGTATATACATGTATGTATATATACTATACATACATACATACATATATATATATAGCATATATATCTAGCTTCAAGACACAAAATACAATAAGCAAGAAAAGAGACTAATTTCTTAGATGTTTTTAGTCTGTTTTCTTGCTTATTGTTTTGTTTGAAAACCTTGGCCTAGGGGAGCCTGCAGAGACCAATACTTCACCCAAAGAAAATGCATGGAAAAGATCTAGACCCTCTGTTCAGTTTCCAAGTGGTTCTCTAATAAGGGAGCAGGGGCTGTCTCTGAGGTGAACTCAGTGGCTGGCTCTTTGTTCAGCTCCCCTGGGGGGTGCAGCCTTGCTAAGCCACCTAGGAAGATGATGCAACCAACTTTGATGGGACCCCATAAGCCAGAGTCAGATGGTAGGGGAGTCCTCCTCCCCTACCAGTGGACTATAGGGGGAAAAGAGGGAGGAAGGGTGGACTGGAAGGAGATGGAAGGGTCTACAGCCGGGATATAGAGTGAATTAACTGTAATAAATTAATGAATAATTAAATAAATTAATTAATAAAAAGAAAGAAAAAAACAGACTAACAAATACAGGCAAATCATTTTGCGAACCAAGAAATCACACCGTGCGTGCACTGTGTGATGATACGCTTCGTGTGAGAAAACAGCAGCCACGATGCCAGTTCTGGGCTACGGATTTGAATTTATCAGAAGTTGAATTTATCGGAGGTTGAGGCACAGTGTCCAATGACCTCAGTGGGCGAATCTTTTGGGTTTCCAACGCAGACTATATTAGTAAGTCTCAGTACTTACAAAGGAGAAACAACCTCATTGGCTCAGCAAGCATAGGCTACAGGTTCCCTCTGCTGCACGGAACCCCAATATATACACATTAGGCATGGAGACTTTATTTTGAGACGTAAACAAGCAGCCCTTATTGCCAAATATTAAATATGAAATAAAGTTTGATTTTTGTTGATATAAAAATGTCTTCCTAATGAACATAAAATAATCTAAGGTTATGTAAATTATCAGTTTTGACATGTAGAATGGGCTGGTACTTGCAGCCCATTACAAGCCCAACACAAAAAAAGTAAACAAATAAGAGAGAGAAAAATGAAGATTTTTCTGAGACTTTATCCAAAGTTTAACAAAATCTTTTCTTTGAATACTTATTTAAGGAACAGTTAGTTCATTCTTTCAGCTCACATTATTTTCTTTGTGCCCCATCCACAAAATGAAAAAAAGAAAAGAGAAAGAAAAATTAGTTTGAAGCCACAATGTTTTATTTGCTTTATTTACATTTGTTCAAATGTAAAAATCAGACTATTTTTAGTACAATAACTCAGAAAATTAACAGTTTTTAGTAACTCAGAAAATTAATTTTTCATATGTTAGTGAAGAATGTACTTTTCTAAACAAACAAAAATAAATCCAGGCCATATACTGCAAGCCTGTTAGCACAGCTACAGGGAAGCTGAGTCACAAAGATGTCAAGTTTCAAGTGCATCATGAATTAAAGATCAATTTGGACAATTTAGTGAGATCATTTCTCTAATGCTTGTCTACATATAGTGCATGTGTGTAGGTCATAGAACAACCCGTAGGTATCAGTTATGTTCTCTCATACAGCTTCTGAAGACTGAACTGAAGTTTTTGGGCTTGATGCCAAGCACCTTTACCTACTGGGCCTTCTTGCCTATCCTCAACTTTTTTTAAAGGTTGGGATGTAGCTCAGTATTGGAGTAATTGCTTGACAAGTTTTAGTTCCAGTACCATTAAATAAGTAAATTTCATGAGGTATGAATAAGCATACTTATAATTAAATATGATGTCAAAAGAAAATATGCATAATAAGAGTAAGTAATTATCTTATTAATGATTTGGAATAGTAGTCTACATTGAAACAACATAGGTATTGTTGAGAGAGCATTTAGAGATAAAAGGAAGAAAAAAATAAGTGTTCAAGAAACTTTAACTTTAATGGAGTGAAGAATACTTTCCCATGTGAATAAAATATGATAAATCAACTTTACCAAAAATTAAGAACAGCATTCTTTAAAAATAGTGTTATAGAAAAGATTCATTAATACCCTACTAATGAGGCAAATAACAAAGTATTTAGATTTTAAAAAATTAATCTCTACAACATCTCTTGTAGAGATGATAAATTTTAGCTACAACATCTCTTGTATAGATGATAAATTTTAACAGACAAACATTACTAAGTATTGACAAAGATATAAAACTGATATATTTATGTTTGAAATGCATAATTGAAGAGATATTTTAGAACTCACTTGACTAAAAGTTCTACTCAGGTGCTGAAAGGAACTAGAAGAGCAAAAATATCATGAGTCTTGGGGAGAATATGAATAACACAACTACTGTCAACTACTGTTTTCAGTTTCTGAACTAGTATTTAACTAGTTCAGTAATTCAACTCTTGAGTGTTTCTAAAAACGAAGAAAAATGCATGGCATGTAAGAAAGACTAAATGAAATAAAAGAATTATTTTAGAAGCAAAAATCACAATCACTTCCAATGAAACAGTTAACTCTACATGGATCTATAGCAATAAAATACTTGAATTAATTTTTTTAACTACCAAGCATTCCAATAAAGAAATCCCCAGACAAAATTATTTCACAATTTCACTGATGAATTATTACAAACAATTGAAGAATGAATACATGAAATTTTATAAAATGTCTTCTGAAAGTAAAAGCAAAACATTCTCATTTGATTTAGTAATATCAGAACTACACTAAAGCAGAGGTCTTGAGAACAGTGCACATATTAAAAACAATAATGTGTGGTCCAGTAGACCCACCTCAAGCACTACAGGATATTGGCATTGCTCTTGATTACCCTCCAGATCATGACAGTAATATGCTATTGATAAAGACAACTCATACTTGAGTCAGAAGACATGGGGAAACGAAGTTCTTACAGACCTGGAATATCACCACTACTTGCTAGCAAGTATACTGCTGGAAAATCCTATGTATTCTACTGAGGAAAATCATTGCCTGTCTTACCCAACTGTTAACACTAAAAGGTACAGTAACAACTGGCTAGACAAGATATATTCACTGGTGCTATAAAGGCATGAATTTTACAGAGTATCCAACCACTTTCAGGTTTGATTTAGGACGACCCAACCACATGTAACTTATAAGCAGCATCATTATTTGAGTAACCCTCCCAAGCCACAAAACTTACAGCTGACTAGGCCATAAACCATAGGGAAGAACTTAATATCATTATTCCTGCTAAATGGACATAGTAGTAACTTGCTCCCAGCCCTTATCTTTAGGTCCATAAATTAATGCATCTCTTAACCATCATCAGGGAAGCTTCTTTTTGCAGCTGATGGCAACTAATACAAATGCCTACAAATGGTCAAAAAGAACAAGCTCAGTTCTAAATGGCACTTCTTTATCAACCTTCATTTTCAAGGCACAAGGACCATTACGGAACAGGGGCAAGAAAAACTGTGAAAGCCAGAAGTAGCGAATATCTGTAACAAAGAAGCATTTGTTGGGCATGACAAGGCCATTGCATACAGGAAGTCACAGCAGTTTGTGTATGCACAAGACTTTCATAAAAACTTCTAGCTAAAAATTTAGCATGGATAGAGGAGGTCATAGAGTTCTACCCCTAACTAAAACACTATTGTCATTCTATGGCTGTAGATGGAGGACTAAGGAGATAGGTCAGTATTTAAGAGCACTTGATCTTGCAGAAGACCTGTGTTTGATTCTCAGCAGTCACATTGGGTGGCTTGCAAGCATTTGCAACTCCACTTTCAGTTGATATGATACCTTCTTATGATCTTTGTGGGTACCTGCATGCAGAGGACAGATATTGGTACACACACGTGCATAAATAAAAGAATCAGTATTTTTAAAGTCAATTTTAATGTAAATTTTGATTATTTTGACAATGAGTTTGCTTGAATATATGAATATACACATCCCTTTAGTGGTATGGCCATTTCCATACCATTAGCTCTTCCAGAACATGAAGTGCACATCTCCCCTATTACTTTCATCTGCTTCTAGTTCTTTAATCAGTCAATATTGTGTAGCATTTATTTTATGGAACTTTTACTTTATTATTTATTCATCACTCTCCTAGATGTCCTGGTAAATGCCATTGGTTCCTTGATTTTGCTTTTGAAAGTTGTTTTGGATGTGTGAGGGTGCTTATGATGTTTGAATATTGCTATTTTAAAATCTTTACTTGTTTACAATTATTTATAACTTCTTTATTTATAATGTTTATTAATAATGTTTGCAATTATAGTAGATTTCTAATGGAGTCCTTATAAGACTTTACTATCTTCCAAAGGAAATAATTTAAGTAATGTCTTCATGGCTTGGATGACTTCTCTTTTTCTCTTGAATAATATTTGGGCTCCAGACAGAATTGAGGTGTAATGAGTATTGGGGAGGGGGGCAGCACTGACAGAAAACATTTTCTGCTATTTTCTGTATTTTATGATGTTTTGTTATAAATTTGCATTTACTTAGATGGAGTAAGTACATTTTTGGATGTGTTGAAGACGGCCATCCTACTTCTGAGAATTCATGGGGTAGCTGCCATATCTTTCAATTGTTACACTTGATTTTGCTTTGTAGAATATGACTTAGTTATAAGATGCTATTTATTTTGACTCACCATTTTTATTCCCTGTGCTATATTCAAAGTTTTCTTTAAACTACATAAATTTTATTTATTCTCTGTGTTAATATATCTAATCCGATTAATACTTTATATTAAGATTTATAACCATTTTTACGTTTCACTGTTATTTGGTGAACTTGAGCTTTATAGTATCAAGATATATTGATCTTTCAGTTCTACTGCTTGATCTTACTTATTTTAAAGACAGAAATACTACTTACCTGATTTTAATCTAGTTTGTTGCATATTTTGTAAATTTTAGACACTGGGGTACTATTTTACATGGATTAGTTATGTGAATTTCTTTAATATTATTAATGAATTGTTTTTGCTTTTGCCCTTTGAATTATATTATGAATTCATAACTCTGTAAATACAGTGAAGTTCACTGATAGAAAGAAACTGCAGTCATAAAAGGATTAGGGAACAAAGAAAGAAAAGAAAAGAATAACAACCAAACAATGGAGTCCATTTTGTGTTGGCCAACTAGTCCTGGGTAGGGAGACTGACAAGAGCATGGTTGACATACTCAGTGCCACTTCACTGGGAAAAAAAGTTGATTTTCCCTTTGCAGTGGTTAATAATTGCAATAGATCCTTCATTATGGGTGGGACCGTGTCCCTACTTACCCTTCTCCATGCTGATATTTTTACCCAGTTTGAACCTCTGAGGGCCATATTGGTTTTCCTTCATTATTTGCTTATTTGTTTTTGTTTGTTGGGTTTGGTTTTATTGTTGTATTTCTGATTTTTTTGTATTGTTTTGTTCTGTTTGTGTGTGTGTGTGTGTGTGTGTGTGTGTGAGTGAGACAGAGATAGAAATTGCACGAAGTTGGCTGGGTAGGGAAGTGAGATTCTGAGAGGAGTTGGAGAAGGAGAAAAATGTGCTCAAATATATAGTATAAAACTTTAAATAGAAAATTTAAAACAGCGTTAGAGATTTTTAGAATGAAACTAGGTTAATTTCATTGTGAAATTGCTACACAGAGATGCCTTTTTTTTTTCTCAGATACCTTTTTTTTTCCCTTCCCTTTCTTGGCTTCTGCTGAACAGTAGTTTTAGAAGCAGCTATGTCCCTCAGGTAGACTATACATTAAGAAGTTCTACTTTCTAGGGTCTTTCCACCCCCTGCCTTTCTATAGGAAACACATCAGAAATATCAATAATACCGTTAGCTTCTGACTGACATGTATCTACTACACAAGTTTTAGTCTCAGCCCTATTTGAAATACAAGCCATTCATTTTTGAGTCATTGGACAGACAGGTAAAGAAAGGTAAACTGTTTACCTATATAGTCAAGACTGAATATTTCAATTTTGTATCCTTTAACTTGGGGAATAGACTTTCGAAATATATGGTGTTTGTTTGTTTGTGTCTGATAGTCCAGGTAATACCCGTGTACCTCATGGGTCACAGTCCCGCAAATCCTGTTTATGTAACTGAGTGAACACTGTATCTTTTTAACCTGAAATCTTCATGCTCATAAAACCATAGAATCAGACATCATTATTTTTAATTTGTCATAATTTCACATACCTGTGTACAAAAGGTTTGATAAGCCTGATTCCTTACCAAATTAGTTTTTTTATTTTATCTAATCTGAAATATTTCTAAAGCATGACAGTTTTCTAGGAATACTTATGTCTTATCTTGAAAATTTAAAGATCTTTCTTGACTTATTTGCAATTATTTCCATAATTTCTACATATCTGTTAAGTTCCTCATATAAAAAAATGGGTGTCTTATTTTCAACCAACCAACTCATAAAACCATAAGTTTTGAAGGTTACCAAATATAAATATCAAGAAAAGTTACAATCTACCTATTAAAACTAATGTATCAAAATATCATGGACCAAATTAAGTGAAGGCACTACCTGAACTGGATGAAAAAAAGCAATGTATTAGTTATTTCTGTATTTCTGTGAGAGATACAATGATTAAGAAGAATTATAGAAGAAAGAGTTCATTGGGGGCTTGCTGATAGTTTCAGAGGGTTTGTCCATGACCACCAGAAAGAGGAAACAAGCAGCCGCCCGACAGACATGGTGCTGGTAGCTGACAACAACCAAGTAGTAGATATGAAAACATCCAAGAAGCAGAGAGCTAGAGAAAAAAAATGTAAACAGTGTGGGCTATTGGAACCTCAAACCACTCCCTTACTAACATACTTTTTTTTTTTTTTAACAAACCATACCTGGTAATCATTCCAAAACAGTTCCAGTAACTGGCCACCAAGTACTCAAATATATGAGCCTGTGGCAGCCATTCTTTTTCAAACTACCACAGGGCTCTAAATGGTGTAGTTCTATCAAATTCCTCCCCTCAGAGTTCGGGGTACTTGCCGAAGAGAAAGTATTAAGAGTGTTAAGAACAAGAGAGGGTGACTTACCTTGTACATTACCAGGAGAACAAGTTCCTTTAAATCAACTCAGCAAAGCTCATATGAACTCACATATACTGAAGGTGCATGTTCAGTTTAGTATTTCTGTAATTGACTGGGTCTGTTTCTTTTGTTTTCTCTTGAGCTTTTTTCTTTCTGTTGGTTTGTCTTGTTCAACTTTAATGTGGTGATTTTGTTTTATCTTATTATTTTTAATTTTGTTATATTTTGTGAACTCATAGAACACTGTTGTAGAAAGGTAGAATGGGAATGAATCAGAATGGGAGGAACTGAGAGATGTGTAATTTTGAGAAATAACCTATTTTTAGTAAAAGAGAAAATAAATATATTATTACACATTTTTAAAGAGTTGATTTTGATATAACATACTAGTACTTCCAAAATGAAAGCCAATATCTAGCTTACCATTTTAACACCAAAAATTCCCAAAATATTAGCATTTCAGTATGGAGATGGAAAGCATACTAGTATTATTGAATGCTATTGTGGAATGCCTAGTCAGAGAGAGTTATGAATGGTAGACGAATAGAAGGGAGAATGAAAGCTAAAATTGCTTACAGATGGAATAACTAAAAAGGAAAACACAATAATAACCTGAAATACACAAGAAATGAACCTTCAGTAACATGGTTGCCTAGCTAATTATTATAAAGTATCTTTCTTACATACAATAGCAGGTTAAAATATATTAAAAGAGAAAATCTATTGGCAAATATATTCATATAATGGTCGTAATCTAAGCATTTTGGAAAACAGGGTGAACCTCTGTTCTTTTACTGAAAAGAAAACATAAAACTAACAAATTATATTGTTCTTTATATAAAAATGAGAAAGATTGTGTTCTTTGATATTCTCCTTAAAATAATTAACAAAGTCTCTTTCACTACTCATTTAAATTCCAACAACTTTTTTTCTTTTTTTTTACCTTTAGGGGATCACCTGACAAAATGATCCTAGGGTTTACCTGGGAGAATTGTTCATATATAACAGCATCAAAAAAATATCAGAAAAGGATTGATAAAGAAGCATGATCTTGTTAGATGTTATAATAGCCACTAATGAGGGGCTTGTTTGTATGAATTATGTTTCTTTTATGTTATTAAGGCTATTAAATTATATAAAATATTAAATACAGAGTTATAGAATTGTATTAAAGATGTAATTGATGAAGAATATGAATTTTAAAACATCTATACAAGGTAATCCAGAGAGAATTTAAAATATTATCAAATAATAAATAATCGAAGCATTTGAAGTTTTCTAATGGAAAGATAAAACCTTTCAGAGTTACTGATACCATGTAACACAACTTATTATTATCCTATATTAATCCTAAACAACATCCTAGTACAATGAAAGTACTTACATAATAAATTTTATATTAACTTCTTGTTATTAACAAGTTACGTTTGTCTTTGAAAAATCTATTTAACAAAAATTACTTTTCTATAATAATATTTGACAAAAACTGAAATAATTAATACTCTCATTAATTTCAGAGAAACTCTACTATTAATTGACCACAATGATATATTGCTATTCAACAATAACTGAGCATACTATGTTAGGCAAAAGCTCATCATCAATGCCTGCAACCCCAAAAGATTACAAAGGCTGGGGGAACAATATCATGATGGAATGCAACACAACTAGTAGGTGCTCCAGTTGCTAAATGATTATATTTGCTTTTAAAACCACTAATCCAGTCTTCATTAGTGTTTCAAGTTCTAAGCTACAGTAACTGAAGCTACTATTGCTTTCTAATTTGAGCATTCTAGACAACTGGGTGACTGAAATATCTCCACAATAAGATGGAATAAGTAGGTGGAGTCTAAACACAGGAGAAAACTACCATCTTTCCTTAGCTACAAGAGGATCCACAATAGTATTTTGCTCAAGGATCTGGCCCCAGAGGAAACATATTTGATATAGAAACAAGGTCTCTTTGCTAGTTATTTTGTTGCATGTCCATCTGCTTTGCTGAGACTGTGCCAGCTCACAAACTTGTCTGCTATTTTGAGGAAGGCATGTGCCAAAGTAGCACATGGTTTAGACTGGCAGATTACATAAGGCTGTGAGTATCCACTATAATAAAGTTTAGTCTTTTGCCCAGTGTATTTGATCCACAAATTGCTCACTACATGTTCATTAGCTTGAAAAATTCCCCTGGAAGAGGTATCATATCATTAGCTGACTTTATCATTAGGAAATCTTGACAGGAGGTAAAGTAACTTCACCAGATCTGCAAGGGAGACCTCAGTGGGATGTCTGGCTTTGTTTACCTGGAGCTACAGCATTTCCTCTGAGGTTTAGTACCAATCAGAGAACAGGGAATGGTGTAATTCAAAATGGTATAGACAGGGCTCAGCCAGGTGATAATATATAGAACTTTTCCAAGAATGGTACACTTGTGAAAACACACAAATTGTTACTTCAAATGCTAATTTATTATGTGTCTAAAGGTCCCTTAAAAAACAGCAGTTAAACTGATATCAAACTTTCCTTCTACGAGGCTTTGTAAGTGATTTCTTCAACATCATAAAATGAAACCTCTAAAACAATGACTATTTAAACAAGCTTTAGGAATACTGTATTCATTCTTAAAAGTTTTAAACATAATTTCTTTGACACGAGAAATCAGATATTGATTAAAATTTTCACCCTTTATAATCATTTTTAAAGAATAATGGTCACATAAAATAAAAGAATGATAAACATTCATAGTTATACTATTTTCACAGACTGTAAAAGCAGAGAACAAAATTTCAGTGCAATTGTAAAAGTAAGAGTTTGATATTTTCTGGTATTTTAAGTGAATACTATCCTATCTTCTTGATTAAGTTATAAAGTTTATGAAATAGGGAAGTTTAAATTTTTTTAGATTTTTATTAAGATTTTGATAGGCCCCTGAGCTGCATGATAGTTCAATTCATAAATGCCATGTGGTTGAAGCATTAGAGAAAATGCTCACCTATTACTAGTGTATGAGAAAAAAATAGTAGGCAAAAGACAAGTAGATATATCTATATGATCAAAATAGCTTAACGTTTACAAAAATAATATCTTGCCTTTAGGCCTGAAAAAGCCAAGATTATAGAGGTAGAATGACATTGAGCTGGTCATCTTTTTTGCTTAACAAGTGTCTGAGATGAAGCAACTCATAAAGTCAACATATTCACTTTAGCTCAAAGCTCAGGAAGTTTTAGTCTATCACTGGCCTTGTTTTGAGGCTATGGAAACACATCATAGCAAGAACCTGTGGTAGAGTAATGCTACTCACTTTATTATGGCCAGGATACAGGAGAAAAAGGGGGGCAAGTTTCCCACAATCCCCCTCAAGTACAAAGTTTCCTGTCCTAATGCCTCTCATTGGGCTTGAACTCTTAAAGGTTCTTATATTGCCCAAAAGTATCAGGAGGTGAGGACCAAGCCTTTAAAGTACTGGCCGAAATCATCACAGAAGGTACATCCAGGAACACAAACCTCCATCAACCTGTGAGTAGCAATGTATCAATCACAATGGAATTCAGATTTAGCCTCATATACAGCATGGCGGTCCAGACCATGAAATTTGATTTGTGGGCACCACAAACAGAACTGGATGACACAAAGTACCACCATGAGATTCCCTGAAGGTATCATGTTTCATGCTCTAGGTAATAAGGACCGGTTAACTCAAATAGCTCAAATAAGATGTAATACAGATTTTAAGAGAAGAAACGTGTGAACATTTGTTCAGCTGCAGTTTGAACAATTCAAGAGGCAGCAAGAGAATCCAACAATTGAGCATTATTGATGAGATCTTAATCAAGGTAAAGTATGTTAACTAGAACTACCTAAAAAATGAAGGGAACTTTTTGAAGAGCTTTATATTTAATGCAGAAAATAGAAGGCAATTTGCAGGTGGAGTGTAAATGGAAATGGAATAATCTCTAAAGAAATGAGAAAAGTATAAGAAATAGAAAATATATTACCTCAGTAGGTCTTCAAAATTTACACATAATTTTGAATAAGAACTTCTCCAGAAGTTAAGGTCAGTTTTTTGACATTATGTACCACACATCATTCATGTTTAGATTCAAGAAGCCTTGTGAGTTGGGAATTTTTAATAATGTAAACAATAATCAATGCATTTTAGTAGACTTACTAATTTTTTAATAAGCTATAATTTTAGACTTTCATCTTTTGAATCTCAATTTGATATCACATCTTGCCACTTAGCTGATATTATGGCTTTAATCTGCTTGCCTGCGAAAACTGATCAGAGAGTCTAGTGACTGCTTGGGCAGTGGGAACAACGACAGAATAGTGAATCAGAGGTGGGTTTCCTGAAGATGGCAAAGGGAGGCTTGGATTTGCTCTAGGAGCCAAGAGGCCACTCGTAAACAGATTCAGAGGGGAATGGTTTGGTTTGAACAACAAGAAACAGAGAAATGTTAAGCTCTCAAAAGCTTTCCAAAATAAAAGGGACATGGAGAATGCAAGATTTCATATGTCCTAACCCCTATATCTAACTGAGAAGCACACAAAAGAGAAGAGCCAGATAACACTGGCACTTATCAGGAATGGAGCCGATACACCCTTAACCTGACGCCTTCATGGGCCGACTACAAGGAAAAAGGCTTCCTTGTTCCGGGAGGCAAGTTCAACATTGACACTAAGGGATAAGACCTGAACAAAGAAAGGCAGAAGTAAGTCTAAGGACATGAGGTGGAAGCCTAATGGGGTTGGGAAGTAATTCCTGGTCCCAAGGGTGAAGATGACTTTTACACTAATCGCCAGTTAGTGAGATGCTCTCCGCGTCCTGTGTTGCCCAGCCGCCAGCAGGAGCTGCTTTATTGGGAACAAGTATTTGCTGTTGTCCGTTAGGGACTATGGGACAACCTTTTGTGTAGGGGGCAGATATTTACTTTGAGACAATTAAGAAATGATTCTGCTTTGTTGGCTTTCGGCACATTGAATAAAGAAGCAGTTGTGAAGGTATTTAATTCTGTTATTGCTGTGAGTGTCATATAAGGATGCCCACTGGAGAGAGTTCTACATTCTAAGTAATAACATAAAGATGTGTTTCCTTAAAAATCTCACTGATTTATACTTTTCATTCAGAGGTCAGGTTTATTAGGCAAGTTCGTATCCATAGAATGAAATGATGTCTTATCTATTACTGCCACTGATTTTACTAAGTCATTGTTCTTTACTAGCTTAACCAAATTTATATTGTTACCATAATAAGTTAGATTCTTTACAGTAGGTACTGGATGTGTACAAATGAAGCTAAAGGGCACCTGTAGGAGTCAACTGAAAAATAGTTCTTTGACCTTACCCTGTCTGTATTCCTCAGCTCTGTGTGGAGCCTGTGCTGCTCTGAGGAACGGAGAGAATGGCAGCAAGTGTTGTGTTTGACAACGTGCAAGACAATCAATGCAGAGGAAGATCAACCGGGGCTGCAAAAAGGGGATCCTCAATTGAGATAGCAGCCCTGGTACAACATGAACACTGCTCATTTTAAGGTTATACCTTACAGGAATTATACTCTCCCCAGGCTGAGGAAGAGAGGGTTAAGGAGACATATCTCAGGAGAAGATGCATGATAAGAGGAAATATTGAGTAAACTTGAATAAAAATCCCTCAAGTTAATGACATGTTTTACTGTGTAAATCCTTCCACTCATTCCTCTAAGTTTTCTATGATACAACCTAACCATCTAACTATATCATACTTTAGAGAAAATGTAAATGTTTGCATTTTAATATGCAGTCAGATTATCAGGCGATTGTAAAAAAAATAAAATCATGTGGGCAAAATCTAAACTTAGTATTTTGAAACTCTACATAAGGAACAGATTCAAATGAAGGATCACTTATAATGGAAGGTCTGAAGCATTCCTTGACATTAACTGCTATTTATCTTGACATCAGAAAAAGTTTCAAACATGGAAAAGTACAATCAGCAAATCTAACTTCAGTAATTGGTTAAACTCGAATTTACAGAACAATTATTGTTGTGGAAAAGCTTTAAATCACACAGGGAAAAGAAATGACAAGTGGCAGATTATGATTCAACTATCTGTAAAGTTTTATGAAACTATGATGTTTTAAAAAGACATTAAAGGTAGGAAATCCACATGGTAGTCAGCTGAGAATCCGTTCATAGAATTCTGAGTACTATTATCTACCTTTGTCATATTTTGGTGATGCCTTAAGTTAAATTGAAGTAGTTCCCAGAATAAAAAAAAAGACAGAAGATGAAATCTTGCATAAACGCACAACGAAAAATAATTACAAACTTGGCATGTTTGTAGCTCAACTGGATATCGAGTTAGAAAAGAAAAAAGAAAAAAAAAGCTTTCAAATATTTTAAAGTGCCAGTTTCTTTTACACAATAAGGCTATTGATTTTATTAAAGATATAGTGGAGGTAGGCACTATTTCTCATGGGAGGAATTAGTGATTTTTGCACTTTAGACGAAAAGGAATTATCATTCTAAAAACAGTACATAGTTTGTCTCTGGATTAGACATAAGGTTTGGACTGGCTGGCTGCATGAAATAAGGCAAAGCCACTCTTCTAGGATCTGCTATTTATCTCTTGGGGGAAAAAAATACCAAAGTTTGACTGACACTAATTTCCTGAACAAGATACCCTAGAAACTCCAGTTTATCTCATAAAATCATAACAGACAGGGTTTGTGATGTCCCCTCTGCAAGATTCTTTATTCTGTCAGTTTATAGCATTTGAAATGACGGAAAGAGATGCGTTCCTTTCATATGCCATCCAGGAGAACAGAACCTGTCACCAACAGTGTAATGTGCTGTGTATTATCACTGTGAGTGATCCAGAGGCCCAGAGACTGTCATCTTTTTAGACTGTACAAGTCAACACAAATAAAACCGAGGAGGTAAATGATAATGTCTGAGATAGAGCCAGCCTCATTCTGGCCATTACTTTTTATTCAAACCTTACAGATGACATGATGTGAAAAATGAGCCTGTGTCTAGTTCAGTGCCCATTAGTGTGTGAGCACATTATCTTCCACTTTTCACATTGAGCCTCTCTGTGTTCACTCTGCCAGTTACAGCTCGGCAGCCTGCCAGCTTCGGGTGGTTTTACTCCTTCTTAAATACTTTTGTATGACTGTAAGTAAGTAGAGAATGCTTTCTCTCAGTTAATAAATTGAAAACAATTTAAGATATTCATTAACAATTAGTCACAATCTTTCCTAAGGATATTACCCATCTGCAGATAAATATGGCCCTAGCCTGCTATTTTGCATAAACTGCATACTTACTGGGAATAATTTTGAAGGGATGCAATAGGAATTTTAGTTTAAATCAATAACTGAAAACTTTAATCTCTCCTGAATGAACATTTTAAGTCAAAAGGCACTACCCTGCCTTGCCTAATCATGAAACATTTAATAGTTTCCTAGATCTACATACCTTAAACATTCCTGATTTTAAAAAGAATCAAAGTAAATAATATAATTCTGTGATGTCTAAAAGCAGCTAAAATTGTTTGGTTTTATGTAAAAACTTGTTACTAAAGAAAAACCTGATGGATACTTTCAGAAGCCTCCGTTTGCCAGCAGCTGCAGAGGGCTCACATAGATGTAAAAGAAACATCTTGTGCTTGACGATGTGGAGAGGTCAATTAATTTACCACATCACTCTCTTAGTGTCACATTATTTTGGCCAGAAGTAGCAAATTGAACTATGGAAATGTACTTTTCAACAACTCTATTGGCTAAAACATCTGACAGTTCTCAAAGTGTAAATTTTGCCATGAAAAACAGTGAAACACACACACAAACTACATGCACACACACACACTTTAAATATAAATACAATTACTAAACTATTTTTAAATATGCTTATTATCATTAACAGCTATCAATAGTGGCTAGAATTACTATTTTTAATGTCTTATAATTATGCATAGTACCCTCATAATATTCCCCAGTTACCGGTTAGGAATTATTAAGCCTACTTTTAAATTTTTCTAAGGTATAAATACAAGACTGAAAATTGCTATTTTTCGGTACTTGTTTTATATCTCTTATTCAAACAGAATTGAAATTTGTTAGGATTACATATGACACACAGACCTAGCCATTAACATTTTAAAAGTAGTTACAACTTATTTAATTTTAGCTGTCTGCTGACACAGGGTTGGTGCCTTCATCAGGGATTGCAATGCAGTCTGTGGTCGCAGAAGAACCCAAACCAGTGAGCCTTTCAAAAGCAGCTGGACTTTCTGTTTGCAAATTCCTGTGTGTTTCCTGTGACAGAACAGCATACTTTATGGTGAGCTTTGCATTCTGTTGAAGTCACAGGCCTTTAGTGTTGGACAGAAGAGTTGTTTGCACACCATCATTTCATAGATCAGAAAATGGTTTACAGTGTTTCTATTTCCCCTCTGAAATGGCAATGAGAGGCTTTACTGCCTGTGGAGAAGTAAATGGTAGCATACTACAAGAACAATCAATGAGTATTTACTCTAACTATGTCTTCTATTTAATTCTGCACGGATCCTTATCCTGTGTTACTTGTATAAAGAGGGTGGTATGACTATAAAATTTTGTGCATTGCCTGAGAGAGATAATGGAATACTTCAGGAAGAGTATTTTGTTCACATATCACAACAACATTATTATTGAGACCAGGTTAGTCTTATTTTAAAATTCCATTTTAATATCTAAGTAGATTTGTAATTGGTATAAATTGTATTCCCATCAATTACTACCTTTAAGGGGAAACCAAGAGAATATAGAATATGGAATGATGTGAGAGTTTAACATATGAAGTAATGTAAAACAGAGCATTAAATATATTCTGTACATTTAATATTACAACTTGTTTAATATTAATTATATAAAAATGTAATTTTGATTAAAAAAAACAACCTAAAATTGGCCTTGAGTATCACGATTTGCCCTTACTTATTTTTTTTCCTTAATGTAAAAATCACAAAAATACAATCAGGCATAGTGGCATATGCCTTTAAACCCAGCACTCTGGAGGCAGAGGGAGGAACATCTCTGTGAGTTCAAGACCAGCCTGGTCTAAAAAGCAAGTCTAGGATAGGCCAGGGTACACAGAGAAACAATGTCTTGAAAAAAGAAAGCAATCCTATATCTGACAGAGGGCTAATATCCAGAATATATAAAGAAATAAAGAAATCAAAAGCAACAAATAAAGTAATGCAATTAAAAAATGGGATACAGAGTTAAACAGAGAATTCTCAATAGAGGAATATCAAATGGCAGAGAAACACTTAAAGAAATGTTCAACATCCTTAGTCATCAGGGAAATGCAAATCAAAAGCACCCTGTGATTTCACCTTATACCCATCAGAATGGCTAAGATAAAAAATTCAAGTGACAACACATGCTGGAGAGGATGTGGAGAAAGGGTAACCCTCCTCCACTGCTGGTGGGAATGTAAACTGGTACAACCACTTAGGAAATCATTCTGGCACTTTTTCAGACAACTAGGAATAGCGCTTCCTCAATATCCAGCTATAGCACTCCTAGGCATATATCCAAAACATGCTCAAGTGTAAAACAAGGACATGTGCTCAACCATGTTTGTAGCAGCTTTATTTGCAATAGACAGAACCTGGATACAAACCAGATGTCCCTCAGTTGAGGAATGGATACAGAAATTGTGGTATATTTACACAATGGAATACTACTCAGCAATTAAAAACGAGGAAATCATGAAATTTGCAGGCAAATTATGGGATCTAGAAAAGATCATCCTGAGTGAGGTAACCCAGAAGCAGAAAGACACACATGGTATAAACTCACTTGTAAGTATATATTAGACATATAATATAATATAAAAAAAATACTAAAATCTGTATACCTAAAGAAGCTAAGCAAGAAGGATGACCCTGGGTAAGATGCTCAATCCTCATTCAAAAAGGCAAACAGGCAGACATTGGAAGACGGAGAAAGCAGGAAACAGGACAGGACACTACCACAGAGGGCCTATGAAAGACTCTACCCTGAAGAGTATCGAGACAGATGCTGGACTCATAACCAAACTTTGGGCAGAGTGCAGGAAATCTTATGAAAGAAGGGGGAAATAGAAAGACCTGGAGGGGACAGGAGTTCCACAAGGAAAGCAAAAGAACGAAAAAGTCAGGTCACAAGGGTATTTTCTGAGACTGATATTCCAACCAAGGACCACGAACGGATATATCCTAGACCCCCCTGAGCAGATGTAGCTCACTAAAGCTCAGTGTTCAAGTGGGTTTCCTAGGAAGGGTAACAGGGGCTGTTTCTGATGTGAACTCAGCGGCTGGCTCTTTGATCACCTCTCCCTGAGGTGGGAGGAGCCTTACCAGGCCACAGAGAAAGACAATGAAGCTAATCCTGGTGAGACCTGATAGGCTAGGGTCAGGTAGAAGGGAAGGAGGACCTCCGATCACTGGCTTGGGGAAGGGGATGGGAGGAGAAGAGGTTAGGAGAATGGGAGTGGGAGGGCACAAGGGAGGGGTCTACAGCTGGGATACTAAGTGAATAAATTGTAATTAATAAAAGAATAAATAAACTCTAAAAAAAGAAAAAAAACAAAAAACCCAACAACTATAAAAAAACCATAAAGATAGAAAAAACAGACATCTCTTCAACTGCTAAAACTGTAGTTGTATTTTATTTTAATATTAATTGAACCTTGGGGTGACTCTAACCAAGCAAGTGAAAGACCTATATGAAAAAAATTTCAAATCTCTGAAGAAAGAAATTGAAGAAGATCTTAGAAGGTGGAAAGACCTCCCGTGCTCATGGATTGGTAGGATTAACATAGTGAAAATGACCATATTGCCAAAAGCAATCTACAGATTCAATGCAATCCCCATCAAAATACCTTC
>CM053752.1:85515814-85536303 GCA_028658305.1 Pachyuromys duprasi
CCAAACTGAGCAGGGCACAGGGGTCTTGTATGAGACGGTTTCTACAATCAAGGACCATGTGTGGATATGGCCTGGAACCCCTGCACAGATGGGGCCCATGATAGCTCCTGGTCGGACTGAAGACCCTAGTGAGGGAAACAGGGACTGTTTCAGTCATGAACTTGATGGCTGACTCTTTAACCCTCCCCCATACAAGCTGCGGAGTGACAGACTGGCTAGATCCCAGGGGAGGACATTGCAGCCAGCCCTGAGGAGACAGGATGAGCTGGGGTTGGATGGAAGGGGAGGAGGTATTCCCCTGTTGATGGACTTGGAAGGGGCGGGGAGGAGGGAGATGAGGGAGGGAGTGGGAGGGTGGGAGGGAATGAGGGAGGAGGCTATGCCTGGGATGCAAAGTACCTAACCTGTGATTGATATAAAAATAAATAAATTAATAAAAAAAATCAAAAAATAAAATAAAAAAAATATTAATTGATTACTGTTTGGAGACAGAATATGCAAACTGATCTAAACCCACAACCATCCAAAACTTTCCTACCTCTCCAAGGAAGGCACTCGTCAAAGCAATGTTGTTCTTAAAAACAAATATTTCCCTAAAATTTTAGAATTCATCCAAAAATAAACTAAGGAGGTCAATAATTCTCTTCTTTAGATTCGATATTCTTGTTTTTGCTTCCTCACTATATACTATTTTGGCACACATATTCTTTTTCTTTCTTTCTTTTAATTTTATTTTTATTGTTAGTTACATTTTGTTAACTCTGTATCCCAGGTGAATCCCACTCCCTCATTCCCTCCCAATTTCTCCCTCCCTCCCTCATCTCCTCCCTGCCCCTTTCCAAGTCCAGTGATAGAGGAGACCTCCTCCCCTTTCATTTGACCCTGGTTTATTAGGTATCTTCAGGACTGGCTACAAAGTACTCTCCTGTGGCCTGGGAGGGCTGTTCTTACCTTGCAGGGTGGGGAGTTCAAAGAGCCCGCCATTGAGTTCATGTCAGAAAGAGTCCCTATTTCCCTTACTAGGGTACTCACTTGAATACTGAGCTACCATGGCCTACAGGCAAGCAGGGGTTCTAGGTTATATCCACACATGGTCCTTGGTTGTAGAAAGAGTCTCATATAGGACCCCTGTGCCCATATATATTTGCTCCTTGTGGAGCTCCTGTCCTCTCCAGATCATATTAACTCCCCCTTCTTTCATGTGATTTCCTGCCTTCTGCCGAAGGTTTGGTTATGAGTCTCAGTTTCTGCTTTGATACACTGCTGGGTAGAGTCTTTCAGAGGCCCTCTGTGGTAGGCTCCTGTCCTGTTACTTGTTTCCCCTACATCCCATTTGTCTTTCTAAGTGGAGACTGATCATCTTACCTTGGGTCCTCATTTTTGTTTATCTTCTTTAGGTGTATAGATTTCCCTATGTTTATCATATCTTATAGGTCTAAATAAGTGAATGTATACCATATGTGTCTTTCTCCTTCTGGGATACCTCACTTCGAATGACATTTTCTAGATCCCACCATTTGCCTGCAAATTTCATGATTTCTTTGTTTTTAATTGCTGAGTAGTAGTCCATTGTGTAAAAACACCACAATTTCTGTATCCATTCTTCCCTTGATGGACATCTGGGTTGTTTCCAGGTTCTGGCTATTACAAATAAAGCTGCTACAAACATGGTGCTGGTCAAACTGGATTTCTACATGCAGTAAAATTAAAATAGATCCATATTCATCACCCTGCACAAAACTAAAGTCCAAGTGGATCAAAGACCTTAACATAAAACCAGATACTCTACAGTGGCTAGAAGGAAAAGTGGGGAAGACCCTAGATCTCATTGGCACAGGAGACGGCTACCTGAACAGAACACCAACAGCACAGGCTCTAAGAGAAACACTCAATAAATGGGACCTCATGAAACTGAAAAGCTTCTGTAAAGCAAAAGACACTGTTGTCAGAACAAAACGACAGCCTTCAGACTGGGAAAGGATCTTCAACAACCCTATACCTGACAGAGGGCTGATATCCAGGATATATAAAGAACTAAAGAAGTTGAAAAGCAATAAATCAAGCAATCCAATTAAAAAATGGGGTATGGAGCTAAACAGAGAATTCTCTGTAGAGAAATATAGAATGGCAGAGAAACATTTAAGGAGATGCTCAATGTCCTTAGCTATCAGAGATATGCAAATCAAAAGGACCCTGAGATTTCACCTTGCACCCATCAAAATGGCTAAGATCAAAAACTCAAATGACAACACATGCAGGAGAGGTTGTGGAGAAAGGGGAACCCTCCTCCATTACTGGTGGGAATGTAAACTGGTACAACCACTTTGGAAATCAATCAGGCACGTTCTCAGACAACTGGGAATAATGGTTCATCAAGACCCAGCTATACCACTCCTAGGCATATATCCAAAAGATGCTCAAGGACACAAGGACGTTGGCACACAAATTCTTGAAAGTAGATAATAAACTGAAATTGCAGAACATTGGTTGCCAGTGGAAGGATGTCATAGAAGCTTATTCAATCCATTGACAAGAAAAAAAAATAGGTTTTAAAGACACCTAATGAATGAATGAACTCTTATTATTTGCATTTTACTTTAAGTATTTTGTTTATTCACAATACAACTATTAAGTGGCATTACTTTTATAAGAGTACTTTATTTTTAGATGTAACATTTAGAATTAAGAGTAAATCCTTGTCCTTTTAACTAATGTATATAGTGGTTTGTCTGTCTCTAAAATGTTGTAAAGTTATTTTTGGTTGTTGTTGTTATAATTGGATCATATTTTTTTCTTCCACTTTGTTTCTTGTTTAGAAGAAAATATGTTGGGTATCTTCTTTAATCAGTTTGTAATTATATTTCCCAAGAAAGTGTATAACTGATGATTCCTTCAGGAGATGAATGACATAGTTTTCTAGACTGGACAACATCTCAATGCCTTTTGACTCTCTAAGAAATAAAGAGGATAATCTATGTTTCTCTAGGAATTTACAGCCTCTTGATTCTTGGCCTGTGTAAAATTTTACCGAGGCTTATTGTTATGAAAGACAGACTATTTTACATGTTAGGATTTATTTTATTTTATGTGTGTACAAGTGTTTTTCCTGAATGTATGTATGTGTATTACATACATGTGTGGTGTTGGTGGAACTCAAGAAGTGTCTAATCCTCTGGAATTATTGTGATTGATGGTTGTGAGTCACTATTTGCAGGCTGGAAACTTAAATGTGGCCTCTACAAAAGCAAAGAGTGGTCTTAACTGCTGAGCCATATCTATTTTTCCAAGACAACCTATTTTAAAATTGACCTTAGCCTAGGAGTATTGGCAATTGATACTTCTGGGAATGGGAGAGTCAGTTTTCTCTAAGACTAGTCTTGATGGGTTTAAAAATAAAAGACATTAAACTTGATTTATAGAAAAAAATGGTTGAAGATCTGGAAAGGGTTATGAACATAAATTCTCAAAGAACTGACAAAATTGTATTTAATGTATGGAATATTACTTTGTAGAAGTGAATCCTGCTGGCATAGAGTTCATATGTTTACATTATACACATTTGGAAATATACAAAGGAGAGGACAAACTGTTCAAGAGACCAAAATTGCAATGAGAAAAGAAATTCCCACTGCTAAAGAATGTTTTTATAGTAGAAGCACTAACAACAGGTCAAAGGGACCATCCAATTGGGCTATGACTTTGTATAGGTTACTCTACCTTAAAGAGGTTTTTTGTTTTTGTTTTTTGTTTTTTCAATCGATGCTATAGTTTATATTTCTTTAACTTAAGTATATCCTGGAATAATTTTGTAACATTAAAGAAACTCATCTTACCAAATTCTAAAAGAATATAATATCGGACAATGAGAGCCAAGACTCAGAGGGATTAAGCCAAAGAAGGCTTCTGTGGGCATCCCAAAATGTACACATACATATGCCAGATAAAGAGAAGAATATTGACTGCTAATTCGCCTTTTCACTAAAGATAGAATTATGAAAAATAAAATTAAGTACTTAACTAGATATTATCAACAAAAGAACTGTTTTTTCTCTCTCTCCTTTTTTTAAAATTTATTTTCTTTCATGACAAGGTTTATCTGTGCAGTTTTGGATGTCCTGGACTTGCTTTGTAGACCAGGCTGGCCTTGAACTCACAAAGATCCCACCTGCCTTTGCCTCTTTTTTGACTATCATACTTGCATTCTTGTTACGTTCTCCCCAAACATTGTTTTCCTTCCCACACTTCTCAGCACACCCATCTTCCTTTTTCTTCCTTTCTCAGACCTTTTACTCTTAGGTTTATATTAAGATCCATTCCATTTAGCTAGGACAACCTGTGTGTAGTTTTAGAACCACCCATTACAGCCTGGAGAAGGATCACAAAGAGTACACAGCTGAAGGCAATGACTGCTCCTTTATCTGAGTGTCTCTGTGGGAAGGAATTTGGCAATGAAGGTAGAGCCCTTTTAATTCCTTCATCCTTTCCTGGATGTTGATGTGCCCATTTTTTGTAACTATCTAGTTCAATCACTTGTAGTTGTTAAGGCCACAGGGGAAGACAATGCAGCCAGTGCTAATGAAACCTAATAGACTAGGATCATGTGGAAGGGGAAGAGGACCTCCCCTAGGAGGTGGACTAGGGGAGGTGTATGGGAGGAGATGAGGGAGGATGGTGGGATTGGGAGAGAATGAAGGAGGGGGCTACAGCTGGAAAGTGAATAAACTGAAATTAATAAAAGAATATAAACAATAATTGATGAAAATAGAGGCCATCAATTTAAAAGAGAAAAAGAAAGGATGTATGGGAGTGTATATATGGGAGGAAAAAGATAGGGGAGACTGTGTAATTGTAATCTCAAAAATAAAAGAAAAATTTAGATAGGAAAAAAAAGAGTTCAAAAGCTCAGTGGCTGTCACCCAGCAGATGCTATGGTACAGGTTTTCTCCTTATCTTCCAACCTTTAGACTCTTTCTGCCCCTTCTTCTTTAATGTTCCCTAATCTGGGAAGTGATTGTAACAATGTCTTTTTAGGAGCTGAACATCAGATGCTGCTTAATCTCAGCAGGAGAAGCTACTTTAATTAAGATTAATTATAGTACTCGAGATCAAGCCTCTGACAGAGGGTGAGAAGTAACGATAGATCTGGGGGAGGTTGTTGAGACTTGGGGAGAACAAGAGCTCCACAAAGACCAAACTGAGCAGGGCACAGGGGTCTTGTATGAGACGGTTTCTACAATCAAGGACCATGTGTGGATGTGGCCTGGAACCCCCGCACAGATGGGGCCCATGATAGCTCGGTGCAGGACTGAAGACCCTATTCAGGAAAACAGGGACTGTTTCAGTCATGATCTTGATGGCTGACTCTTTGACCCTCCCCCATACAAGCCAGGGAGTGACAGACTGGCTAGATCCCAGGGGAGGACATTGCAGCCAGCCCTGAGGAGTCAAGATAAGCTGGGGTTGGATGGAAGGGAAGGAGGTCCTCCCCTGTTGGTGGACTTGGAGGGGGCAGGGAGGAGGGAGATGAGGGAGGGAGTGGGAGGGTAGGAGGGACTGAGGGAGGGGGCTACGCCTGGGATTCAAAGTACCTAACCTGTGATTGAGATAAAAATAAATAAATTTAAAAAAGATTAATTATAGTAACTGTCCATGGGAATAAGCATGTATCTGAACATGGTATGACGCCATGACAATTTAGCTAAACAACAATGTTGGCATAATTTTTTTAATTTATTTACTTATTTAGTTGTTTCAATGTATTTACTTTCTATCCTGATTGTAGCCCCCTCCCTCTACTCCCACCAGTTCCACCCACTCTTCCTTTTTTCCTCCTATGTCCTTTCCCTAGTGCCCTGGTAGGGGAGGACTTCTTCCCATTCTATCTGACCCTAGCCTTTCAGGTCTTCCCAGGACTATCTGCATCATCTTCCTCTGTGGCCTGGCAAGGCTGCACCCCACCAAGAGGGAGGTGATCAAAGAGCCAGCCACTGAGTTCATGTCAGAGAAAACCCCTGTACCCATTACTAGGGAACCCACTTGGAAAATGAGCAGCCAATGGACTCCCTCTGAACAGGGTGTCTAGGTCATCTCCATGCATAGTCTCTGCAGGTCCCCTCTCAGCCCAGGTTTTTGGCTCTGTTGTTCTCCTTGTGGAGTTCCTGTCCCCTCCAGGTCTTTCTATTTCCCTCTTCTTCCAAAAGGTTTCTGGCACTTTGCCCAAAGTTTGGCTATGAGTCTCAGTATTTTTATCAATACCCTGGTGGCTAGATTCTTTCAGGGGCCCTCTGTGGTAGGCTCCTGTCCTGTTCCTTGTCTTCTACTTCTGATGTCTATCCTGTTTGACCTTCTGAATGAGATTTATTTGCATTTTTTACATCTCTTTCTCTCAACTCCACCCTAATCCCTTCCAACAACCCAAAAGGAGGTAGGAGAGAGAAAGGGTTAGTGGGAAAGGGGATGCATTTCTCTTAGCTGCTTCTTGCATGTTAGGGTCATCAGGTTCCTTGGAGCCAGTACAACCCTTTTTTCAGGAGATTTCCAACTTCTTAACCTCACTGCAAAAAACAGCAACAGGAGCCGAAGTGGGGAAGCAGCAGTACCCTTCCTTGTTCTATCTGTGTTCTCCAACACTCTGGGCTCTGACATTTATTCTCTCTTCAGAGCTTTCAGATCTAAACTTTCTGCAGCTGGCAAAGAGCTCCTCTCAGAGCCCACATGAGGCAAATTGTTACTGTGGACTATCTGAATTAAAACAAAAACACGTTTATATACACAGCACAACAGAATTACTATCCTTATTTTAGGTTTATGGACTCCCTGTTATGAGCTTTTAAACTTGTTTAGAGTGCCACATGTGTGTTCCCTTTTATGGAGTGAACCTCAAATTCGGCAGAGTGGTTGGTATGATAGTTGTTTCAGTTCAGAGTTAGATAAGACCATTGATGTCAGTGGAGTGCTGGAACAGGGGTTGGCTTGAAGATCCCTCTGCCTGCTCCCCATTTGCCTGGCTCACCTGAGCAACCAAAAGCAACCCAAGTGAAAGTGAGTGGGGCATGGGCCACAAAACCCATTGCCCGACATCCTGATGAGGCCGGTGGGATGGCAGAACAACATTCAGTTTGGAAATCTTTCCCCCTTTTCATGATCAGCTGGGCTCACCTGGGACACAGACAACAAACACAGAAGAGGGAATACCAGGCTGGCTAACACCAGAGACAACCAGATGGCTAGTAGCCAGCTTAAAAAGAAAAGTAACAAAACTCAGGGCCAAACGATACCACTGAAAACCAGCAGTCCTCTCACAGCAAGCCCTATCACATCCCAAGCACAAGGAAAAAAATTCTGAGGTTATGAAAATAATAGAGGCTTTAAAGGAGGAAAATAAATATCTCAAAGAAATTCAGGAAAATAAAATAAAAAGGTGAAAGAATTGAATGAATAACTTAAGGAAATACAGAAAAATACAATCAAAGGAGAAAAAAAGAAAAAACCTCTTCAAGACCTAAAATGGAACTAGTAGCAATAAAGAAAACATCATCTGAGGCAATCCTGGAGATGGAAAATCTAAGGAAGAGAACAGAAACTACAGACATAAGCATCAACAACAGAATAAAAGAGATAGAAGAGAGAATCTCAGGCTTAGAAGATACAGTTGAAGAAATTTATACATCAGTCAATCAAATGGTTAAATCTAAAAAGCTCCTGAAAAAAATCAAAGAACAATATGAAAAGATCAAAACTAAAAAAAAATAGAATAGAAGAAAAAGACTCCAACCTTCATGGCCCAGAAAATATTTTCAACAAAATCATAGAAGAAAACTTCAACAACCTAAAGAAGGAAAAGCCTATAAACATACAAGATGCCTACAGAACATCAAATATATTGGAGCAAAAAGAAAATCCTCCCATCACATAAAAACCAAAACACTACAGAACAGAGAAAGAATATTAAAAGCTGCATGGGAAAAAGCCAAGTCACATATAAAGGCAAACCTATCAGAATTACACCTGACTTCCCAACAGAGACTATAAAATCCAGAAGGTCCTAGACATATGTTACTCAGACAATAAGACAGCACAGATTTCAACCCAGACTATAATACTTGGCAAAACTTTCAATCACCATAGATGGAGAAAACAAGATGTTCCATGACAAAATCAACTTTAAATAGTACCTAGCCAGAAACCTAGCCCTACACAAGATACTAGAAAAAAGTTCCAATGCAAGGGAGCTAACTACAGCCAGAAAAACACAGGAAACATATAACCCCACAGCCACAATACCAAAGAGAAAGGAAGCAGGCACACACACTTTACCACCACCAACATCAAAATCAGAGGAAGTAATAACAACTGGTCATTAGTATCTCTCAACATCAATGTCCTCTACTCCCCAATAAAAAGATGCAGGCTAACAGAATGGATGTGTAAACGGGATTCATCATTCTGTTGCATATAAGAAACACACCTTAGCTATAATGGTAGACATAACCTTAGAAGAAAGGGCTAGAAAATATTTTCCAAGCAAATAGACTCAAGAAACAAGCTGGAGTAGCTATTCTAATATCTAACAAATATCACCCAAAATTAACAAAAAGAGATAGGGAAAGGTACTTCATACTCATCAAAGGAAAGACTGACCAAGATGACATCTCAATTCTGATTATATATGGCCCAAGTGCAAGGTCATCAACATTTGAAAAAGAAACATTATTAAATTTTAAACCATACATTGAACCCCACATGTTAATAGTAGGAGACTTCAATACACCTCTCAACAATGGACAGATCATTGAGATAGAAACTAAACAGAGAAATAACGAAACTAACTAACTTCATGAGTCAATTGGACCTGACTGATATCTACAGAACGTGCTATCCAAAAATGAAAGAATATACCTTCTACTCAACACCCTATAGAACCTTGCCTAAAATTGATCACATACTCTCACACAAAGCAAGCCTCAACAAATACAAGAAAATTGAAATAACACCTTGTATTCTATCACACAATGAAGTGTTAAAGTTAGACTTCAATAACAACAGAAACAATAGAATGCCTACAAACTCATGGAAACTGAACAACTCTCTACTTAAAGACCACTCCAGAGAACTTCTTTGGCTGAAAAACACCTTCAGCAACGTGTTTGGACACAAAATTAACTCAAAAATTTCAGAAGACTTTATTTATACAAGCAACAAAATTGCTGAAGGTTAACAATACCCATCACAATAGCCAAAAATAATATAAAATATTTTGGTCAAATGCTAACCAAGGAAGTGAAAAACCTGTATGAGAAGAACTTCAAGTCCTACTAAAATCAGGGACCAAGGCTGTCCACTCTCTCCATAAGTTTTCAACAGATGGCTTGAAGTTCTAGTTAGTGCAACAAGACAACTAAAAGAGATCAAGGAGATACAAATTGGAAAGGAAGAAATCAAAGTATTACTATTTACAGATGATGTGATATTATACATAAGTAACCCAAAAAAATCTACCAGAAAATTCCTACAGCTGATAAATACCTTCAGCAAAATAGCTGCATGCAAAATTAACTCCAAAACAAACAAACAAACAAAAACCAGTAGCTCTCCTTTATACAAACAGTAAATAGGCTGAGAAAGAAAATAGGTAAATGAAATCTTTCACAATGGCCACAAATAATATAAAATATATTGGTGTATCTCTAATCAAGCAAGTGAAAGACTCTTATGACAAAAATTTCAAGTCTCTGAAGAAAAAAATTGAAGAAGATATCAGAAAATAGAAATATCTCCTATGCTTGTGGATCTATAGGATTAACAGATGACCATCTTACGAAAAGCAATCTACAGCCTCAATGCAATTCCCATCAAAATTCCAAAACAATTCTTTACAAACCTTGAAAGAATAATTGTGAACTTTATATGGAAAAATAAAAACCAAGGATAAAGAAAATAATCCTTTAAAAACACTTCTGGAGGTAATACCATCCCTGATTTCAAGTTGTTCTACAAAGCAATAGTAATAAACACCATAAAATATTGGCATAAAAACAAAAATTAAATAAATTATTTTTAAAAAACAGACAGGCTGATCAATTAAATCCAATCATGGACCTAGAAATAAACCCACACACCTACAGATACTTGATTTTTGACAAAGAAGCCAAACCTGTACAATGGAAAAAAGAAGGAATCTTCAACAAATGGTGCTGGTGTAACTGGATGTCTTCATGTAGAAGAATGCAAATAGATCCAAATTCACTAAAGTCCAAATGGATCAAAGACCTCAACATAAAACCAGAGACACTAAATCTATTAGAAGAGAAAGTGGAGAAGAGCCTCAAACTCATTGGCACAGTAAACAATTTCCTGAACAGAACACCAACAACCCAGTCTCTAAGATCAAAAATTAATAAATTGTACTTCTTGAGACTGAAACCTTCTATAAGGCAAAGATCACTGTCAATAGAACAAAACGGAAATCTATAAAATGGGAAAAGAACTTCACCTAGCCTACATCTGACAAAGCGCTAATATCCAAAATATATAATGAATCCATGAAATCAAACACCAAGAAGCAAAATAACTCAATTGAAAAATGGGACAAAGAACTAAACAGAGAATTTTCAACAGAGGAATCTTGAATGGGCAAGTAGCACTTAAATAAATTCTCAACATCCTCAGTCATCACTGCAAATCAAAACAACTCTGAGATCTCATCTCACAGAGGTCAGAATGGCTAAGATCAAAATCTCAAGGGACGGCACATAGTGGTGTGGTTGTGAAGAAAAGGAAAAACTCCTCTATTGCTGGTGACAGTGCAAACTTGAAGTATCACTTTGAAAATATATCCGGCTCTTTCTCAGAAAATTGGAACTATCTCTTTCTCAAGACCCATTATACCACTCTGGCTATATACCCCCAAAACACTCCACCATACAACAAGGTAACTTGCTCAGTTATGTTCATAGCAGCTTGGAAACAACCTAGATGTCCCTGAACTGAAGAATGGATAAAGAAAAATGGAATAACAATGGATAAATAAACAATGGAATACCACTCAGCTCTTAAAAACAAAGAAATCATGAAATTTGCAGGCAAATGGATGGAAGTAGAAAAAAACCATCTTTAGTAAGGTAACCCAGACCCAGAAAGACACACATGGTATGTACTCACTTATAAGTGGAATTTAGGTATATATTACAGGATAAACTTGTTAAAAGACACAGACCCAAAGAATACAAGTAACAAGGAGGATGCAAGGGTGGATACATAAATCTCACTCAGAAGGGGAATTAGAATAGATAGAAGTCATGCTAAAAAGAGGGAACAAGGTAGAAGAGGGGGCACAGAGAAATACGGGGGTGAAGATTAGACTTGGGAAGAGTGGGGGGCAAGAGGGCAGAAGGCCTGTAGAGAAAAGAGAAACTGAGGGTGGGAAATATCTCTGTGAAAACTGGAGACCTAAGTCAGGGTGGGCTCCTGGAAGGATATGAGGGGGACTTAAGCAGAGACTCAGGAGCAGAGGCATAGATTTAGAGGAGGACACCCTCTAACTAGACAAGTCTCCTAGTAGAGGGAGGGGAACACCAACACACCCGCAAAAGCTTCCACCCAAGATTTACCCTACCTATAAGTTGTGTAGGGAAAAAGATTAAGCAAATAGATCAGAGATTGAGGGAATGTCCAACCAATGCCTGGCCCAACCAAAGACCCACAGTATCGGAGAGTACCAGCCGCTGACACTGTGAATAATACTCTGCTAAGCTTGCAGACAGGAGCCTGTCAGAGTTGTCCTCTGAGATGCTCTACCCAGCAGCACCACATCTTTTTTTGTTAATAATAGCCTCTAGTGCTTTAAATGAGCAGAGGCCCCTGTAAGGGACTTAAGCACTTTGTCCTCATTTGGCAGTGCTGGTTAAGAAAGTTATAAAACCTTCAAATGATGTGGCCTTGAAGGAGAAAATATGTCAATGGTGGCAGACTTTGAGAGTTCAAACAGTCTTGTTTCCTGCTTGTAGTTGACATGGACTCTCAGCTTTATCTAGCAGCCTGTTGCCATGCCTCTTTCACCGTAATGGACTCTCCTTCTAGAACCATAGACAAATTCTTTGATAAATAGCTTTTGGTCATGGTCACAGTAATTAAAAGTAATATATACACATCCTTTAACAACAACATTGAATTCTTAACTGTAGTCTATCTTCAAATGATGAAAGAAATCACAATATATTTTGGTGTTTTATTTACATTCTTTTAGGGTACACTGACAATCAATTTGTTTTTAAAGTTTGAAAATAAATTTAAACAAATTTTCTTTAATAGGTGAACTAAACTCATTCCATTTAATACTATGGTAGATAATCTTTTTAGCTCATGTATATGACACTCACACATAAAAGATTTATTTTTACTATTTTTCTTCTTAGTAATTATATTTACCTAAATGTTTTCTATTCAATGCCTTTACACTTACATAGTATATTGCTGAAATTTTTAATTCACCTACATTTATTAGTTATCTGTTATAAATCAGAGTAATATTGGTTTGGAGCTTATTTAAATATTATTACATTATTTTGTCTATGTTTCTTTTATGGTTATTGGTATATTTTTATTTATAATAATAATTTTTCTGGTTTATGTTTTTATAAGTTTATATGTTTATTCTAGGTTCTAACCACTTCTGTCCCTCATAAAAGAGAAATTATAATATAAAAGTTCAACATAACAACCATCCCGTTTCTTCCCTTGGCACCAGGTATGGTTTAAGCAACATGTACAAGAGATTTTGGGGAGAGAGTTGATCTCACTTCTATTGCCAGACCCAAAAGACAACTCAACTTTTGTGAGTAAAACCCAACTGTGCCTCCTTCACTTCAGAAGTGAAGCCATAACCCAGGGAAGAAGGCCATACCTCCACTGCCTTGTCCTAGAGACCACTCATATTCTGCCTCTACCTGCTAAATTCCATTTGATTTCTGTACACAATCCTGGCCCCTGGTTAGAAGAATAGTTTTGTGGTCATGGGACACCAACCACCACAGCCAATGAATCAGCATCAATCATTGGTGTGGATGAGTTGTTTTTCACAGGAGCAGCTCTGAGAATCTCATCCTAAAGTATTAAAAAGCCAAACAAACAACAAATGTAAATAGGACAGAGTTTATACACCATTATTTTATATTTTATGTCCCTTTTTTAATACATGTTTTTTCTACTTCTTTGTTGTTTTTGGTTTGTTTATTAGTGTGTTATTTAGATAATTGGCTTGAATGTATCTTTGTTTGTTTATTTGTTCCTTTTTGATTTATGGTGTATATTTTTGTTTTGTGTAACATTTTAGTTTCTAAATGGTTGCTTTTCTAAAATGACTGCAATCCTCTGCTTTGTTAACCTACTGTGTTTTAGCCTCTAGCTCATATAAGTAAACCTACATGACTATACCTTATTTTTCTATATCTATAAAAATCTACTCTTTCATATTTTTACATCTAAATAGTTCCATTACTACCATCCATTACACCAAGGTATTACTTTTATTGTTTTTTCTTTCCATCTTTGTGTTGCTTTAACTAGGAATGGCCCCATAGGCTCATATATTGGCATGCTTGGTTATTAGGAACTGCCATCACTTGACAAGGATAAGAGATGTGGCCATCATGGAGTAGCTGTGGCTTTGTTGGAGAAAATAAACCACTGGGGATGGGCTTTGGGTTTCAAATTCTCAAGTCAGGTCCAGTGTCTCTCTCTCCCTACTGTTTCCTGATCAGAATTTGGAAATCTCTGCTACCTCTCCAATACCATGTTTGCCTGAATGCCACCACCATGCTTCCTACCATGATGATAACGGAGTAAACCTCTGAACCTGTAAGCCAATACCCAATTAAATGTTTTACTTTATAAGCTATGGTCATGGTGTTTCTTCACAGAAACTAAATGGTATCTAAGAGAGAACTTGTTACCAGGAGTGGGGTATTGCTATGATAGGCCTGACCATGTTGTGTTTGTTATGTGTATGTGTGTCTGTGTCTGTGTGTCTGTGTCTGTGTGGACTATGAAATACTTTGTACTACAAAAAATTGTACATTTTAGGTCATGTTTAATAGACCATATTAGCAGGATCAGCAAAAGCTGGTGTAAACTTCAATATAGATTATGATGACCCAGCTCAAATTCTTTCATAAGAGAAAAATATTTGTAAATGGCCTGGCAATCATCCTTGTGATACTTTGGTGAGAAATGTGGCTGCTTTTGGCCTTTGTCTGAAAAATCTTCCTCAGCATGAAGAGTTTTAGATTAATGTTGTTGGCAGAGGAGATTTCGTGACAGACTGCTATTAATTTTGTCCTATGGCTATTAATGGTTAATCTTATATAGATTTATAATAAAATGTAGCAAGTTAAGCAACAAAAAGAAGAAGAAAGAGGAGGAAGAGAATGTATATTTTGAGGAGAAAAGGAGCACCAGGAAGTATGGGACTTTTAATTCCAATTCTCAAGGAAATAAAAAGGTTAAAGAAAAAAACTTATTCTAAATGAAATACAGGGAGTGGTATATGGAGTGCAAGACCCCATAAAGCTAAACTTGTAACTTGTGAAAGATTTGAACAAACGCTTTAGTAGTGAAGGAAACCAATGAAAACAGAAAGCTTTTGTAGAGGTAATTGAATGAAGGGCCTTGTTCCAGCCTCAGAAATCAACATAACTTGGCAGTTTCTGCAACCTGGTTCTTGGTTCAGAGTTAAGGATATAAGAAATGGGTTGTAGAATCTCCTTCCATGTCTAAGGAGAGCTGCTGAGTCCAGGCAGTTTTCAGAGCTGCCCCTGCATTCCCACAGAAACCATTTCATGAAGCTGTGAAGGTGAAATCTGGATTACCTCAGAGACCTCAAGACATTGGAGATGCAATAGCCATGGGATAGCTACAGAAGAAAGTTTCAAACCAGCTGTAGAATCAGCATAAGAAAGAGGGGTGTGATGTTGTCAAAACTAAAAGAAATTAGAAATCTGAAAAGTGCTTTGACATCAGACACGGAAATAAAAAGTTTGGAATTTGTCCTTCTTCTTTAGGTCCTGTTTTAGACTAGCATACTCTCATTATCTTCCCTTTCCTCTATTTTAGAATTGTGTTGAATATTTTGTGCCATTGTATATTGGAGGTATGTGATCTGCTTTTTATTTAAGTTAGATTCCCGTGAGTTTCTAAAGAGATGTTGAACTTTGGACTTTTAAACTCTGCTGAAACTGTGATAAACTATGGAAACTTTTAAAATTGGACTGAGTGCATTTCTGCATTATGATATAGAAGAAGAAGAGAAAGAAGAAGAAGCAGCTTATGGCAGTCAGGGAGTGGAATGTGAAGTGGTCCTCATAATCATACATATTTGAATACTTGGTCATTGAGAATTGGTGTTTCTTGACAAGAATTATGAGGTCTGACCTTCTTGTAGTAGATGTGCTTTGTTGAAGGAAGTGTTTCACTGAAAGTGGGCTATGGGTTTTAAATCAGGCTCAAACCATGCCCATTGTCTCTCTCTTCCTGCTGCTTGCTAATCAAGATATAGAACTATCAGCTACCTCTCCAGCACCATGACTGCCTATATGTCATCATGTTCTGGGCCATGATGACAATCCACTAAACCTTTGAATTTGTAAGTCATCCCAATTAAATATTTTCCTTTATAAGTGTTGCAATGGTTTTGATGTCTTGTCAGAACAATAGAACACTGACTAAGACACTTTTTTTCATTAAAAAATTAACACTGCTGTAAAAATTAATAATCTCTGCTACTTCTTACACCTTACTCAGGAAAAGGCATAATACAAGAACTTCTCTTACAGTTAGCAACATCAGAAGTGTTAATAAACTAATAGTAAGTACTAGCTACCTACCCAATAAGAACTATGTAATCTAATTGGATAGTTACCTATCCAACAAAATCAGAAGTTAGCCACTGTGGTTAGGATATCTCTTTTAGAATGAATAACATAAGAAAAATACCCAAATAAAGCTGTAAAAGAGAATAGTTAGAACTAGAGATACATCTGATATGCAAAATAAAACAAAGAAACCCAAAGACTACAGTTGAAAAACTACAATACATACCATCTTCCAAATTTTATATAATGAAAGTTAAAATATCCAGAAATAACTACGATGTTTGAAAATATTAGAATTGTATGTTAAAATCATCACATTAATGCCTCAAATAAGCAGCTGATTGAATTAAGAAACTCAGTACACAAATAGACAACTTTAATAAGACAGTCACATAGGTCAGCAAATCAGCGTGTGTAGTTGAAGCAGAAAGTCACAAACAGAAGAAAAATATTAGGAAAAATAGCATTGTAAAGTAACCAAATGGAATTATACATATGGAAGAAACTAAAAATTTTATGACAATCTTAACAAAAACCATCACTAACAGACATGTTCATACCAAGGAAGTAATTTATGTATGGCTAAGAAAGCTGAGTCAGTAATATCCTCTGTGAATGTTGTATAGAAAGACGCACAGAGAGAGAAATATTACCAACATTTTCAAGAGTTCTGGGATACATTTACAAGACCAAATCTCAGAGTCCATAGAATGAAAGAAATTGAGTGAAAAGTAATTAAAAATAGCATTTAATGAAATTTACAAAGCCTAGAAAATGAAATTGAAATTCAAACTTGGGAGGCATTTAGAATGCCAATAGCCATGACCACATAAAACAACAAATCATTGTCAAAATGTTAAGAACATAAGAGAAAAAATAATATTTAAAGGTATAAAGGAATACACTAACTCATATACAAAGACAGAAATATAAGAATAACCTCAGACCTTATATAACCTTCCTAAAAGCCAGAAAATCATGGAATTTTCTATATTTTAGCTTCTAAATATAACTAATGTCCAACCAAAAATGCTATGCTCAGCAAATTTATCTTTTAAAATTATTGGTGAAACTTTAAAAAATTTAGACAAACAAAAGTTAAAGCAATTCATGACAACCAAGTTACTTCAGTGAAGAAAAAAATTCCTGAAGGAATAATAGTCAATGAGGAAAAAAAAGACATCCTCATTCATGTGAATGCATGGAAAACTGCCCTCAACTGAAGTGAACGAAGATGAGGGAGAAAGAGATAATAATGCCTAATCTGTCAGACCACCAATCTCACACATACAAGAAAAAGAGAAAGGAAATAAAAATATACAAGCAAAACAGTGCTAAGAAAATCATGGGCAATAGCAAGCCCCATTTCAATAATAACCATAAATATAGACCAAACATACCAAAAAACAAAGCAAAATATGCAAAGAAAAGACTGCCGACTGACAGATTCATAAACAAAAATCATTTTTTTCTGCAAAAAAAAACCCACACTTGGCTAATGAAGACAATAGAAAACTGAGTATCAAAGGATAGAATTCAAACTACAAAGCAAAGTAAAGCAGTAAACTACCAGTAAACAATTTTTTATAAAGTGACAATGACTACCAGTGCATATTAATTAAAGGGACAATTCATCAAGAAGATAATACAACTGTAAACATTTGTACCTAAAATGGAAATTCCCAATTTCCTAACCCAAACACTAAAATCTATAAAAGGCCACATAACTCTCAGAAACATAATAGTGGGAGGCTTCAGTAACCCATTCTCATATTTCACAAGGTTTCTAAACTGAAAATCAGGAAAAAAAAAAACATGCTCATTTACACCATCAATCAACAGACACTAACATTAACAGATACATGCAAAGTAGCCCTCACCCCAAAATACTATTCCATCAGTACATGGAATAATTTTCTATTTGATTGTATCATGGGGTTTAAAGCAAAACTTAAATTCAAAAATTAAATAATTCCTGGTTGATTACCAATCCATAATGGAATAGAGTAGAAATCTAGCAAGAGATCCTACAGAACATACACAAATTCTCAGAGACTTAGTGATGTATTTTTTTTTATGATTGATGGGTCACTAAAAATTCATGGAAGAAATTTATAATATCCTGGAAATAATGAATATAAAACTCCAACTTACCTTCTTCTCTAGGACATGGTTAAGGGAATCCTAAAAGGTATGATCATAGCTATAAACATAAAGGCCAACAGGTTTCAATACACAGATACAAGTTTGCTAAATATATAGGAATGATTAAATACAATTCATCATTTAATTTACTTTAAAGATAGAACACATGGGATCATTGTTATAGATGAATAAAAGCATTTGGAGAAGGGACTGGAGAATTGGCTCAGTAGCTACTTGTTTTTCTTGCAGAGAATTTGGGTTCAGTTCTCAAAACACATTACGCAGATTACAACCCCAACTGTAACACCAGTTTGAGGGCATCTGACGTCCTCTTCTAGGCTTTTACATGATGTACATACATACATACAGGGAGTCAAACACACACATAAAATAAAAATAAATAAATCTTTAAATTAAATTCCCTGAAAAATTTACACAAAACAGACCTCCATACATTACAGAGTATAGTCACATTCAAATAACTTGAGAACTGAAAACACTTCCTTTAAAATATGGATGAAAAGGATGGCCACACATTTCATCTGTATTCAATATTGTTCTTAAAGTCTACTTAGTGCCACAGACAAGAGAAAGATATGAAAGTGTAAATGTTTTTATTTATTAGATGAATCGATGAAATAAGAGTGGTACTCAAGCTTTACAAACACATGGCTTGGGATGAGCCCAGACCATTTCTATCTAACCATTCCTTGGCCTAGGTAGGTCTTGACTGATTTAAACTGACTTTTCTCTGCTTCTCATTCAATTGCTCTGCTTGGAAAAACTACCTCCAATCTCCATGAACTGAACTGCACAAGCTTAACTGCACTCAACCAAATTGCACTGAACTGTACCTAACTCTACTGGACTCACAAACTCTACTGTACTGTCTCCACTAACACCTTTGTTCTCTCTCTCTCTCTCAGCCCTTCCTTTTTAATTAAATATTATTATTATTATTATTATTATTATTATTATTATTATTTATCCACTTTGTATCCTGGCTGTAGGCCTTTCATTCATCTCCTCTCAGTGCCACCCTCCCTCTCTCTCCCCTGCAATGTCTCTCCCCTAGTCCACTGATAGGGAAGGTTTTCCTCCCCTACCATCTGACCCTAGTCCATCAGGTCTCATCAGGACTTTGTGTACCCTTTTTCTCTGTGGCCTCCTTGACTAGGGCAGGTGATCAAAGAGCCAGCCACTGAGTCAATGTCAGAGACACCCACTGCTCCCCTTACTAGGGAACCCACATGGAGACTGAGCTGCTGATGAGCTTCATCTGAGAAAGAGGTATAGTTACTCTCCATGAATGGTCCTTGGTTGATTCATCATTCTCTGCAGGACACACTGAGTCCAGATTCTCTGGATCTGTCAGCCGCCTTGTAGAGCTCTTGTCTCCTCCAGGTCTTGCTATCTCCCCCTTCTTTCACAAGATTCCCTGCACTCTGCCCAAAGTTTGACTATGAGTCTCAGCATATTCTTCAATACCCTGATGGTTAGAGTCTTTCAGAGGCCATAGTTAAACAGAGAATTCTCAATAGAGGAATAATGAACGACAAAGAAACACTTAAAGAAATGCTCAACATCCTTAGTCATCAGGGAAATGCTAATCAAACATACCCTAAGATTCTACCTTACACCCATCAGAATGACTAAGATCAAAAACTCAAGGGACAGCACATGCTGGAAAGGATGTGGAAAAAGGGGAACCCTCCTTCATAGTTGGTGGGAATGTAACCCTATCCAACCACTTTGGAAATAAATCTGGTGCTTTCTTAAACAATTAGGAAAAGGGTTACTTTAAGATCCCACTGTGCCACTCTTAGAAATATATCTCAAAGATGGTCAACCATACAACAAGGACATTTGCTCAGTTCTGTTCATACCAGCTTTATTCATGATAGCCAGAATATATAAAATAACTAGATGTCCCTCAACAAAAGAAAGGATACAGAAATTGTGGTATAGTTACACAATGGAATACTACTCAGAAATCAAAAACAAGGAAATCATAAAATTTGCAGGCAAATGGTGGGATCTACATAAGATCATCCTAAATGAGGTAACCCAGAAGCAGAAAGACAACACATGGTATATACTCAATTATAAGTGGATATTAGCTATATAATATAGGATAAAAATACGAAAGTCTCTTAAAGAAATGCTCAACGTCCTTAGCCATCAGGGAGATGCAAATCAAAACGACCCTGAGATTTCACCTTACACCCCCAGAATGGCTAAGATCAAAAACTTAAGTGACAACGCATGCTGGAGAGGTTGTGGAGAAAGAGAAACCCTCCTCCATTGTTGGTGGGAATGCAAACTTGTACAACCACTCTGGAAATCAATTTGGTGCTTTCTTAGACAATTAGGAATAGTGATTCCTCAAGACCCGCTATACCACTCTTAGGCATATATCCAAAAGATGCTCAAGTACACAACAAGGACATTTGCTCAACTATGTTCGTAGCTGCCTTA